>CP139507.1:380759312-381359312 GCA_021014915.2 Artemisia tridentata subsp. tridentata | reverse complement strand
GCTCAGCATGAGATAGACCTTTTTGTAATATTCCTCCAGCTAAATAATTTGCATAATCAGCAAACCATGGAATTTCTTCATCTTCAATTCCCATAAGAGTTTCGTCGGGAAAGTAATCATCAATCTCGTTTGCACCGAATTCCTCTAAATTTGGATTTTCTAATCTAGATAAATGATCTGCCGCCACATTTTCTGCACCCTTCTTATTCTGGATTTCAATGTCAAACTCTTGAAGCAATAAAATCCATCGGATAAGACGTGGTTTTGCATCTTGTTTAGCAAACAGATATTTCAGAGCTGAATGATCGGTGAATACAATTGTTTTTGATAAAACAAGATAGGAACGAAACTTGTCGAATGCAAAAACTACAACCAACAGTTCTTTTTCAGTCACTGTGTAGTTTTGTTGGGCATTATTCAAGGTTTTGCTAGCAAAATATATAGGACGAAAATGTTTACCATCTCGCTGTCCTAATACTGCTCCAACAGCATAATCACTTGCATCGCACATGAGTTCAAAAGGCAATGACCAATCTGGTGAAACCATGATTGGTGCATTTGTTAGCTTGTTTTTTAACGTTTCGAATGCCTTGATGCACTCTTCATTGAAGTCAAAGACTGAATCTTTTTCAAGCAATTTCGTCATTGGACGAGATATTTTTGAAAAATCTTTAATGAATCGACGGTAAAATCCCGCGTGTCCTAAAAAACTTCTAACGCCTTTAACGTTAGTTGGGGGTGGTAACTTAGCAATAGCATCAATTTTCGCTTTGTCAACTTTGATTCCTTTGCTCGAAATCTTGTGACCAAGGACAATTCCTTCCGTCACCATAAAATGACATCTTTCCCAATTAAGTACGAGATGAGAAGTTTTGCATCTTTCAAGCATTTTATCAAGATTGTTAAGGCACGACTCAAATGATTCTCCAAATACTAAAAAATCATCCATGAATACTTCCATAGAGGTTTCAAGCATATCTTGAAAAATAGCAATCATGCATCTTTGAAATGTTGCTGGTGCGTTACAAAGACCAAAAGGCATACGCCTATAAGCATATGTGCCGAACGGACACGTGAATGTGGTTTTTTCTTGATCAGCTGGATCAATAGGAATTTGAAAGTAACCGAAAAATCCATCGAGAAAACAAAAGTATTTGTTCCCCGCAAGTCTTTCCAACATTTGATCCATGAACGGTAATGGAAAATGATCTTTTCTGGTGGCATCATTTAATTTTCTATAATCAATGCATACCCGCCAACCAGTGACAGTTCTTGTAGGAACAAGTTCATTACGTTCATTAGTTACAACAGTTGTTCCTCCTTTCTTAGGAACACATTGAACAGGACTCACCCATGAGCTATCCTCAATAGGATAAATAATTCCAGCGTCAAGAAGTTTGATTATTTCTTTCTTAACTACTTCCTTCATATTTGGATTGAGTCTTTGTTGTCTTTGAACAACTGGTTTAGAATCAGTTTCGAGATTTATTTTGTGTTTGCAAAAGTTTGGACTTATTCCAGGAATATCAGAAGTTTTCCAAGCAAAAGCTTCTTTATGCTTTTTGAGTATAGAAACTAGTCGTTCCTTTTCATCATGTTTAAGTTTTGAAGATATGACAACTGGAAGAAAAGAATTCTCTTCCAAAAATGCATATTCCAAATGATCAGGGAGAGGTTTCAAAACTAGATCTATCGGCGGTTCTTCAATTGAGGTTGTGATTCTCATATCATTATTGAATTCTAACTCTTCAAAGTTAGTATTTTCTTCCTCCGAAATTTCTTCGGTGTCAATCTGCATAAATTCAGCAAATTCTCTATCGAGATCTTCATCACTGATTTGACCAGATGTTTGATGAGTCTGAATTCTTTCATCAAGCAACTCATCGAATGTTTCTTCTGTTATATCATCGATAACATCAATGCTATAACAAGTGTCATCATTTGCATGAGAATATTTCATTGCCTGATTAATCGAAAAAGAAATTATTTCATCCCCAACTCCAAGGTTGAGTTCTTTATTTTTTACTCGAATGATAGCATCTGCTGTATTTAGGAAAGGTCTTCCTAGAATTAATGGAACTTTGCTATCTTCCTCAATCTCAAGGATCACAAAATCAACAGGAAAAACAAATTTCCCAACTTGAACAAGCATATTTTCAGCTATTCCAACAGGATACTGGATAGTATGGTTGGCTAATCGTATACTCATTCTTGTTGGTTTCAATGTTTTGATTGAAAGTTTCGCATACAACGAGTATGGCATAAGATTGATACTTGCACCAAGATCGGCTAAAGCATCACAAGTGATTGAATTTCCCAAGGTACATGGAATAAGAAAACTTCCTGGATCACCGAGTTTCTTTGGTAATTTATTCTCAATTATTGCAGAGCAATCTTCATTTAAGAAAGTAGCAGAAATGTTTTCCATTTTACTTTTATTATTAACAAGTTCTTTCAAAAACTTCCCGTAATTGGGCATTCCAGCTAGAACATCAACAAGAGGAATGTTGATTCTAACTTCTTTTAGTAAATCAATGAACTTTCCATATTGTTCTTCCATTTTTTCCTTCCTCAAACGTTGAGGATATGGAATTCTTGGTTTATATGGTTTGAGTATTGGAGTAGGTTTATCAACTGGTGTAGAATTTGGTTCATTTTCTTCAGATTCTTTTTCTACCTCATCTTCACTATCATTTTGGACAACAGGAGTTGTTTGGGTTGGGTTGGGTGGTGGATCATAAGATAGACCACTACGAGTATATATAGCATTCACATGCTCATTTCTTGTTTGAGGTGGACGATAATTTCCAGATGATGATGGTTTTGGATTGGTTTGAGTATTATTTGGCAAAGTACCAGATGGTCTTGCAGCGAGTTGATCAGAAAGACGACCAAATTTGGTCTCAAGATCTTGGATAGAAGCTTGATGATTCTTTTGACCTTGTTCAACCTTGCTTTTGAGCATAAAGAATTGATTTTTCATAAATTCGTTCGTTTGTTTTTGAGCATGCACAAATTCACGCATGGTTTTTTTCGAATTCAGATTCTTCGTTTTTTGTTTCACGAGAACGATTTTCATCATGAAAAGATGTTTGACGGTTTTCATCACGAGTTTGGGAACGATTATCATCCCTTGGTGGACGATCTTTCCAATCTCTAGAATTCCTACCGTAATAGTTTCCACGATATCCTCCTCCTCGATATCCTCCAGAAACATAATTAGCTTCTGCTTCGGGACCTCCCATGGGTTTATCATCACACTCGGATGAGGAGTGATTTCCACCACAATGAGTACATCCCTCATGAATTTCTTTGATTTCTTTTTGGATACTTTCGAATTTGGAATCAATTTTAGAGGTAAAATCTTTCATCATATCCAAGATTTTAGAATTTTCATTTGTTGCTTCGGCAAATGCAACCGTTTTTCGTTGAGGTTTAGTTTTGGCATCTTTAGACCAATCAAGCTTAAGAAGTACACGGTCTTCTAGTAAATTGTAAGCTTCATTAGGAGTCTTATAAAGGAAAATTCCTCCGGCATCAAGTATGCCTTGAGTTGCGTCATCTAGACCATGGTAAAAGATTTGGATAATATTACCACGAGACAATCCATGCCCATGACAACTTCGGAGCATGTTTTTCATTCGAAGCCAAGCTTCAACAAGATTTTCTCCTTCTTTTTGAGTAAAACTACGAATTTCACCCAAGAGTCGATCAAACATGGCTGGTGGAAAGAAACGTCCAACAAACGCTCTTCTCATTTGGTCCCAAGTTGTGATCACTCCGGGGCTTAATTCATTATACCAAATTTTCGCTTCCCCGGTGAGAGACGATGGAAAAAGTTTAAGTCGGATTGAATTTGGATCGGTAGTTCCATAACGAAACATGTCACAAATTTCAAGGAAACCGGCAATATGTTTATGTGGATCAGATTTAACTCTACCATCAAATTGGTTGTCTTTAATCATAGAGAGATGATGACCTTTGATAGTAAAATTTTCTCCTAGATTCACGGGAATAATTGCGGCTTCGGGCGTAGGAGCTACTACCCTATTGGTACCCCACATGGGTTGATCATCAGCCATTGGAAATGGTATTTCTTGAAAAAGATTAACGATTGGATGAACTTCGGAAAGGTTTTCAAATGGTGGATTTTTGGTTTTTGGAATTCTTTGATCGGGTGGAATGAATGGATTTTTCTTTTTACGAAATAAACGTTCGGGATTAGACAATGGTGAACTTAATTCTTCGTTAGAAGAACGAGTGGTCATACACGAGAAAAACGAGCCTATCGAAAAGGATTACAAAACTTAAATTTTTTTTTTATGGACGGGCCGGCGGTATGGAATTACTGGCCGACGGTATGGACAAGTTTGAAAAGGAAATTTGAGACAGAAAGATTATACCGCCCGGTTTTGATTTATACGGGCGGTTTTGGACTTAGAATTTTTTTTTTATTTTTTACGTGATACCGGCGGTTTGATTTTTCTGGCCGGCGGTATGGACAAACAGTAAGATTGTACCGCCCGGTTTTGATTTATACTGGCGGTATGGAAGAAAAATGTAGGATTTTTTTTTTTTTTTTTTTTTTTTTTTTTTTTTTTTTTTTTTTTTTTTTTTAGAGAGAGAACCTAAAGAATACGCTGAAGAGTAACAATACTAGCAAGATTAAAACTAATGAATTATTATAAGCAAAACTCACTCAAACGAGATTCAAATCCCCGGCAGCGGCGCCAAAAACTTGATGTGTTTCAAGGGATATACCCGTTAGGAGTCCAAGTTTTAAAATTTATAACACGATTTACCAAAGATTCAAACGAAACACATACGAGCAAGTATACTCATCCGTATGTAGTAAGAGATAATTGAGGTAAGCCGAGGTCGATCACTAGGATTTGTTTTGTTTGTGTGATGTGAATTTTTGCAAATAAATAGCAATCCAACTAGCAATACTAATTAGCAAGCAAATAAAGATGATGTAAATTCAATAATTTAAAGACTACACTTGCCTAGACTAGTTTGCACAATTCCTTTGACATGATTATGACATTGGTTCCATTTGATTATGACCAACAAATTAGATGGTGTTCTAATTCGATTAGTGGTGTACTAATTATATTGTTTCCCACACTTTCAATCCTCGTCAAGATTTAGAGATTATAAAAAAAACAATATTTCAAAATTGATCAATCCAAGATTAACACAACTCAATTACCCGATTCACTTTCGTTTCACAAATAATTAACAACCACACTATTTAGCTTTCCAAGTTAAATTAAGTTTCTTATGAAATGGTCAATACATAAGGTAAAACCCTCATAGACAAAGGTTTACAACTAACTTACTAACAATGTCTTTTTCAACCCAATACATCATTAGAAATTACCCAAACTTAATAACTCTTTGGTGGAGAAAACTTAAGATAGCACAATTCGTTCTTAGTGTTAACTTTTCTTTTATATTAGAACCAATAAGTCATAACCAATCAAGTGAATCATAATTCAAACATCATCTAGGCAAGTGCATAAGGCACTTAGCCACTCATGGTAAACAAAGTAATAATCATAAGAAATTGATCACTAGTAAACATGATTGAATAGTCTTACAAAATGTTGTAATGATGATTACAAATAATGAAGAACACTTGTGAAATAATCAACAACGATCCGTAAGTAATTGAAGTAATGATTGATGAGATTTTAGCCTCCTTGTTCCTGCGTTTTCCTCCTCTTTTCGCCACTTGTAAGAGAGAAATGTGACAGATTTTTTTGTGGTAGTTTGTTGTATCTTGATTGTCTCTCTCTTGTTTCTTTCTTCATGTATATATGGAGACTTCCCCTTAGCCAACAAGAAAACAACTTGGGCTCCAAGTGTCATAATGATGCAGGAACTTTAGTGATTAGAAGTTAATGATTGGCCTTGGTGTTAATGATGCTTAAAATGAAGAATAAATGCAACTCTTCATATCATTTTTTCTGCATACCTCAGGTATGAAAATGTAGACCCTGGGTATGGATGGCTATACCTCAGGCAGGAATTCTAATACCTCAGGTATGAGCTCCCCTTCTTGAAACCTCGGGTATTGAAACTGAAACCTTGGGTATAGACCAAGTCTTGCACATAACTTTCAACTCAAAGCTAGCATATAATTCCCACTTGTGACACACTTCTTGGCACTAATTCTTGTCTTCATTTCCACATCTTTCTCTTGAACTTGAACATAATCATAGCATGAATCTTTGTCTTGAACGGAAAACTTTACTTCGCGCATATTTACTTGATTTTGTCGACTTTTCTTCATCTTTTTCTCTATTTCCTTCGACATAGTTGTACCTGAACCTAAACACATCTTTTGCACCTTTTATGTGCAATATGTTCATAAATACAACCAAATAACATGCATAATCATAAGAATAATGCTATAAAAACATGTTCAAAATGAGCGTTATCAATAGACGATGCAATATGAGTGCTAGACTGATAATCCTCCTGGTTTGAGAGCGTCAAGAAGCACCTTTAAAAGAAGAAAAATAATCGATGCAAACTTCATCCTATGATGAGTAAGCTATATACGATCGAGCGTATATGATGATGAACCTACAATGAAATGGTTAGTGCAATATATTTTATCTCAAAGAAAAATATTATGCAACATATCAATAATCTAATCACAAACAACTTACCAATTGTGATTGTCTAATCAAGTAAAAATATGATGTAGCATACCAATTGTGATATCAATCGTGATTATCTAGTAAACCATGTTATAAAGTGTGTAATCTTCTAATAAGAATTACAATCACAAGAATATAATATGATAAAATCCTACAAAGCAGTGCCTATGAGGAGGATATGAGTGATCCTAGTGTTGGTGTTAGTTTACTAGTAATAACTTGATAACTAAAGATTGATGCAAGTAAGTTTTTCGCTAATCCATGGGGTTGATGATTAGTGAAAGAGGTGATGGAAGGTGGTGGTTATAATGAATGCAATGAATTCAGAAACTCTAATGTATAGCAAATGCTATAAGAGTATTTGAAGACGGTTACGGTTATGATATTATCATCTACCAAAGATGATGAATCGTGCCATAGTAAATGCTTGAATGGAAATAAGAGGAAGTGAAGAAAATGATCACTTAGGAATAGAGATTCCATATGCAACAATTAGAAATACTAGATACCTATATGCGGATGAAAATGACATCATATGATGAGAGTGTTGGTTGGACCAACGTGTTGAGAATGATGGTTCTGTTTGCATTGACAATGACGTGCTTGATATGTATCAAGAATGAAAAGGATGAGATCCTATGATGGTTTTCTAGACAATGAAGGTGTTCTAGACAATGAAGTTGTGAAGGAAAATCCTAGACTCGGTTGTGAGAGGGTTGTCTGTTTTAAATGGTTAAAAACTGAACCTGGTACCCGCGGATTGGGCGGAACCAAATTTTTGGTTCCGTCCGTCTTATCGAAGGGTTCCGTGGGACCAGAATTTATTTGGTCACGTTTTGTCGTTTTTAATCAAATGAAGGTTCATGCTAAGGTCTATTTACTTATAACTACTGATTTGGTTTCACTAATCCTAGTCAAAGTCTAAGGAGACTTAATGCTTCTCATTAAGAGGTTTGTCAAACACGTGATGTATTTTTCACTTGACGAGGTATTGGTGCAAGACTGTGATGTTGATCTAAGAAGGTTTGAAAAACTTGTGGTTTTGTGAACTAATTTTAACTGAATGGTGTGAACCTACATGTTGGTATAGGAGATATGAACAAGTGTTCTTAAACAGACAATTATGCGAATGAGTTTCTTTCCCCCTTAATCGGTGGACATTCAACATAATGTGTGATGTGAAGAATGATGATGCAGGTTAATGAAAGCAATGAGCTTGGTAATGTTTTTGCGGATGTTGGTTAGCATATAAAGAACTTCATCCTTGAAGTTACGTAGCTCTTCTCTATCAATGCGAGATGATCGCACGATGAGGCATGTGGTTTTCTCATGGAAGACGTATTGTTATAACTATAGGATGATGGAGATGTTGTTTAGGAAAGCGGAAGCAACAATACGATTTGGAGAGAGGTATGTTGAAAGATACCCAAACATAAATTTCAAACCTCTAAAATTTAATCCTATTAGCTTTTAAAGCTATATGCAAGAAAGTAGATCCCATAAACATATTATTAATCTAAGTAGCAATAATGGGACAACAATTATGCAAAATAAGCATAACAAAGAGAAATAACAAACAATTTGTTGTCAATCTACAAGACAAAAGTCTTAATGACAAAAGATGTGAATATCATAGAAATCATAACATCTTATGTAAACAAAAACAAATATTCATCTACTAGACAAAAAGCTACCACATAGCATAAAGACAAATAATCATATTGCAAGATAGCATGACATTGTTTTAGATACTACATTGTGAAATTATTTTGAAGTTGGGCTTAGTCACTTAAAATGTTCATCATACCAAAAAGCACTTAGACATATAAGTGCACACATGGCAAACAAATAGTGTGACATGATCACAAAAGTAATGAAACGACAGGTTCATACAAACAATTCTAACATTTTAGAAGCATGCATCATTTAGACTATACTACGAAAAAGCTCAATGAATGTCAACTAAAGACAAGAGCTATCTAACACCATGTATTAAGAATCACATATCGTGAGTTAACAAGAACCATGTTAATCTTGTGAAATATCATATAACAGGTATCATGCGAATCATGTTATCATCTAGTAGCATGAAACATATATAAGCATGTAGACAAAACCTTTCAAAGGTTTACACATATGACTATCAATCAAATAATTATCATGGTAACATCAAGACACTTAAACATATCAAACTCATAACATGTAATCAACACATATATATGTAATGCAAGACAAATCATATCTACTACTTAATTGATTAATATTCCTAAGACAAGATAAAATATCATCTTTTAATACTTGCTTTAGGCAAGTATAGGAATGCAGATTTTTCACGTTGGAGAATGAGTATGAGACTATTACTAGTGGTGCTTAATTCAGGCTAAACACGACCATTTTTACGGGTGATTCCACATACCCAAGTTCTCTGCTGGAAGTAATTTAACCGTTAGGTTAAATTGAGTTTCTAGTGCAATAGGTTCTCCAGTAGTTATTCTCATGTCTGAAAGATAGGAATTCCTATTTTTGCCTATAAAAGTATATAAAATATGATAGTTTACCAATTACTTGGCTTAATGAGACTCAACTATTTCTATTAAAACTAATGTGATGAAGATGTCAGGTTATACACGGGAATTTGATAAATATGTGTCAACATATTTTAATCTTTGTGTTTGGAATCTAAGGTTGAATGATCTAAAGGGTGACATCCTTTAAGTTGAGTTTAAGTATGAAAGTGATTTGATCATCTAAGACCAAGAAATGTGTTTTGTGTGTGATAATGAACCATGTTAAGAACGTTCTCAAGAAAGTTCTTTAGAATAAGTATCTAAATAAAGTTACCAACTTTAATAGATCTTGTGTATGCTTCGGAGATGTGGATATGCATAAGATTTGACCAAGGTTTGGTCTTGAAGGGAAATAGATACATAAAGTATCTTTCAACAGATAAGATTATCTCTTGGGATAATGTTATCATGTTTGAGAGAGATGTGCTAGTTCATAGAACTTGCAGATGTTTGTTTAAGATCATTTAGCCAATGAGGTGTGATTAAATTTCTTGTAACACAACCTTTCATGTTGCAAGGAAAGAATGATGCATATGATATATGTTATCCTTTTAACAAGATGAAATCTAAACACATAATGTTTTTCCAAAACATCATGTTTTCCTAAATGAAGATATGAACCCAAAGTGTTTGAATTGGATAGACTTATCCTAAATAAACTAGGTTTCAATATTATGATAACTAGATGATGACAAGATAAACCTACTTGAGTTTCTTATGTATACTCCTCAAGAGTCATTGTTACTTGGGGTGCATGAGGTTGTCTTTGAGATTTTGCATTTTAACATATGTTGTTAAAATATTGATTTGAGACATAAGCTGAAGCTTGGTGACAAAGTATTACTAATACTTTGATTGCTTGTGAAAGTTGTACTACTTAAACCTAGTGTAAATGAATGTGAGCTTCATGCTCATTTGATGTTGAAGGTTCTAATCCTATAGGTGGTAAAGTGTTTGGACAAAGGGATTTTTGAGCAATGCACTCAATGGATTGAAATGATAATAAGGATTGTGGTGATGTAGGGGTTTGTTGTGCAATGAAGGTACTTAGGTTTTATGGATGTTAAAAACAACAATGATGGAGACTAATTCTTGTGATCCATAAGAAGGTACAACTAGTGTGTGATGTGATCTGAAGCTTAGAGCCTGAGATATATCACAGAGGTGAATGTGACAGGATGATGGTGAAAGTACAAGTGTACATGAATGTTGAAGATGACAAGAATGGATACTGATTCTTGTGGTTTACTAGTGGATGAAGTGCTTAGTTATGTTTGTGAAACCTAGGGGCTAAATGGGATGAAGAACAAATGTTCTAGTCATGATAGGATAAGTGTTTTAACATACGTTGTTAAAATACTTGTGAGTTGATTGTTTCGGATATAACTTTTAATGACTACAATCGTAGGTCAGATATACTTGAATATTTCGAATGAAATACTTAAGTTGTCAATCCTACTTGGATAAAAGGATGACAAGACTTGATAATTACATCTATAACCTAAGTGTGAGTTATGACTTGATGTAAATCTTAATTGTCTTGAAATATGACATGTTAACCAAGTAAGGCAACATGTGTGAATACTGGACAATATCTATAGTCAACAGTTGGACTTGTGATCTATGATATTTTTGCCAACAGTGAGTTCGGACTTGTTAGGAGGTTGTCAATTTACAAATCAAACTAATGGATAAGTAAAGGACAAGTGGATGCAGTGAATGTGTGTAATGAACACAAATACTTAGTGGTTCACGAAAAAGGGTACTTTGGAGTATTTTTATGAAATTTGAAACTGTGATTGGATATGATTATCCTATTGGTGTGAGTAAGATGTCCTAATCCTAATATGAGTGAATTATCAGTGAAAAGAATCCTAGTGATGAAAGTGAGTGATCTTGAGTGAGGAATTTAAACAAAAATTTAAAGATCAAACTTTTTGTTCTGGCGGAACCAAAGTACTACACTGGCGGAACCCTATTTTAGGTTCCGCGTGATCCGTTGGTTAAATTTTGGTGGTACCAAAACTTTCAACAGACGGAACCATAAATTTGGTTCCGCCATTTCTGTCAGATGGTGTTTCTTTACAGAGAGCAAGTAAAAATACTCGAAACCCGTTCAATTCCCGAAAATTGTTCTAAGACATATTTACCTACTTAGTTGTGATAGATTAAAACAAAAAACACAGGTTCTAACACACGTTTGCACATAGATCAATCTTGTAACACCCCCAATTCAATGATGCAGCGAAATTCAGACTGGGTGTTACTCGACAACACAACAGTCATAATAATAGAAAACGATCTCTAACTGAGTCATTTTAAAAAGGATTTATCATTCAAATAATATATCAGAGTTTACAAGATAGGTCCCAAAAGGTTCCATGTTTACAAAATACATCAATATAAAGTCATTTGATGTCTTTTTGAATGATAAGATAAGTTATAGCCTTCTTGATTGAGTCCATGCCCCTCCGTGCCATCCTTGATCATTATGCACCTGAAATACATGCTTAAACTGTCAACACAAAGGTTGAGTGATATTCATAGAGTTTGTTATGTAATTGAACACAATATGTTGGTAGTGTGAGTTAATTAGACTCATACTCATGGTTGGAAAACAAAACGGTTATTATTATTCACTAAGCTCATGCAACCAATACGTTAACGTGTACCAATATCAATCGGTGGATTTGTTGCCCAGGTAGGTACTTTGCCGACATACCTAAGTCTCGAATATAGTGCGTTTGTTTGCCTAACCGGTCAATACAAACGGGATTCGTCAATCCCAATAGGCCTATTCACAATACTCGCGCTCACTATTCCTAGTGATTAAATGGTTAATGATATGGGGCCTATGATTGGCAAGGCTGGTACTTAGTGATAATAAAATAATCAGATAGCATACAATTTCAAAGCATTGTGTTCGGTTAAAAATAGCATGTATTCCCCCCAAGGGTTTGTAAAACAATTAAGTAATAGAAGGTGGGGCTATGAACTCACCGTGAGTTGGATGGTGTTTTAGTGCCTTAATGAATTCGATGGATAAGCCGGGAAACCTCTAAGTGCAACCTACAATAGAACGTTGCGACTTAGGTTGGAATAATGTATAAGAATACAAAGACGTGCATATACATGTCTTGCATATTGTTCATGATGTAGTACTTAGTATGTGTGTAGGTCGTTGTATGAAGATGGTTTATGAAACACGTTTAGTTTGTATATCTTGTACTACCGTTCGGGCCATCATAATTCAGAGGTCATGTAGTAAACGTTCGAGGAGCTAGGACACTTTAATTCATAAATCCAGCAACTCGTCGATCCGTTTACCCAAATGAAACCCCTCACATGAAGCTCCCTAGTGTTGTAGTATTCGATAGAAAATATATGTTTTTGGTCTTTAAACGTTACATGTCCGAAAGTTGAATAAACTTAGGAAAGTTTATTTTGGATGAAGATGGTTATCTTTATAAGTTCATTAAGTCTCGTACGGATGTGATATTACTTGCTAAACCTCATGGTCTATTGATGGAGTAGATCCAAATTGGTTGGTTATGTTATGACTAACACTTTAGTTCATGTTTTCGGTTTAGAAAGCCTTAAGGACTTAGCCGTGGCCTTGCTGTGACTTTGGTCATGGTTACCATGGTCTTGAGACTCATCCATGGCCTTAGCCGTGGCTGTGGTCTCGGCTTAAGGTCTTTAGACCTCTAGGTTTTACTTAGCCGTGACCAATACATGATCATTTAGGTACAATAAATGGGCTGTTAAGAATTTGAAGAAAAATATCACTCGTTATGCGTTTTCAGGGGCCGAGCTTCTTTTTTTTGGTAGGAAAACGTCGTTCCGGACAACTTTCATGTTTTAACTTTTTGATGAAACGGACCAGAAGGCCTCGAAAAAAATACGGATTTTGATCAGAATGCTATTAGGCAGATTCGGATTTTTAGTTTCGCTAACTTCTTTTGGCCATAACTTTTGACTCGTGTACTCGTTTTCGATGATTCAAATTGCTATGTTTTCCTTGTGAAGTCTTCTATTACAGTAGGTAATTGTCCAATATCATGTTTATACCATTTTGGTCGAATTTCACAATATAAGTCTCTAGTTTCCTTGATTACTTAACATAGGTTAACATATAGTGTTCTTAACTTGTTTTAAGGGTTTTTATACATCATGAATATAACACAAAGTCCATATATAGCATGAATGAAGCATAATAAGCATGAAAATGATATTGAGTAAGAAAATGTGTTAGGGTTTCTTACAACTTTTGGCTTTCTAATGAAAGGAAACTAAGAACAAGGATAGGACTTTGATTGATCAAGAACTTGTTTCCTACTTCTTTGATTACTTGGAAAAGCACTTGAAGACTTCTACTAGAACTCTTCTTGTGTGGATGGAAGATCACCAAAAGGAAGAAGAACTAGGGCTTTGGATCAATAAAAACTTAACAAGAGTTTTTGGAATTGATATGACACTAGTATTCTTTGATAATACTTGAAATAAACTAGCAATTATGAAAGTGTTTGTGTTGTGTGTATGGGGCGGCAATAAGAGGGGAAGAGGAGTGTTTTTATAGTAAGTTGAGGAGGTTAGGAAGGTGTCTAGGAAGATGTCTTAAGGAGGTTAGTTTGCAAGACTTTTTCAAAGCTTACATGAGAAGTTTAGCACATGTAATCATCCTAGGGCACAAGGCATAAGATCAAGACACACAAGGGGTGAATCCCCCCACTAAGAGGCGGTTTGCATGCCTAGGGTAGATGACTTGGTTAGTTTTTGGTATTATCCTACTTATGGAGTTAGTTTTGGTTCCGTTAATCGCTAACTGTAAATTGTTAGGTCACGAAACGTAAAACCGGGTATCGTAAAAATAAGAAACTTGTAGGAATGATTTAAATTATCATTATACTCCATAATAAAATATAAAATGAGTGGTAAGTTCCATCGGGTTGCTTAAACGCTGTTAAAACTGGAAACGCGGGTCTAAAACGCGTAAAACGTACGAAAGTTGCGTAAAACTGAGAAAAGTAAAGGGTAACTTTTCTAATATGACGATAATGAATTAAAATGGCCTATAATGTCTAGACTGGGCTTAGTCTAGTGTCGGTTGGTGTTAAATGTCCTTTAGACATAAAACCGTAAGTGTTAAAAATCAAGGAATGATTTATAAAATCAAGGAATGATTTTTGGTCAAAAGAGGAGGGAAAAATATGTTGACTTTTCCAATAATATAAAAGCTTCTAAATGCCTTAGAAAATATGGTGCAGGTATAGGCTAAGGTTGCGGATAAGTAAAAGTACTTAAAACGCAAGTTTAGTTCTGTAAGACACAGGATCTATTTGGTAACATTTTAACTTAATTATCAAAAATTCCCTAATTGATTGTGAGTGTACTAAAAATTAATCTGATGCGAGGAAAATTGTCGCAGTTGGTTTTCGTTATGCGCAGGATGTTTAAATGGCGTTTAAACCAAACGTATCGTTTCTTAATAACTTTTGCGAAAATGAACCGATGAGCGTCAAACTTTTACTTTGTCATGGAAATATTTTAACTTACGAGAATGTAAAATAAAAATTTTAGAAGTGAATAGTGAAAGTGAATAGTAAAAATGAATAGTAAAAATTTCGGGAATAGAAATTAACCTAAAATTTGAATTGTTACAAATCTGATGATAATAACTTACCATAAATGGATGTTAAGCCAAACAGTGGCTTAAACACGAAAAATCAAGTGTTATCGTCCTACATTGTCACGGTTAGTTCACATGAACATTCAAAGATAAGTTTCTATCCTATGACAAGACAAATACATTAAACATCATGATTAGAAGCAACTGTACCAAACACATTTTTCAAAGATACTACATGTTTACACATTTTAACACTTGAGCTAGAGTATGTGCAGGACAATACTTTTCAAGACACTAAACTAGTTTCACTCAGTTCACATTTCTAAGTAAGTTATGCAAAGTTTTCACATAACATATGCAAACAAAAATATCTAAGTCTATAAGTGAAACAAACACAGTTTATCAACTTAGTGCACAAGATCTAGCAAAAGTCCTATTGTGCATCAAACAAGCAATTGATAAACAAGCAAATAATTATCATGGCAAAACACTTATGTATTACCTATCAACAAATGCAATCACAATTACCAACAGGCAAATAACATGTATGCAAATAGCTTAGAACAGATAGTCAGATAGCATAGCATAAATGAAAAGATAATTTTCGTCATTTTGTGTTTAAACATGACGATGTACATCAAGCTTGATTTGTTTCCTTTATATTACCAAATTCATTAGTTTCAAAAGAAATCATATCAATGTTCAAAGAATACCAACTTACATTGCCCGACATAAAAGTTTAAGTTACTGTGTCAAAATGAAACTTAATATTTTGAACAGGTTGTAGTATTTAATTTGTTTTACCTACATCAATTTAGATTTAAGACATGAGATTATTTTTAAATAAAAGTAGACTTAATTCCCTTCAAAATGATAGGTGGCGTGACTCCTACGGACTTACGGTTAATTAGTTATGAAATTTTGAAGTTGGACAAAAACTGCATATAATACCGACGGATTTGGTGGATCCTTTTTGAGGGTTCCGCCCTTTGTAACAAAGCGATCCATGGGTGTCTGTGACAAATTCTCCTAAACTCGTATTTTGACATCGAGAAAACATGTAGGACTTGCTAGACTTAATATTAAACATATATTACACATATTTAACAACATTTCTACTTATGTGATTTATCTAAACACAACGGAGGTGATTTTTCAACTAAATTAATAGTTATCCCAAACGCCCCTTTAAAACCCGTGTTTTTCATAAATTAGCTTTACGCACACAATTTGACACTTAATCATTTTAAGAAATCTTTTCTTTTGATTTTCTAAAGACATCTTCTAGCTTGTATACAAAGTAATATTTGACAACAAAATTTCTAAGTATACTTAGCGAAATATTTTTCATATTATATTCTGCTTCAAAGATAATTTGATACATGGATCGTACTCTATTTTAAAAACTATTTGTTTTGAAAATAAGAGCCACGAGGCTCTGATACCAATTGTGAAAACGTAAAGGGGAGTGAATACATTACCGTTTTAAAATCTTAAAACTTGTTGTATCAAATTTCCAATTTGGCTTGTTCTAATATGAAAGATGTTTGTTGTAGTTTATGACTACCAAGTTGTCACACAAGTATTATCAAATAATCACAACACAAGCAATCACATAATGCAAACATAAAAGTAAAGAGATAAGTAAAAGAAAGCGTAAACCGAACACGATGATTTATAGTGGTTCGGTCACGGAGCTCCTCTCTGCCCTACTCCACTCCCCGAGTACCCAACTCGAGAGTTACTTTACTAGATCAACAAGCTCCCTTCTCGGCGGAGAAAACCTTACATATGTTGCTTACACATTTTCCGACACTAAGCTAGATGTCAAGTTCTTTACAAGGGTACAACCACTCCCGTTGGTTCTTTTACAAGGGTTCAACCACTCCCATCGTCGCCTATATAATTTCCGACACTAAGCTAGATGTCGAGTTCTTTACAAGGGTACAACCACTCCCATTGGTTCTTTTACAAGGGTTCAACCACTCCCACTATGTTTTATGGCCCAACATAGAAACCTTGTGTTTTATGGCACCAACACATAAACCACCTAATCTAGGTTGATGTTTACAATGATCAATGATGATCCATGACATAAATGTATCATGGATATGAATGACTATTCTAAATGAACTTCCATTGATAGGAAGCCTTCAATGGATGAAGATCACAAGCTCCCTAAACTTGTTGTGATGGATCTTCATGTATGCATGTGAAATCTACATGAACTTCTTGAATGAGAAGTCTTCAATCATTGAGTATGTCAAGTGTCCTTGAATCTTCATATGTTGGAATGCTATGGTGGATAATGACTTCAAGATCTTCTAACCTTCTTGGTGGATCAGGAAGTATGCTATGGATAATGACTCATGATCTTGAGCTTACTTCACAGGATCATTAACAGTGTATGCTTACAACATAATGAAAGTTAGTAACATTATGATCATTATGTAAAGGGTGATTAATATATGAATCTACATGGTTTGCTACTGATCTAAGTGTGTGCAAAGGGTAAAGGGAATGTGTGTTCTAGTTGCTTAAACAATGGGTAAACAATGGGCTACTATTTATAGGCAAAATGTAAAACAAACCACGGATTTGATAAAAGGGATCCGCCCTTTATACCGTAGGGATCCACCCTTTATACCAAAGGGATCCGCCGGATCCGCCGAACCTGACAGCTAATATCTCAATAAATCTTTCCGTATCTTACCATATCTTGCCATATCTTCCAAAGTCAACTATGTTGCTTCAAGATCATTACAAAATATCTTTCTAAATCTACAAGATTTGTCAATGATGTATGCCATGATGTCATGTATATATATTTCCATTTTAAGATTTAAAATGTAAATAATATAAATGTGTATATGTTTGTAACATGTATCCTAGTGATCATGTAGCATGTATATACAAGCTTAGCTTAACTAATATATGTTAACCAATATGTATCATGTTATAGAGTAAATTACATAAATGGTCACCGTGGTTTGTCCATTTTTTTCACATTTAGTCACTGAACTTTTTTTTTAATATACATGGTCACTGAAGTTTCAAATCATTACAGATTCAGTCATTAAGGTTTCAATTTCGTTACATAAATGGTCACTGTGGTTTGAAACTTCAGTGACCATTTATGTAACGAAATGGACTGAATCTGTAATGATTTGAAACTTCAGTGACCATGTACGTCAAAAAAAAAGTTCAGTGACTAAATGTGAAAAAATGAACAAACCATAGTGACCATTTATGTAATTTACTCTAGTTTGACACTTAAAGTATATTTATCCTATTAAACTTAGAAAACATGATGTACAAGTAAGAATACTTGTATATGCAAAATGTGAAATGAGGTTCTAAGTAGAATGGTAAGCCTTTTTAAAATACTTAATGACCTAGCCATATTTTAAACATTCTAAATGGTTTGTTAAGGGTTTGATCATAATGCCACATAACAAACATGTACGAACCTGTTTTGTATCATACGAGGACTCGAGAGGTGTTGAATGTATGTTGAGACAAGATATGATTACAAGTAACTTGTACATTTTATGTTATATATCAAGTTACATGTTTGTCATCAATCAAAACAAACGAGATTGCTTGCACTAGCAATCTCCCCAACAAGACTGCTTGCACTAACAAAAACAACACGTTGAACACCATCTAAAACTCTTGAGAAACCTAATACTACTTTAACTGAGTGAAGCATCACATCATTGGTCCTCAATTATACATAGCCTGGTCACTTATGACTAATTTGGGAAGAATCATGTCATGAAGGAAACAGTCATCTTTTCAAATTTCCTGAAACAATCTTCATTCAAAAGAAAAGCCTTGTGATGAGACAAACTGTTCGTAAACATCCCTCTTGACAACACAGTATAGATATCTACACCTATTACCCATCATCCCAATGAAAGAAACCCGACATGAGTACAAACTCGAGAATCACAAGAATTCATAAAAATATATGGAAAGCACAAATAACGTAAATTTTATTAGAATCCACGAATATTAATACATAACGATAAAATTAGCATCGGTAGTGCTAATGTTACAAAGATCACTAAGTAAGGTATATAATCGCCAAATGGTTGACCCGCCAAGCCAATGAAAAACACCACTACACCTACGAGAGCGAGAACCACGACGGGATGTAACACCTTGAATATTCTGTACGATAAAAACAAACAAATCTTATTACACATTCACTAAAGATTACATGGAAACACAACAAAGACTTATTTTAACAATCCTAACGCAATACTATTACCCCCATATCTTATCCACGCCGATGGCTAGAACCACGAGTGGTACGAGAATCACTAAAACCCCGACCAAAAATTCATAGTCTTCATCCGGAACGTAGGCCAAGTAGATGGCAGCGACAACAACATACACAATCGCAAGAATGGTAACAAGATGCGGCATTTTGAAAAGATTAATAAGAGAAATATGGGTGGTGGAAGAATGAAAATTAAAATGGGTTATTTATAAAGAGGAAAGTAGCCATTGGAAATCACTGTTCATAGCCGTTGGAAATCACTGTTCATAGCTATTGGAAACTACTATTCATAGCCGTTGGATCCACTAGGCGGCAAGACATTTAAATTGCTTCTTCTAGTGTGAGTGATCAAACGAAGTTACGTTCTCTTGTATACTGAGTGGAAATTCTTAGATGAACTTTTTCCATGAGTTCTCATCGGTTGAGTCCTAATATTAGTCAGAACACTTTTGCTCACCCATCAACACATTAAAAGAGTTCCTGATTTCACCTAGGAGTGTGAGATCAAAAATTCGCGACACATACCCCCATTTATTCACTTAGACAACCCTAACAACTACCTTAGACTTTAATTCTGGGACGGAATTCTGTTTGACGGGTGGGTACTGTAGCAATCTGTAAAATTCCATAGTAATTTATAACTGTTAATCAAGTATTAATCACCATTACTGTTCAGTTAACCATTTTTATGGGACAAATTTGAACTTTTTGTTTATTTCATGATAATAACTCAAACACGTTGATACGTGATTCACCAAATATTGAAACGAGCTCACACGCGGACCACAATGAAATAAACACTCTCATTATAACCAAACGGATCCTTATACTAGTCCTGGCCAAATATTTAGGCCTGTTACTATTCACAAGCCCAACCCAATATTAATAAGTTTTAATTAACTCTTATCTCACTCGACTAAACTCACCACACTTGGCCACGATTTCTCTTGAATTCGACACATGATCTACGTAACTTTTTACACCTCTTTAATCACTAAACACCCACGAATCAAGGTGTCGAAGTCTCACTCCCTCATTCGAACGTTTGTTAGCTAAACGAGACTCAAAGTAAATCACCCTCGACAAGTGTACAAGTTCACTTAATTTTCACCCTTATTAACCAAATTCGATTTAAACTTATTTCACCTAGCTCATTTAATCTTCTATGACCGATTTTGAGTTCAAAAGATGTTTCTCACCTTTTTCCAACATTATCACACGTTAAAATACCATTTTGGACCCATAAACATGTCGACACACATGTATACACTTGCCACTCGATTTATACCTCAACTTGTACACAATCTATACTCTTAAAGTCATAGAACTTGAGATTTTATTCCCTCAAATCTTCCAAATCTCTGCACATATATACGATCACTCAACTTGTGCCAATATAAAACATTATATAGTACACTTGCATGCATACATATCTTCGATATATACACACATAATTCTTACTTTCACACTTAGCAAAATACCACACACAATCTCCCTATCTTCAAAACTTAAGTTGCTAGATTATGTTCTCTTGGTCCCTTACATATCTCTGCCAACAAATCGAATAATGCAATCCCAAATTGTATTATAATATGATATGTCGACATAAAATATATACATACATACCGATGTATTTTTTTTTAGGTCTATAAAAATCAACCAAGTTTTAAATTTATTTATTGCCGAACTAACCTATAGACTCTAAACACTCACGAGCAGTGTACCCGATCAATGTAGATAGTTTTTAGGTAAGCAAGGGTCGTTCACTAGGAGCGAAGCTAAAGTGATCTAAATGTATTCTAATTACTAAACTAACTAACCTAGAAAGCAAGTAAATATTTTTGGGGTTTTAGCCTGAGAGGCTATCACGATTTTGTGTGTTTAATTAAACTAAATACGAGAAAATAAATATTAAACTAATTAAAAGCAAATTAAAGATATATGAAGATAGATAGGAAGAACGGGTTAGCCACATCTAATCCATTTTATAGTTATACATGCTTATGTCTACTTGCTTTAATTCATTCAATTGTTTTGTCGCCAATCCGATTATTAATCCTGTCACGATTAAATAACCTACCATCGTGGTGGGAAAGAGGACATGATCATAGTGACTCGTCTAGCATCAATACTAACTTATTGCTTTAAACCATCTAACCTAGTTCGGTGTTACACGCTACTAGTCCTATTAGGTTGTAGACACGTTCCGTTTATGCCAAACAATGATTCCTAATAGAGATTCGGGTTAACACGCATATAACTCAACCTAAGCAACCACAATTACAGGTAGTTAAGTCACATCAATTAAAGTTATAAGGATCATAACCTAGTTACATAGACTTCTACTAGTTATAAGCAATAAACGAGTTTTTATCGACAAGCACCCAACCCAATAACAAAGCAAACACATCGACAAAATCATAAAAACTAATAAAACTTCATAAACATGGCTAACACCTAAGGGTATTAGCCCATAATCTCTGTAACAAAATACAAAAATATAATCAAGACGAATAGAGTATTAAACATAAAGAATATGATACGCTAACCGAATGATTAAGTAGTATAACAATGATAAGATATGTTCTTCAAGTATAATTGGGTCTTCAAGGGTGATCTTCTGCTGTTTTGAGAGGCTTTGATCGTCTGGGAATGGCCCTAAAGATTCCCAAAGATCCCCTAATTCGTTAATGAGCTCGGTATTTATAGATTCTGAAATCAGGGTCGATACGACGCATCTAGAGAGTTAGATTCGCCGCATCTATAAGTAAACGTAGCCTCCAAGTCTGAAACTGACCCGATATGGCGCATCTATAAATCTGATATGGAGCATCTCCCAATACGGCGCATCTAAAGACCTGATGCGCCGCATCTCCTTCAGATACAGGTAGATCTCCTTTTTCTCTTTCCGTGGCCGCTTGAATCAACTAAAACGGAGTCCGGATGAAGATTTTATGGCCAAAATACGAAAGCATCTTCAAGTGTCGACTTGTAATCTTGACTTCTTCATTAAGCTTCTAATCTCCACTTGATTTCTTGGTAAGGATTGTGTATGGCCGATACGGCGCATCGGATTGGTCCGATGCGGCGTATCTAGGTAACTTCGCGTGTGGTCCAAGATTATTATATTCCAGAATATTCGTTCACCATCTTCAGATGCGGCGTAACTTGTATCTTTATGCGGCGCATGTCCTTCAGTATCTTGGATAATCTTTGGTGAAGTCTTGAGATTGATGCGCCGTATGTTAGTAATGTCATACGGTGTATCTGGAGTAGATAAGTCAGATCTTCTTCGTTGACCAAGGTTTTATATGCGGCGCATGAGATAAATACATGCGGCGCATTCTTTAAAGTCAGGCAATGGTCTCAGATTCGTCTAAGTCTTTATGTACGACGTATCTATCAAGAATGATATGGCGCATCTTCCTTCAGTTCAGTAGACTTTTCCAACTTGATTCATTTTGCTCCAATTTCCGTCCGAAATCATTAACTTTCACCTAATGCTTGTTTATAACTGAGAATTACAAAAGTAAACGATTAAGTATCAATTCTCATATAAAGTGATATAAAACAAGTCAATAATATAGGATAAATGATGCTAATAATATGTCGTTATTTGATGTCATCAAATATCCCCCCACTTGAACTTTACTTGTCCTCAAGTAAACCTTAGATTAAAACTTATGAAAATGTATCCTAAAAGATATTAGGATTTATTTTTTATATTTAAGCATGTATTCGTTTTTTGTCATAATTGCACAACCAAACACTTAACGAATTAGAAGTAAAATAAAATATTTCGATAAAAGCAAATCTAATCGTTTAACTGTCCAGTCGTGACGAATATTCTATCATAAGCTTGGCAAGTATACGCATCTCCCCCACTAAAGCCAAGGAATAACAAGTCTAAAGCGGTAAAAAGGGTTTGATCGTTAAGGGTTAATCATTCTTCTTAGTCTCTATCGATCTCACATTCCAGAAAAGGCGAAAAAATCACAAATACATGATCGAATCCACGAACACGATACTTGCAATTGCTCAAATCCTTAACTCGAATGGGCTAAAGATAGGACCAAGTAATCTTCACCAATAATATTATATCAAAAAGGGCGACAAAATCATAAATACATAGCCGAATCCACGACTACGATACTTAAGATTGCTCAAATCCCTAATCTCAATAAATCAAAGGTTTGGATAAAGAATAATATAGGGTATGGATAATATTTGGGATACAAATTGGTGTAAAATGAAAAATAAACAAAACAGATAAATTAAAATCCTAAGTGTGGTAAATTACTTTCCCAACCATCCCATGAATAAGACTCATATCATTGAATAACTCACGCTTTAACACTTGAAACACACGCTTTAGGTAGACACGAATTATACTCAATAAAATCTCAATCAAAGAATAACCTTAGTTGGCGTTCCCATAACAGCCAACTCCCATTCAATCCATAAATATAGTACAACAACAATAATGATAACTTTACATAACTTTACAATGTTGGTAAAAACAAACTTCCAACTTCTTCTTTCTTTTTCTTTTCTCATTTTTTTCGTTTTTTTTTTTTTTTTTTTTTTTCAAACTACTAACATAAACATAGATGTGTAAAATTTCACCACATCACTATAACGATAACTCTGGATAATTTTTCCATACTTTTCATGACTTCAGAAATAACAGTAATAGTGAAAGTAGTAAACATACGAAAAATAACAAGACTCAAATTATACAATATCTACTTTCACTCCAATTGCATTGTGCAATTTCCCGACCTTAACCATAGATAATGAATTACGCACACGAACACAGTTAATTGTAAGGAAACACACTTTGCCTAAAGTAACTAACCACGGACTTTAATCTACAGGGTAGGCTAAGGTGTAAGGGTGTAACGAAACATTTTAAACATTGGTGTATGAAACGAAAGGAATGGCTCTGAGGGTTTTTCTAGGGGTATCTTACTCTAAAAATGAGAGTAAACAAAGGGTTTATACGGGGGTTAACTAACCAGTGTAGTTAGTTAATAACACAAAACATATAATAGGCTTTTTGGGTGTAATCCTAGAAATTTACCTTGTTAGACAAGTCACTCCAATTATATCAATAATACTCATTATGGTGGTCTCGAATAGTATACAAGCCAAGTTCTAAAGTTTACAAGTCACCGGCACACTCATAGATTTGTGAATTTTGATAAGTTCACAATTTTTGAAAATAAAATTATGTGTGCAGCTATGCAACTTAGATTAAACAAAAACATGCTAAAAAAAATTAAATTTTGATAATTAAGCATAGATTAAAGCATATTTTTGAAAATTTAGGACAAGTAACGTTCTAATTCTCCATCCCCCCACTTAAGTTAAACAACGTCCTCGTTGTTTGTATTTAAAATTAAAAACAAGAGATAGAAAGAATTAGAACGGAGAACTCCCCTGAGATTTGCTCGGTATGATCCTCCATTATAAAAACGAGCAAGATGTTGTGTTTGCAGATTACGTAGCAAGATTTCAACACAACGAAAAGTCTTCTTGTATATATAAACCACCACCACTCCAGCTCTTCTACCCTGTAAATATCATAAGAAAAACACAGAAAACAAGCCTCGGAAATTATTGGTTAGTAAAATAAAAATAAAAACTAGAATTGGATTACTGTTCCGAAGGGTCGATACGCCGTATCCATTGGCAGAGGATACGCCATATTGAAACTTAAAGAGCAGGTTCCAAATACGAGTCAAAATATCGAATACGCCGTACCTTTAAACCTGAATACGTTGTAACGATATATTTGACGACAAAGTTTTTAATACGAAAAATAAAGACCAAAGTATTCCAGGAATGGTCGATACGTCGAATCCATTAAAGTTGGATACGCCGTATCAAGGCCCTGGGACTGACTCAACAGAAAAATTAAATAGATAGATTTCCGGGTTGTCTCCCGGCAAGCACTTTTGTTTATTGGGGAGTCTTTAAGTTCGACTCCCTTCAGCTCTACGTTGCTTCAATCAATTCAACAACCTCCTTATCATCATTGCCGTGAGGTTCATAGTACTTTTTAAGACGTTGCCCATTGACCTTGAAACTTACACCACCTTTATTTGTAATTTCTACTGCTCCATACGGGTAAACCGTTTTAACGATATACGGCCCATACCATTTTGATTTAAGCTTTCCTGGATACAATTTCAATTTTGAGTTATATAATAATACCTTATCTCCTACGCGAAAATCTTTATTATCACGGATTCTTGCATCATGCCATTTCTTTGTCCGTTCTTTATAGATGATGTTATTATCATAAGCCGAATCCCTCAATTCAGAAAGTTCATTCATCTGCATAAAACGATTATTACCTGCTCTCATCAAATCAATGTTACATTGTTTCAAAGCCCAATATGCCTTATGTTCAATTTCGACCGGTAAATGGCATGCCTTACCATACACCAATCGAAATGGTGTACATCCCGTGGGTGTCTTGTAGGCAGTTCTAAATGCCCACAAAGCATCTGTAAGTTTTTCGGACCAATCTCTAGGATTATACCCAACTGACCTTTCCAGAATCCTTTTAATCGCTTTATTAGTTACCTCAGTTTGTCCATTTGATTGAGGGTGATATGCTGTAGCTAACCTATGTGTTACTCCATATTTTAATAGAGTCTTTTCCATTAAAGCATTACAAAAATGTGTTCCCCTATCACTAATCAAGGCTTTAGGTACACCAAATCTGGAGAACAATTCCCTTAAAAACTTAATCACTACTCGAGCATCATTTGTTGGTAAAGCTTTGGCTTCAACCCACTTTGACACATAATCAACAGCTACAAGTATATATTTATTCCCTTTACTATTAGGAAATGGTCTCATAAAATCTAGCCCCCATATATCAAAAACTTCACATACCTGAATATTCGATTGAGGCATCTCATTGCGAGCTGAAATATTTCCTGATCTTTGACATTCATCACATCTCTTCACATATTCTGCAGCATCATTAAAAATTTTAGGCCAATAGAATCCAGCTTCGTAAACTTTCTTTGCTGTAATATTAGCACCATGATGTCCTCCAGTAGGCCCAGAATGACAATGTTTCAAAACGTCAAACTTTTCAAGTCCATCAACACATCTCCTGATTATATTATCGGCACAACGTTTGAATGCGTACGGTTCATCCCACAAGTAGCTTCTAGCTTGGTATAAGAATCTTTTCCTTTCCGCATACTTCATATTTGATGGTACAATTTTTCCTACGATGAAATTAATATAATCTGCATACCAAGGTTGTCCTTCATCAATTGTTCCTAACACCTTTAGGTGCTCATCTGGAAATGTGTCAATTATCTCTTTATCTTTTAAAATTTCCATGTCAGGATTCTCTAACCTAGACAAATGATCTGCAGCTAAATTTTTAGCTCCCTTTTTATCTTTGATTTCGATGTTGAACTCTTGTAACAACAAGACCCAACGTATAAGCCTAGCTTTAGCATCCTGTTTATTAAATAAATACTTCAAAGCAGAATGATCAGTGTACACAATAGTTTTTGATAAAATAAGATATGAACGAAATTTATCAAAAGCAAAAACCACAGCAAGAAGTTCTTTTTCAGTAGTAGTGTAATGCTCTTGAGCATTATTTAATGTTTTACTAGCATAGTAAATAGGCTTAAATTTACCATCTACTCTTTGCCCTAACACTGCTCCCACAGCGTAATCACTAGCATCACACATAAGTTCAAAAGATGAATCCCAATTAGGCGAGATTAAGATAGGAGCAGTAGTTAATTTCTCTTTTAAAATGTTAAAGGCCTTTTTACATTCGCTAGAAAAATCAAATTTAGCATCTTTTAATAAAAGCTGGGTCATAGGTCTAGAAATAATGGAAAAATCTTTGATAAATCTACGATAGAATCCAGCATGTCCTAAAAAACTTCTAACTCCTTTAACATTAGTAGGATAAGGTAGTTTCCCAATTACGTCAATTTTAGCTCTATCTACCTCAATTCCTGCTTTAGAAATTTTATGTCCTAAAACTATACCTTCTTTAACCATAAAATGACATTTTTCCCAATTAAGTGCAAGGTTAGTTTCTTCACATCTAGAAAGCATTTTATCTAAATTTCCTAAGCATCTATTAAAAGAGTTACCGAATACAGAGAAGTCGTCCATGAAAACCTCCATGAAATCCTCCACCATATCATGAAAGATTGCGGTCATACAACGTTGGAAGGTTGCAGGGGCATTGCATAGTCCAAATGGCATTCTTATGTAAGCAAACGTCCCATATGGACAAGTAAACGTAGTCTTCTCCTGATCTTCAGGTGCTATGGGAATCTGAAAATATCCTGAAAAACCATCAAGAAAACAGTAATATTCATTTCCAGCTAATCTTTCCAACATTTGGTCAATGAATGGAAGAGGGAAATGATCCTTTCGAGTAGCATCATTAAGTTTACGATAGTCAATACAAACACGCCATCCAGTAACAGTTCTAGTAGGGATAAGCTCATTATTTTCATTTAAAACAACGGTTGTCCCACCTTTCTTTGGAACAACATGAATAGGGCTAACCCAAGGACTGTCAGAAATAGGATATATTAATCCAGAGTCAAGTAGTTTGATAATTTCATTTTTTACCACATCTTGTACTTTAGGATTTAAACGTCTTTGTGGTTGAATGACAGGTTTGAAATTATCTTCCATAAGAATTTTATGAGTACAAAATGATGGACTTATACCCTGAATATCAGACATTTTCCAAGCAAATGCCCCTTTATGTTTTTCTAAAACTTGTACCAGCATTTTCTTCTCATTTTTAGTTAACTTAGAAGAGATAACTACCGGAAAATTCTTGTCATCATTTAAATATGCATACTCTAAATGAGAGGGCAATTCTTTTAATTCAGTTTTAGTTTTATTTTCTTTAACATAATTTTCCTCATCATTAAGTAAATTTTCCTGATTAATAGAATAAGCTGTATTAAAAATTTCGGTAATTTGTATAGACTCAAATTCCTTATTAGGTTCTTCTTCATAAGCCTCATCTGTCTCTCTAATTTCTTTTTCTAAATCGTGCACTAAAAAGGAATCTAAGTGATCATTTTCTAATGACTTAACAGCTTCTTCAGTATTTATCTCATCTAATGCATCAATATTGTAACATTCGTCCTTCTTATCTAAAAGTTTTTTTATTGAATTTTCCATATCAAATGTTACTTTTTCATTCCCTACCTGAAGAGTAATTTTTTTATTAAATACATCAATTAACGCACGAGTAGTAGCTAAAAAGGGCCTTCCTAAAATTATAGGAATCCTAGAATCTTCAGGCATATCTAAAATAACAAAATCCACTGGAATAACAAACTTATCATTCTGAATAGGTACATTTTCTATTATTCCTCTTGGATACTGTATTGATCTATCAGCAAGTTCTAAACTCATTCTAGTAGGTTTAGGTTCACCTAATTTTAATCTTTCAAACATAGTAAATGGCATCAAGCTAATACTAGCACCTAAGTCAGCTAAAGCATTAGGAATAAATAAATCGTTAATTTGACAAGGGATAGTGAAACTTCCTGGATCCTTTTCTTTTGATGGCCATTTGTTGAGTAGAACTGCGGAACATTTTTCATTCATCATGACGGTTGATGCTTCTACCAGCTTTGCTTTATTAGATAGCAAATCCTTAAAATATTTAGCATATGTCGGCATCTACACAAGAGCATCAATAAAAGGAATGTTAATGTGTAATTGCTTAAACTGTTCCAAAAACTTCTTTTGTTGAGCTTCCTCTTTCTCTTTTCTAAGCCTATTTGGGAATGGAATTGGGGGACGGTAAGGTTCAACAAATGTAGGTTCTTTCGGTTGCCCTTGAACTTTAGGAAGTTGATGAAGCGAAAAGTGTACCGCTTTTAAGGGGTCATTTAAGCCCTAAATCGTATTTATTTGATCAAATATTGCCCTAAATCGTTCCTTTTGTCATTTTAGGTACTTTGGAGAAGAAATCTGGAAAAGGAAGCATTTTGGACGTTTTTGGAGCATAAAAGTGAAGAAAATGGCAAAGTCTCAAAATCGGCTAAAAAGTACCTTTGACGGCGTCAGGATTTTCCCCAGACGACGTCACGGCTTGGCAATAAAAAGGTGGATATGAAAATTACTCATGATAAGCCAGAGAAATTTGCATGGGAATTCTGACGGCGTCACCCTTTGGAGTGATCAAGGTCGTCACGGTATAAGTTAAAGTGGGACGGCGTCACGCTTAATTCTGACGGCGTCAAGCCTTGATAAGCCAGAACGGATTTTGGAGAGCTAAAGAGGGACGGCGTCAAGAAGGCCATCCGGGAACCCTAAAAGCGGCGAGGTGACGGCGTCACACTCCATAACGTGACGCCGTCAGATCTGAAAGTCTATATATAGTTTTACAATTTTTTGTCATTAGTGTGGAACTTGTGTGGAACTTTGTGGGTGAAAAACCCTAAGACGATTTTAGCAGCTTTTTCAAGGCTTTTTGCCTTGAGATCTTCCATGTTACATTGAAGATAAGTTATCAATTAATCATTCAATATGTCTATGTGTTGTTTGATTCTATCTTGCTCTTGTCTTTTGTTTAACATGCTAGGCTAGATTTATCTTGTGTTTGCTTAGATCTAATGAAACCTAGCTATTGATTGTTGGTTATTAGTGTGTTATTAGTTGTATGGGATGATTGTTCATCTATGTTAGGCTTAAGAAAACTGGCTAACTTCCTATTCGGTAACTTGCTTGAACGTCTTAAGAAACATGAACCAATGCGTACTAAAGGTTTTTATGGTTGTATTTAATGCATGAGCGAATTCTAGTGATCCCATGTTAGGAGCTTCCTAGCCGGCTCGACATAGGAGTGAAGTAGGAGTTCATAGAGTTGGGGAAGTACGTACGCCACCCCACGAATGGTATTAAGGAATACACCCGTCATCCACGCAACTAATACACACTAATCAATCGGTAAAAGATAGTTAGGGAGTAAGGAAATCTAAGTAAACACATTTCTCTCCACATAAATTTCACCACCTTTTTATTTTCAGTTATTTTATTTTATTTGCATTCGTAGTTATTTGGGTTAGTTGACTAGCAACTAATTTCGCCCACTCTTTCAAACCCGAGATTTTACTTGCTTTCATAAAATTATAAAAACATAAAAAGAATCTTCTCTCACCCTTAGACCTATTAGAGTAGTTTTTCATACCTAACGAACACTATTCCCTGTGGAGAACGATCAATCCCCCGTACTTACCACTACACTATACTACATCGGTCAGGTACACTGCCTGGTGGGGTTGTAAGCCTCTTGAGATCCCTCGAGAGGTAAAACCTGTTGTAAGGTTGCAAAACCACGCATCAAGTTTTTGGCACCGCTGCCGGGGAATAGTTATTGTGTAGGTTGAATTTTTATTTTATAGGTCTACTCACTAGATTCCTTTCTAGTGAGATTTTTATTTTATTTTTCTAGGTTTTCTTTAGTCTATCTTTTTTCTTCGTTTCTTTGTTCGTAACCATTACCATCCGGCATCATGGAAGGTGGTAATATCCTCGATCCCAACAACCCACCACAACAACCACCACCTCCTAGAGCCCGTACTTTAGGAGAGTACTCTCGTCCTAGCCACCATGGCTATCGAAACACCATTGAGCTCACTCAAGGAGCCAATGTCACTCCCCTGCGATCCGACACCATCCGGTTGGTGCAAAGCGGATGCGCATTCCATGGACTTCGTTCCGAAGATCCTAACCAACATCTCAAGGACTTTCTCAAAATCGTTGATTCTATAGACCTTGATGTTGCCACTCGAGAGATGACCCGACTGCGTCTCTTTCAATTCTCTTTGCGGGACCAAGCTAGTCAATGGCTAGAGTGTCAACCCGCAGGTTCCATCACCTCTTGGGATGATCTCACTACTCGTTTCCTTGCTCAGTTTTTCCCACCGGGAAGAACTACCAAGCTAAGGAATGATATCTTGATGTTCCAACAACGTCAAGGCGAAACCCTCTACGAGGCATGGACTCGATTCAAGGACTTACTCCAAAAAGTCCCTCACCATGGCATAGAACTTTGGCTCCAAGTCCAAATCTTCTATGACCATATCAATCTCTACACGAGGCAAACCATTGACCAATCGGCCGGTGGCAAGCTACGTGATCTAAGTGCGGAACAATCATGGGCTCTCCTAGAAGATCTTGCTCTTTATGACAACGAAAGTTGGAGTGATCCCCGTGATTTGAATAAAACGGTCAAGGCAATATCTTTGCCTTCGAACAATTCAAGCACTTCCGACCGTAGGATCATAGAACTTGAAGACCAAGTCAAGTTTCTTATGGAATCCGAATTCAATCAACAACAAACGGAGATGACCAATAAAATTGACAACTTATTGAAAGCCCTCAATAACCAAGTGCTATCACCTCCACATAAGGACGCTAGGAACACAAATAGCGGACCCCAAGTAAAAGACCCCTCTTCATCCAAACACGTCCACTTCGTCAACATTGTCACTATCAAACCGATTGATAGGAATGAAGATAATAGTGAACCTATGGATGAGGTTAAGAAAGTCGAGGTTGATAAGGAAGTTAGGACAAGTGAGATTGAAGAAGTAGATGATGATGAGGACTACTTCAATAGGCTACCCACTAAGGAAGAGCGCGCATATCATACAGACTTATTCGATGACCCCGAGACACCATACTTCCTAGGTAGACCAATTATAAAAATAGGCGACCCTTCTAATCTCAACATACCATGCAACATCGGACATTTACATGTGTGGAAAGCTTACATCGACCTTAGATCACCCATAAACATCATGACTAGAGCCCACTACAACTTGATAATGAAAAATCAACTTGGGTATAGGATGTTCCCTGATAAGGGTTGGATGAGTAACTTCACGGGAAGAGTTAAGGGATTACCGGTTTATGTAGGAAACTTCACCTATGTCACCGACTTTGTAATTGTAGAAGATATCCGCCCAATAGTCGATGCATCCTTAACTCAAGTGGTTTTTGGAAAACCATTTGTTGAGGTCTCTAGAATGACTTATGAACCTTCCTTAGGGATAGTTAGATTTAAGGATGAGACCAATGAGGTAAACTACCAAATGCCATATAAGATAGAACAATTCCAACACTTGTCAAATGTTGAGAAGGAGTTTAAGCAAGCGGTCTACTATAGGAATGATGAGGATAGAAGTAAAGGAGTAGATTATGTTATGGGAAGGATATCCGGTTTCTACAAGGATTGTTTGAAATTAGGACCGGAGTATAAAACCGGAAATGAGGAAGACATAACTTTTGATGAAGAAATCACGTAATGTACGTGACTTTGAGTCTAGCTACAAGACTCGTTAATAAAGAAAAACGCTTCTTGGGAGGCAACCCAAGTTTTATTTGCTTTGTGTGTTTATTTATTTGTTTGTTTGATTTTATTTGTTTCCGTATGTGTGTTTAATTTTTATTATTATTGATTCATGTTCAAAAACTAATTGTGAAAATGCTTTATCTTGTTTTTAACTTCGTCTTAACTACATATAAAGGTATTTTGCAAAAGTTAAATGTAAGAGAAATCCAAACCGGTTTTTTAGAACACAAATGAACATGAATCGTAATAATAATAAATTAACATACATATTAGTATTTGTTTGAGTCAAATGCTTGTATCGAGTCATAATGATGTTTTGCAGGATTTCCAGGAAGTAAGGTATAGGTTTTTCAAAAATTTTTCCTGAAACGTAACATGAGAATTCTGTCAGATCATTTCTGACGGCGTCAGGATTTACAACCTGACGGCGTCAGGTTTAATTTTCTGAAAATTTTTGAAAGTTTTGTTTTCATAAAAAGTTTTTATTAAATCTCTAACTTATAATCTCTAGGAATCTGCAAAACAATCATTCCACAAGCATTATATCCTTATATATAGAATTTATCCCGCCGATGCTATGCAGGTTTTCGTGTTTGTTTTCTCAGGTTTAACAGGTTATTTTGGACAAGGAAATGTTTGTTGGATCAAGCTTTTGGTGATGCATTAGTCTTGGAGCTTCTACATTCTCTTGGAAGAAGATTTAACCATGTTACTTCATTATCCACCAAGCGAATCAGGGGAGTATTTGATTTCATTCTTTTACTTTATGCTTTTACATCTTGTTATTTGAACATTGGGGACAATGTTCATCTTAAGTGTAAGGGGGGGGGGTAAAAGTACGATTAGAGAATGCTATTACGCTTGATTTTTGTTTGTTTAATAATAGATGTGTAATAAAACTGAGATAAATACCTGTTAGGGTAATTTTAGTGCCAAATTTAAAATTTTTTACAACATATATGAGTGAAACTTTGATCTTAATGAGCGTCTCATGGATAGGAGTTATATGACTAGCACAAAAACCGTACCACTAAAAAATTTTCCACCCCCAAATATGTGAGGTTCGCCCCTAGAATTGGTAGGAAAAGCATTTATGCTATGATGTGTGTTCCGGTAGCACTTAGATTCTAGAACTTGCGTTAGGACCATCCCGAGGCCACAAGTGAGACTACATTCGTGTAGTTAGATTTACTACATGATAAGAGGCATTAGGATTAACCCATTGTTTTACACCTGTGTTTTTGTTATAATTACATTGGCTACATTGGTCAAGTAATTCTCCCACACCCTTTGCGTTGTACCCATTTTTGGTACACGATACCCCTAGTACACCCCTCAGAGCCTATCTTTTCGTTTCGACCTTTAAGCATTTTACTTAAAGGAAGAATTTGTTACACTCCACTAAAATGTACACCCAAATCGCCTTAGCCTACCTTGTATGCACTCATTTTTAGTGCATTATTGTTACAACATTTGTTTAAACCCAAGTTAATTATCTAGTTGATTACATGGTTGCTAAGTCGAGTCATATCCTTGTACATATTGTTTTGGGACGATTGGGACTCATGGGTAAAGTACTAGTGTAATGGAGTAATGGGGAAGAACATCATTATTACCCCCATATGTGCTAAATATTTTAAAAGTACTCCAAGTTTTTCAATTATCTTAATTCGAGTCATTAGAATAGTTATTTGTAAAGTTATGTAAAAGTTCAAGTGTAAGGGGAATGCAACGCCCCTATGATGTATTATTTTGGATGGTAGGGCAAGAGTGTATGGAAAAAAAAAAAAAATTGAGAAAAAGAAAAATAGAAAAAACATACGGACTACCATCCCGTTTCATTTTATGTTTATTTTATGTTTTTGTTATTTTGTTTTTAGCTTAAGATTGAGTCGAGTCTTGGCTTAGCAACATTGTATAGTACATGTAATTAATCAAGATCTTTAACTCGCCACCAGTAAAATATCCCTTATCCAACAAAACCGTGTTTATCATATCCCTACACCTAACGTTATAACCCATTTAAAAGCCCTCTTTGATAGTTTATCTTAGGTGCTTACGCCTAGTGGAGGAGGTTTTCGATCCTTTCCCAAGCCTATGGTAATCTATTTGCTATGACAGGTAGTGAGAGATATTATCCGTTTTCATTTATGAGATTTATTTTGATGACACTTGAGAGATGTGAGTATCTAAACACTACTTGTGAGGTGCTAGTTTGTAATCTCCGTGCTTATTATGATTAAAGTGGAACGAATATTTGTTGTAATTACTTTTATGTTAGCATTAAATGACCCCTAACTTGTATTTTGATTAGAATAAAAGCGCATTTGCTTGAGGACAAGCAAATCTCAAGTGTAAGGGTATTTGATGAAGCGAAAAGTGTACCGCTTTTAAGGGGTCATTTAAGCCCTAAATCGTATTTATTTGATCAAATATTGCCCTAAATCGTTCCTTTTGTCATTTTAGGTACTTTGGAGAAGAAATCTGGAAAAGGAAGCATTTTGGACGTTTTTGGAGCATAAAAGTGAAGAAAACGGCAAAGTATCAAAATCGGCTAAAAATTACCTTTGACGGCGTCAGGATTTTCCCCAGACGGCGTCACGGCTTGGCAATAAAAAGGTGGATATGAAAATTACTCATGATAAGCCAGAGAAATTTGCATGGGAATTCTGACGGCGTCACCCTTTGGAGTGATCAAGGTCGTCACGGTATAAGTTAAAGTGGGACGGCGTCACGCTTAATTCTGACGGCGTCAAGCCTTGATAAGCCAGAACGGATTTTGGAGAGCTAAAGAGGGACGGCGTCAAGAAGGCCATCCGGGAACCCTAAAAGCGGCGAGGTGACGGCGTCACACTCCATAACGTGACGCCGTCAGATCTGAAAGTCTATATATAGTTTTACAATTTTTTGTCATTAGTGTGGAACTTGTGTGGAACTTTGTGGGTGAAAAACCCTAAGACGATTTTAGCAGCTTTTTCAAGGCTTTTTGCCTTGAGATCTTCCATGTTACATTGAAGATAAGTTATCAATTAATCATTCAATATGTCTATGTGTTGTTTGATTCTATCTTGCTCTTGTCTTTTGTTTAACATGCTAGGCTAGATTTATCTTGTGTTTGCTTAGATCTAATGAAACCTAGCTATTGATTGTTGGTTATTAGTGTGTTATTAGTTGTATGGGATGATTGTTCATCTATGTTAGGCTTAAGAAAACTGGCTAACTTCCTATTCGGTAACTTGCTTAAACGTCTTAAGAAACATGAACCAATGCGTACTAAAGGTTTTTATGGTTGTATTTAATGCATGAGCGAATTCTAGTGATCCCATGTTAGGAGCTTCCTAGCCGGCTCGACATAGGAGTGAAGTAGGAGTTCATAGAGTTGGGGAAGTACGTACGCCACCCCACGAATGGTATTAAGGAATACACCCGTCATCCACGCAACTAATACACACTAATCAATCGGTAAAAGATAGTTAGGGAGTAAGGAAATCTAAGTAAACACATTTCTCTCCACATAAATTTCACCACCTTTTCATTTTCAGTTATTTTATTTTATTTGCATTCGTAGTTATTTGGGTTAGTTGACTAGCAACTAATTCCGCCCACTCTTTCAAACCCGAGATTTTACTTGCTTTCATAAAATTATAAAAACATAAAAAGAATCTTCTCTCACCCTTAGACCTATTAGAGTAGTTTTTCATACCTAACGAACACTATTCCCTGTGGAGAACGATCAATCCCCCGTACTTACCACTACACTATACTACATCGGTCAGGTACACTGCCTGGTGGGGTTGTAAGCCTCTTGAGATCCCTCGAGAGGTAAAACCTGTTGTAAGGTTGCAAAACCACGCATCAGAAGTTCAATGTTAACAGTCTCCTCCTCAGGTTTTTCTTGCTCATCTGGTTGCACTTTATCCTGAATTGCTTCCTTAGTACTAGGAATCAAGTTTTTGGCGCCGCTGCCGGGTCAATTGTATTCTTTCCTCCTCTTGTAGTAACACCCTTAACATCTTGTATATAAAGAGCATTTTTCAGATTCCTAGCAAGCTCATGTACCTCTATTGCTAATCCAGTAATCATGTTCGAAGTTTCTTTTAATAATACTTCGTTGGTATTGCGGAAATCTTTAGGGCACGTTTGGTACAAAGAATTTCAGAGAATAGAAATGAAGTAGAGAATAGAATTCAGAGAATAGAAATGGGTAGAGAAATTTAAAGTCAATTCTAGTGTTTGGTAACATGAGAAATAAACTCGAGAATTGGAAAAAAAAAAAAAAAAAAAAAAACTTTTTATTGAAAGAATTAGAACTTTTGTTTGTTTTAAAAAAAAAACTTATTTTAAAAAATATATATTTAAAAAAAAATATTTTTTTTTAAATATTTTTTTATTTATTTTTTTATTTTTTAAAAAAACTTATTTAAAAAAAAATTATTTTTTTAATTTATTTTAAAATTTATTTTTTATAAAATTAATTAAAAAAAATATTTAAAAAAATTATTTAAAAAAAATTATTTTTTCTAAATAACAATTCTATAAAAAATATATTTTAAAAAAATATATTTTTTAAAATTATTTTTTATAAAAAATTTATTTATTTATTTTTTTTAAAAACTTATTTTATAAAAAATATATTTTAAAAAAATTATTAATTTTTTTTTATAAAAAATACATTTACGTAAATCGGTTTGCAACTAAAAAAAAAAAAAAAAAAACTTACAAAGTTCCCCCCATTTCTCCCATTTCCTCACTAAAAGGAGTGGAAATGAAACTCCAAAAATTGCACTACCAATTCTCCACCAATTCCCCACAATTCTCCACCTTTTTATTTCTCTGACATACCAAACAGATTCTCGAGAATTAGCCCGAGAATTAAGCTCATTTCCATTTCCATTTCTTTGTCAAACCAAACATGGGAAATCAGCCCATTTCCATTTCTTTGGGCCCAATTCCCTGTACCAAACATGCCCTTAATGAATATCTCTGTATTTTCATGTTCATCCAATTGAACTTTGATTAGCTTTTCCAATATATCGTTGATTCTCCATTCGTCATATTCATATGTTGCATTCATGAATCTATTTCCAGCCATCATAACTGAAAATAAAGGTAGAATTATTAGTAGTATATGCTCAAACAAGAAGTAAAACTAAAACGAAAAAAAAAAAATAAAAAAAATAAATAAATAAAGTGTTCTGTTACAGACAGTCGATACGGCGTATTCAGTAAACTGATAAGTCGTATTGGTTCCGGACTGGATACTTCGTATTCACAAAGGTGTATGCGGCGTATGTAGATTGTAAACAGAATACGACAGACACAAACAAGAAGTAAATAACAGATACGATACAGCGTATTCACAAAGTGGATACGTCGTATTGACTCTAACAGATAGAAAAACAACTAAAATAACTAAAACACACAAAAACAAATAAAACTAACTAAACTAAAATACCAATAAATCAAATTAAAACAATCACTCCCCGGCAGCGGCGCCAAAAACTTGATGTGTTTTTTTTAGGTCTATAAAAATCAACCAAGTTTTAAATTTATTTATTGCCGAACTAACCTATAGACTCTAAACACTCACGAGCAGTGTACCCGATCAATGTAGATAGTTTTTAGGTAAGCAAGGGTCGTTCACTAGGAGCGAAGCTAAAGTGATCTAAAGGTATTCTAATTACTAAACTAACTAACCTAGAAAGCAAGTAAATATTTTTGGGGTTTTAGCCTGAGAGGCTATCACGATTTTGTGTGTTTAATTAAACTAAATACGAGAAAATAAATATTAAACTAATTAAAAGCAAATTAAAGATATATGAAGATAGATAGGAAGAAAGGGTTAGCCACGTCTAATCCATTTTATAGTTATACATGCTTATGTCTACTTGTTTTAATTCATTCAATTGTTTTGTCGCCAATCCGATTATTAATCCTGTCACGATTAAATAACCTACCATCGTGGTGGGAAAGAGGACATGATCATAGTGACTCGTCTAGCATCAATACTAACTTATTGCTTTAAACCATCTAACCTAGTTCGGTATTACACGCTACTAGTCCTATTAGGTTGTAGACACGTTTCGTTTATGCCAAACAATGATTCCTAATAGAGATTCGGGTTAACACGCATATAACTCAACCTAAGCAGCCACAATTACAGGTAGTTAAGTCACATCAATTAAAGTTATAAGGATCATAACCTAGTTACATAGACTTCTACTAGTTATAAGCAATAAACGAGTTTTTATCGACAAGCACCCAACCCAATAACAAAGCAAACACATCGACAAAATCATAAAAACTAATAAAACTTCATAAACATGGCTAACACCTAAGGGTATTAGCCCATAATCTCTGTAACAAAATACAAAAATATAATCAAGACGAATAGAGTATTAAACATAAAGAATATGATACGCTAACCGAATGATTAAGTAGTATAACAATGATAAGAGATGTTCTTCAAGTATAATTGGGTCTTCAAGGGTGATCTTCTGCTGTTTTGAGAGGCTTTGATCGTCTGGGAATGGCCCTAAAGGTTCCCAAAGATCCCCTAATTCGTTAATGAGTTCGGTATTTATAGATTCTGAAATCAGGGTCGATACGGCGCATCTAGAGAGTTAGATGCGCCGCATCTATAAGTAAACGTAGCCTCCAAGTCTGAAACTGACCCGATATGGCGCATCTATAAATCTGATATGGAGCATCTCCCAATACGGCGCATCTAAAGACCTGATGCGCCGCATCTCCTTCAAATACAGGTAGATCTCCTTTTTCTCTTTCCGTGGCCGCTTGAATCAACTAAAACGGAGTCCGGATGAAGATTTTATGGCCAAAATACGAAAGCATCTTCAAGTGTCGACTTGTAATCTTGACTTCTTTATTGAGCTTCTAATCTCCACTTGATTTCTTGGTAAGGATTGTGTATGGCCGATACGGCGCATCGGATTGGTTCGATGCGGCGTATCTAGGTAACTTCGCGTGGGGTCCAAGATTATTATATTCCAGAATATTCGTTCACCGTCTTCAGATGCGGCGTAACTTGTATCTTTATGCGGCGCATGTCCTTCAGTATCTTGGATAATCTTTGGTGAAGTCTTGAGATTGATGCGCCGTATGTTAGGAATGTCATACGGTGTATCTGGAATAGATAAGTCAGATCTTCTTCGTTGACCAAGGTTTTATATGCGGCGCATGAGATAAATACATGCGGCAAAGTCAGGCAATGGTCTCAGATTCGTCTAAGTCTTTATGTACGACGTATCTATCAAGAATGATATGGCGCATCTTCCTTCAGTTCAGTAGACTTTTCCAACTTGATTCATTTTGCTCCAATTTCCGTCCGAAATCATTAACTTTCACCTAATGCTTGTTTATAACTGAGAATTACAAAAGTAAACGATTAAGTATCAATTCTCATATAAAGTGATATAAAACAAGTCAATAATATAGGATAAATGATGCTAATAATATGTCGTTATTTGATGTCATCACATACGTATACAACACACACTCAAACTCCCTTTTCACACTTAGCATTTTCACTCTCATATTCTCTCTAGTTTTCTTACTGCCGAGATCATCCAAGGAAAGGAGCAAGTTCTAGCTTCATTCGATCCTCATTTCAAGTCGAGAAACACACCATTCGATTCAATTGTGGCCATACTAGCAAGAGACGTCCAAATCTCTCAAGTTCTAATCCATTTACACGTTTAACTCCCACCTTTTGAGGCGTTGTAAGTCTTTTGAAACACCTTTCCATTCGTTTATAAGTTTTCCAACTTTTCATGCATGGTTCTTATATCGTTCGAACATATATTCATTTCTATGCATTTTTACTCGTTTCTTATTATTTGTTTTTCATAAATATATATTGACCTCCTTCAAAGGATGGCTATAAATCGAGTAGCACAATCATTCGACACTCACACACTCATTTTAACACATTTCGAACCTCATTTTAATCATAAGTTATGTCGTATAATACTATAACACATTTAAAAGTTATATTTCATTTTCGGACCAACTCACTTTTGTCGATAGAAATGACTCAATAAAACCGAATACATATACACAACACCTTGTTTTTAATACACGACAAGATTCTCCATATACTCACCTAATAAGTTGTGAAAATAAGCACTCATAACAAGCTCTTAAAATCCCTTTTTGAACCTCCATCTTATCGCTACATGAAACTGTTTTAAACCCTTTATTTTTATCGACTTGGACTTTAAGGACCAACAAGCTATTTATAAGCTCTTGCGATAAGCTGGTCCTATAAGCCCTCTTGTATTATTTTTAAGCTCACAAAATAAGCCCAAAACCAAGCCCACTTGACTTCTAAACCCAATGGATCGTAAAACCTTAATGGACTTTGGTTTTCAACTCGTTAAGCCCATTAAGCTGAAAAATAAGGTCTTTAGCAAATAAGCAGTTGGATTGGACTTGAATAAGCATTTAAAAGTTGTTAAAACTTTCAAAAATCACTTCACCTTATTTTTGTGAAATTTGGACTAAGTTTGCAAAATATTTCAACTTTAGGGATTAAAACTGCCAACTTCACAAAACTATGTTCAAAACTGTAAATACAGTAACTTGAGGGTAGAAAATGCTAAAACAGTAAACTTGAAGCTTAAAAAGTCATTTTGAAACCTTTTTGGACTAAAAATGTAAACAAGGACTAACGGTGCAAAACTAACTCCGTTAGGGTAAAAAGTGTAAAATTTGTAAAAGTACAAGGACCAAACAGAAACTTTATACCATATTCATTTCTATTTCACATTTCACTCTTTTCACACAATAACGTGCATATTTACCATTTGTTCAAATATATTTAATCACATTACGTTAGATTTATATAATGAATTTTAACGATTTAGCTTAACGTTTCGTTCCACCACTTTCGAGGAAACGATATTTATGGATTAAATGACATAAAAACAAGATAATATTATATATAATATTATTTTTGAACTTTAATGATTTTAAGCATATCACTCACATCACCAATCAAATCGTTATCCGTAACTCATTTTCACGCTCATTGTTCGTATTAATTCAAAATCTCAGACTTCCCTATTATTCAGGTCGTGTGTTGGAGCCGTACCCGTAATCCACTTGATTTCACATTTCACCTTGCCAGTTACACACAAGGTGAGTCATAGCCCCTTCTTTCACTTATTTTGAACTCTTTGGGGGAGATACATGCTCGTTCTACTTACAAATTTACTCGTTTACCTTAAACATTGTACTCAATTGATAACACACTCCAAATTGTTTATTGAAACATAATACTTGTTTTCACTTACACAAGTACTCTACATTTTTACAAATTACCATGAATTCATACACCCACTTTATACATTTTTCTATCTCCTAGGGAGATATATGCTACAAATAGAACACAAGTATTTTATGTATGTTACACCCGATTGATATTGCCTAAGTTACTTTATTGCCAAAAGCCACTCATATCATGAGCCATTAATCACTTGCGAGTGAACGCGAATATAGTGAACAGATCTGTTGGAGGCTGACTGCCTATTCCACTAATACCTAACGGATAGCCTTAGTTGCTAGTTGAATTAGTCGCAATGCATTATATTTGAATGAAATAGGAATTTTCCAAATCCCCTATTACCCCGAGGGCCATAACTCACTCCATTAATTTGGTGTGTTCCCCCACCGAAGCCCGGTACTCTGTTAACGTTTGCGTGTCATGAGACTTAGGGCAATATATATACAACTGCAATATCACTATTTCAAATTATGATTGTAATTCTCATGCAATCGGTACTATCACCATTTCAAATTATGATTGTAATTCACATACAATCCTACACTTGTGTTTTAACTGATTTACATACAATTTACTTATGGTTTTCACCCAATGTAACTCACTACTTATTTCATCAATATTGGTATTTATTTCAATTATCACCTCACACTCGAAACTATTGAAATCAACTGTTTACTTATAAACTCTATGAACTCACCAACCTTTGTGTTGACACTTTTAAGCATGTTTATCTCAGGTAATTAACGGAGCAGACAAGACACGGAGTGGGCTTTAAACTGATGGTTTTGTGGTGTAAAATAAATCATGTCATTCATTTCAAATTACTACACCCTTTTATGGTATTTTACAACTCTGATATTTCACTTTTGTATCTCAAATATTATATGAATGACAACAACTTTCAAAATGCCTCTTTTGAGCCGTTTTCTATGATTATGACTATGATCCTCCCCGTAATACCCCGATTAGTCTTCCGCTGTTAACTCAAAATTTAGGGGGTGTTACACCCCACATAGTTTTAAAAACACATTTGAAAGCATTCTAAAAGCATTCACATCATTCTAAAAGCTTGTTAGGATTGTGGACACGGTTAAGGTGGTTAAACCTTTTGTTCTTTGTGTGTATGATATATTGAGTGAATATGATTAAGTACGCGGAATTTACTTAACCACACTTAGAAGGTTATTTGTGTTATGGAAATGGAACGGTTATGTTTGTTCTATGACAATGAACAATGAAAGATTAACACCAAACGATTCAATATTATTAATGATAATAATACGAGTGATCTTGAAATATCACTAGGGTTACAACCTTGAATCTTAAGTTTTTCTAACTTGTGATATTCTTGTGTTTGTTCTTAGTCTTGACGGTTTATGAAAGCTAACTATTTTTAACTCACTATTCGACTTATGCGCATCAACACATAATATCGAGACTAAGATCTTCTTTTATAGTCCAAGAAGATCTTTACAATATTGCTTAAAGTCTAGCCGAACTACTTGCTAACTTATCTTTAGTGTGTCAGTACATAAGATACAACATGTATCTGTGTACACAACTTGTTAACTAAGCACATGGAAAAAGATATTATCTACCGTATATTCTTGACTTTAGTACACAAATATCTTTTCAATACTTATCCATCTAGCAGTCTCAACTCAACAGTATTAACTAGCAGTCTCTTCTTTGTACTACCAGTTAGAATGATTAGTTATAACTTGAGCAGTCCTAAGATATACACCAGCAGTTGGAACTGTTAGAGTATTCTTCTCAGCAGTTGGAACTGTTAATACTTGTAATTCTTGATAATTAATCTTTAGAACACTTAATTCCCAACAATCCTCCCCTAAACATGTGAATTCATTCCAACATGTTTCTGAATTAAATTTATGGATTGTGAAGATCTTTCAAACACTTCATAGTCAGACCCTTGATCTGAACTTTCTTCTGTTCTGAGAGATTGAATATCTTTCTCAGTAGCTCATTTGCTTTGTTCTTTGACTTTAACAATATCAACACATTGCTCCAATATTGGACTAAAAGATGGTGCAATTTCCTTGGATGGAGGAATTATAAGAGGCAATGGTGCTGTGTATCTTGGATGCTTGTTTCAACAAGTGAAATCATCTATCAGCATGTCTTTGCAAGTGATGAACAAACGTGGTAAACTAAAATTGAAACTTTTCTTCGTTTGACCTAGATAGAACTTTCTCCTTTGGAATGTTCTTGTCATTTTCAACCTCCATGTCATCATCTTGTATGCTCTTGTCTTTTCCTCCCTTTAATTGGTCTTCCAACTTTATTTCCTCCCCTGAAGCAAATAAAATTTTATCCTCCCCTGTTTGGAAGATCTCTCACCATTATCCCATCATTATCTGATCTATCAATGTGAACTTGTTTTCAGACAATGTTGTACATGAAGCCATCAATTCCTTAAGAGTTTAAGTTGCTGCCCTCATCACTTCTAGGTGTGTTAACTCCTATGAGAGGTGATTCATTGGACATTTGATTCATGGTCCATCAAAGGATGGTTTTTGTGAATCCTTTGAAAATCCTTGTTTAAGAAATTGTTTGACTTAGCAGTTTGTTCATGATTTTAGAATTGAAAAATCATACTGCTTTCAACCATTTTGAAGGGATCAAGTGTATAACAGACACTTAATCAAAATTTCGGTTAAAAGCAACTTCTGGTTGTGTGAGAACCAATGTTTTCAGTTATAAATAACTGCCTGTGTAAAGATAAACCTATTCAAAAGGCTTTCTTGACAGGGTTTCCAGCTCATAGTAATTGTTGCCTCTAACACAAGTGTTAGATTCACTTTTACTAGCTGTTCTTTCTATCAGATGTCCTTAGACTTGCTCATTATACTTAAAAGTATAAAATGATAGAAAGTGAGTTGAGTCAGTTACTATCTGACCGACTAAGTCATCAATTCAATGTGAAATTTGATAACCAGGTTTCAAAAAAGAAGTTTTAAAGAATTTTAAAGATTCCCAAACTCAGTCCATCATAAACCTAATATGAAAGCAACTGGAATCACTTTTCTTCTGCTTCCATTTCACTTGAAATTTCCTTATTGCTCAAAGTTCATACCTGAAATTGTTAGTCTAAAACCAAGAAACAAAATGCATAGCATTTGTCTTATAGCAATATCAATATATGACCAACAGTATGAACTGTTTAAACAAAATTTGTACTAGCAGTACTAACTGTTCTATTAACAGTATCAATTTACAAAGATATCAGTACAATCTTAACAGATATAAAGACCACAAAGATTAGAAATTTTAAGGATTAAGCATTCCAATACTTGCTACCAAGTACTGAAACCTTCCAACATCAAAAGCTTTTGTTAGGAGATCTGCAAAGTTAAATTCTAAAGCAATTTTAAGAACTTGAATTAACCTTTTCTCATTGCAGTCTCTTATAAAGTGATGTCTAATTTCAATGTGTTTTGTTTTAGAATGTTGCACTGGATTCTTAATAATACAAATTGTACTACTATTATCAATATGAATAACAGTGTTTAAGAAATTGTACCCATAGTCAAGGAGTTGGTTTTGAAGCCATAGAACCTGACCACAGCAACTTGCAGCAGCTATATATTCAGCTTCAGTTGTTGAATTTGCCACACTTGTTTGCTTCTTACACTGCCATGAGACAAGTCTACACCCAAGGAATTGACATCCTCCAGTTGTTGACTTTCTGTCCAAGCTAGCACCAGCATAATCACTATCCAAAAATGCTACCAAGTCAAAAGGAGATTCCCTAGAATACCATATGCCCAACCTTGGTTGACCTTTAAGATATCTAAAAATTCTCTTGACTGCAATTAAATGAGAAACCTTTGGAGTAACTTGAAATCTTGCACAAACACAAACAGGGAACATGATATCAGGTCTAGATGATGTAAGGTACATCAAAGAGCCTATCATAGATCTGTAAGTGTGTACATCCACACTCTCTCCATCTTCATCTTTCAGAAGGTGCTTCTCAGAGTCCATTGGTGTGCTTGCTATTTTTGAATCAGCAAATTGAAATTTTCTAAGTATCTCTGCAGCATATTTGTCTTGACTAATAAATATGCCTTCTGATGATTGCTTAACTTGCAAACCCAAAAAGAATGTAAGTTCTCCCATAGAACTCATCTGAAACTTATCATGCATAAGTTTCTCAAACTCTAAACACATCTCCTTCCTAGTAGATCCAAAGCTAATGTCATCCACATACACCGGCACTAACAGAAGATCCTTCTTGTGCTGTTTGATGAAAAGTGTCTGATTAATCTTTCCTCTTTGAAATCCATTTTCTAATAAGTAGGAAGCTAGTGTTGCATACCAAGCTCTTGGTGCCTAATGAAGGCCATATAGAGCTTTCACTACTCTGTACACTTTGTCTGGATGTAATGGGTCAATGAAGCCTGGAGGTTGTGAAACATACACCTCTTCTTCAATTGTTCCATATAAAAATGCACTCTTTGACATCCATTTGATAAACTGTGAAGCCTAAAAATGAAGCATAAGCTAAGAAAAGCCTAATTGCCCCAATCCTTGCTACTGGAGCATAAACCTCATCATAGTCTATTCCTTCTTCTTGTGTGTACCCTTGGGCTACTAATCTAGCCTTATTTCGAATCACTATTCCCCTTTCATCCCTTTTATTCTTGAAAACCCATCTAGTGCCAATTACCTTTGCATTCCTAGGTAAATCAACTAGCACCCATACTTTCTGAATCTTGAACTGAAGAAGCTCCTCTTGCATAGCTTCTACCCAGCTTGAATTATCTAAGGCTTTCAGAATGTTCTTTGGTTCATCTTATGAGAGAAAACATACAAACAAGCAAGAGTTTGAAAACTCATGTTGCTTTGAAGCATAAAGGGCATCAAGAAGCCCTTGTTGGTCTGAAGACATCAGTTGTTGTCTTGTCTTCACACCTGACTGTACATCTCCAATCACATTATCTAGGGAGTGGACTTTGTGAATTCTTGTTTGTGGAGTAGAAGGAACTTGGTAATTTGATGGAAGATTGTTGAAATCCACCTCATTATCTGAGAATTCTGCTTCTTTTGTTTCTGAAGGGCCAGCAGCAGAATCAGTTGGCCTAGCAGCAGAATCATTAAGCTTAGCAGCAGAAACACCAATAGAAACAATTTGTTGTTCCTGAGTTCCACCTTCTTTCCTTTCATCTTCAACACCTTCTTTAGCTTTGCTAGCAGAAGATTCATCAGTTGTTGAAGTTGATTCCATAATTGTACTTGACCATATTGGCATCCAAACATGATCTTGGTTTGTCTCCTTTTCTAACCTTGCCTCATCTGTTGCTTGTGAACCTGAAAATTCATTAGTTTCAACAACAACAGGCACATAATTCATTGATTTGGTTAGAGATTCAAGATCAAATAGCCTTTTTGGTCCTTGACCTTCTACATTGGATTTATCTTCTAAAAACTCCACATGTAGATTTTCTTCTACAATCGAAGTTCTTATGTTGTATACTTTAAATTCTTTGCTATTAAGAGAATATCCAACAAAGAATCCTTCATCTGCTTTACCATCGAATTTTCCTAAATGGTCTAAGATATTGAGAATTGTCACATGACATCCAAAAGGTCTAAGAAATCCTATTGCAGGAGTTCTACCTCTAAAAAGTTCATATGACGTCTTATTGTGAGGCTGAATAACTAAAACTCTATTTTGAACATAGCAAGCAGTGTTAACTGCTTTAGCCCAAAAGGTTATAGGTAGCTTGGAATCAGCTAACATTGTTCTAGCAGCTTCAATTAGTGTTCTATTCTTTCTCTCAACAACACCATTCTGTTGTGGTATTCTGGCAACACTAAATTCTCTTCTAATACCTTTTTCTTTGCAGAAATCATCCATAACTCTATTCTTAAACTCTGTCCCATTATCACATCTAATGACCTTCACTTTCTTGTCTACTTGGTTTTCTATCTGTGTAATGAATGTCTTAAGGATGCTTGTAGTCTCATCCTTAGTAGATAGAAAGAAAACCCATGTAAATCTAGTATAGTCATCAATTATAACAAGACAATATCTCTTATGCATTATACTACTTACTGAAACAGGTCCAAATAAGTCCATATGCAGCATAAACAATGATTGATTGATAGAGTTAAAAATCTTGGGCTTACAAGTGGCTTTGTGTTGTTTGCCTTTTAGACAAGCAATGCATGTTTGATCATTTTCAAATCTTTTGTGAGGTAAACCTCTTACCAAACCATTCTTAACAATTTTATTTATGGTTTTGAAATTAATATGACCAAGCCTTCTATGCCATAACATTGATTCATCCAATGTAGCCTTTGCAACATGACAAGTTAAATTCTTTTTAGGAACAATGTTCTTCATGTCTACACTGTACATATTGCCCTTTCTAGGAATTCTAAGAAGTACTTGACTTTCATCAGGCATCTTAAAATCAGGAGAAAGTACAAGACATTCAGTCTCACAGAAAAGAACATTGTTCTTTTTGTCACACATTTGTGAGACACTAAAAAGATTATAATTTAGCTCTTTTACATAGAACACATCTTCAAAATCTAAATTTCCAGTTTTAATGGTACCTTTACCGGAAATTTTGCCACCAACACCTCCTCTAAAGGTAACATAGCCTCCATCTATTGATTGAAAATCTGAGAGATAAGACTTGTTTCCTGTCATGTGCCTTGAACATCCACTATCTGAGTATCCTTGATCCTCTTCCTGATCATTTGAATGTTCCTACACATAAATAAGAGTGTTAGTTTCTTTTGGGGATCCAAGCCATTACTGACTTGGATCTGCCTCTTGCATCAATGTAATTCAATCTTTTAAGGATAGTTGATGCAACATTGGATTTTAGAATCCAACATGCTGAGGCCTTAACAGCATTTGCCCTGTTTTTCCAAGCAGCAGTACTAACTGCTTTCCTAGCAGTCTTAACTGCTGGCTTTGCAGTTTTACTCTTTGGTTTCCAAACTTTTTTTTGGACCACTGCTTTTAATTGAATGGGCCTTGTAACAATTTTTGGTGCATGTTTTAAAGTTATTTTTGCACTTATAACTGTTGGTTTTGGGTTAACAGTCTTAAATGGTCTAGCAGTTGAAACTGCTTGCCTAGCAGTAGAGACTGCTGTCGAAACTGCTCTGGGTTTTATACTTTTGGGCTTAGAGTGAAAGTGAGTTTGAGGAGTTTGCCTTTTGAAATTCACCCTATTGTTTTCATAACCAGATACCCAATGGTTGCAGAAAGCTGCAAGATGGTCAAAACTACCACATGTGTAACAAGCTTTGTTATAAAAAGCAAAGTCATCACCTAATTGGTTAGACTTGAGGTTGTTCCAGTTCCTTTGGTTACCTCTGGGCTTGTTGGTGGTTTTATATTGCTCACAATATCTAACTGGTTGCCTAACATGCTTAATGTTTGATTTAGGCTTAGCAGTATTGTGTTTGACTACCTTAGGAACACTTGTTCCTACTTTCTTAACCACTTCAGGTTTAGACATAACCTGTTCTTTTTCATCATCACTATCAGTTGTACAATCTTCAACAACTATAGCATCTAAGTTCTTAACAAAGGACACCTTGTCCTGATAAAGTAAAGTTTTATCTAAACTTTTACTTACTTTTTCTACCTTAAGGCTCTTGCTAGCCTTAGAACCATATTCCATGATTGGTTCTTGAAACTCAGGTAAACCTGAATTTCCTAGGTCAATCCCTGGGGGTTTATGGATGCCTCTATAAGGAGGTGGGACACTCTTATATCCTACTCCTGACTTAGCTCTATTAATCACCTGACATTCTACTATGTTGTGCACACTTCTAGAAGCATGCTCTAGTGCCTCAGTAGTCAAGTGAATGTTTTCATTTTCCTTTTTGACCCTATCATAAGCTTCTCTCAAAAGCTTAATTTCAGCATCTCTAAAGAATATGTCCTGTCTTAGGAGAGCTTTGTCATCAGAAAAAGCTAATTCATTTTCCTTATAGTATGTGATTTGTTTCTCTACCTTTTCTAATCCACACTTATAGTTTATAAAGTCTTGAAAAGTTTTGCTTAGCTCTTTCTTTTGATCATCATATTGTTTCATTAAAACCTGTAGAGCATTAAGAGCAGTGCAAGTATTTGAACAAGCTTTATGATTTTGTACCTCAGTAGCAGAGAAAGCCATAAGTGCCATTTGTGTAGGAGTTTCTTCTTCATCTACCATGAAGCTCCAATCAAAACCTAAGCCATCAATAGCTACCATAGCTTTTGGCTCAATAACCTCCTCTATTTTGGATTTGCTTCCAAAACCTCTATTCTTGCTATCTTGCTGCCTTGGTCTTCTGCACTCTCTTGAGAAATGACCCATCATGTGGCAGTTATAGCACTCTATCTTTGACTTATCAAAACCAGCAGCATCAGTGTTGCTGATTATGAGCTTCTTCCCCGTCTTGTGATAGAACTTCTTGGCTCTCATGCTAAGAAGAGAAATTTGCCATTTTAGATCCATTTCCTCCAGATCATCTTCATGGATCTCTTGGAGGTCTTCATAGGAGAGCATGGACCCATTATTCTGACTTGTAAGGAATGCACAACAAGTCTTTTCATCCAAAATACTTATGGTACTGCTTGATGAACTAGCAGCACCAACATCATCAACAACTTTCACCTCTTCATTTGATTTTGAGGTACTAGGAGTTGACATAAATGCCTTGTTCTCAGTATTAGAACTAGTACCTTCATTCTTCTTCAAATCTTACTCCACAATCTTGAAGTTACTATACAAGTCCATCAGTTCCATGGTGTCTAGATCTGGCTTGTTCTTCCAGACAACAACATGCATAGCCCACTCTTCTGGTAAGCTTCTCAGAAATTTTGAGTTCAAATCTTCTTGAGGCATTTCAATCCCAAGAATAGCAAGTTGGCTCACAATATTCTGAAGCCTATTAAACATGTGGTCAAGAGATTCATTGTATGTAGAGGAGAAGTTTTCAAACTGCTGCTTGAGCAGTGTCTTGTGGGTTTTCTTGGTGGCTTCATTTCCACCATACCTGGCAATAATAGCTTCAAATAATGACTTGGCATCCTTGAACTTGCTGAAGTTTAGAAGTTGATCATTGGGAATGGTCATCATCAGCATGCTTCTTGCCTTCAAGTCATTTTTCTTCTTTATTCTATCTTCTGCAGATGATGGCTTTGTCTGCAGAGTTGAAACAACTTTGCCGTCCACTGTTGATGTAGTGGTGGTAGGCTGGTAAGAATTTCCATCTTCAATGATTTCCCAAAGTGCATAATCCTGCACTTGGAAATATTGCTCTATCCTCAGCCTCCACATCTCAAACTCATTCTGTTTGAGCATGGGAATCTTTGCAGCAACATTTGTTTGAATAGATTCAACATCCATTTCTTCAGCTTCTTCTTCTAAATCAATAATATCAACCTCTAGCTCTGATACCACTTGTTAGGATTGTGGACACGGTTAAGGTGGTTAAACCTTTTGTTCTTTGTGTGTATGATATATTGAGTGAATATGATTAAGTACGCGGAATTTACTTAACCACACTTAGAAGGTTATTTGTGTTATGGAAATGGAACGGTTATGTTTGTTCTATGACAATGAACAATGAAAGATTAACACCAAACGATTCAATATTATTAATGATAATAATACGAGTGATCTTGAAATATCACTAGGGTTACAACCTTGAATCTTAAGTTTTTCTAACTTGTGATATTCTTGTGTTTGTTCTTAGTCTTAACAGTTTATGAAAGCTAACTATTTTTAACTCACTATTCGACTTATGCGCATCAACACATAATATCGAGACTAAGATCTTCTTTTATAGTCCAAGAAGATCTTTACAATATTGCTTAAAGTCTAGCCGAACTACTTGCTAACTTATCTTTAGTGTGTCAATACATAAGATACAACATGTATCTGTGTACACAACTTGTTAACTAAGCACATGGAAAAAGATATTATCTACCGTATATTCTTGACTTTAGTACAAAAATATCTTTTCAATACTTATCCATCTAGCAGTCTCAACCCAACAGTATTAACTAGCAGTCTCTTTTTGTACTACCAGTTAGAACGGTTAGTTATAACTTGAGCAGTCCTAAGATATACACCAGCAGTTGGAACTGTTAGAGTATTCTTCTCAGCAGTTGGAACTGTTAATACTTGTAATTCTTGATACTTAATCTTTAGAACATTTAATTCCCAACAAAAAGCATTCACAGAACGGATATGAGATAACGTCATGCTTGGTTCCTTGTACATATACTTATAGTAGTATGCAACAACAATATTAGACGAGGACCATGACTCCATAAGTGAGCGTATACAATCATGTTTTGTGTTTTATCTCTATTCTTTCGGTACCCATATTTATTGTATTCACTATACTAAGACCAAGCATATGTAAAATACAAAATTAACAAATAACATCTCGTAGTTTGTTCATATATCAAGTTATAAAATAGCATAAGAAAGATAAAATCAACTAAGTAAATTACATTGAAAATTAACAATAAAATGAATTTTGTTATTCAAATACTTCATTAACCATGCAAAATAACATAAGCTATCCGAATAAAACAAAACATAACAAAATAAAAACAGAATGTGCATATCATTAATCATTGGCCACATAGAAAATAAAAGTTTATCCGCATCGATCTTGCGTATGTTGCAACCATTTTAGCCTAGAATCATCACTCTGCATAGTAAAAAACAATTCCGGTGTGTCAACATCTTTAAACAAATCCATAGCAAGATAACAAAGAGGACTATCATCTGGCATCATTCCACCATCTATCATGCCATTAATGACACTCATACACCTACTAACACTATAAGCTGTTGGAGTATGCTCGTGTCATAATAACTAATTATATGGCTAGACATATGTGAGCCTATGGGGTCACACACATATACACCGAGGTGCCACTTTATATATCGTGTTTATCGTAATTACGATATATAAATAACCGTACGTAACTAGGAACCACTATTGGGCTTCTAATGATTAAGTAATGGACTTAATCTATTGGACTTGAAAACAAAATGGGAAGCCCATTTTGAGCCCAATAGGAGCCGGCCACATGCTTGATTCAAGGAGGGAATTAGTAGTTATTTTGGTCAAGGGTTAATGCTAATTGATATCCTATTAATTAGCTAACTAACCAAATATTATGCTCTCCCTCCACTCAATATTTTGGTACGGCAAAAACAAAAGAAAAACCTAGGGTTTTTATTTTTACATCTTTCACTCTTGCATCTTGCTTATTCAAGAGTGTTTGATTGGTTACGGGTTGAAGGACTAGCATCCATTGGCATACGGTGATGTGTAGTGTGTTTCACACTTAGAGGAGATCAACCTTATTGGTCTCTTGGGTTTCTTATACAAGTCGTGGGTATAGCTTGTGTTGGTGACATCCGGATCACGCTACAAAGGTATAAATCTTGTATTTAATTTATGATTGATCATATGGCTATATGGATCCTTGTTGGTGATGTTTTTTCCGCTGTGTATATATATTGTTAATTGTTAATTCATATCATACATCGCCTATAGTGGTATCACGAGCCATCATATGATGTCATATGATCATCTAGTATGCGTAAAAATAGCTAAAAACGCGTGTTTTTAATGGATTTAAAGGTTTATTTTCAAAACAGCCCCGGGGGCTTATTTTTTGTAAATAATTAGACCCATGTGGGGTCTAATAATCTGGACTTTTTGATCCTATGGCCATTTGTTATGCATACTTTAATTGCTATACTTGATCGGTACCCGTAAAATGGCCTAAAACGAGTTAATTTGTAAGATTTGTAACCCGATTTCAAATCAGCCCATGAGGCTTAATTTTTTATGGTAAAATGATGTTAATAAGGTCCTAATATCAATGGGTTTTGAACCTATGGCCATTTGACACGCGTACCAATCGGGGTTTTAATTCTTGTTAATTAATTCTTCGATTTGTTGGCTAACAATTTAATTCTTGTCATTTATTTTGTTATCCATGGCAAATACATGCTTGTTTGTCCATGGAGTTAGCCAACACCTTGTTTTGATCATAATTTTATTGTATTATTATGTGGATATGCAAAGCCGATGAAAACCTAGACCACTTATGCCTTGTGATGTTGTGATTGTTAGTTGTTTTGTTTGTTTTTGGGATTTGCCATTGTTTCGGCACTTTTGTAAAGTAATTCAATTTTGGTTTTGCCATTGTTTGGGCATTTTTAAAATAGATAGAAAGTATATTAGTTGTATTTCACTTCATATATTTTGTAATCAAAAGCATGGAATCAATGGCGAAAGAATGAAGGACTTTGGAACAAAAGTAGCTGCTGGACACACTGCTGGGAAAATGCGATTTCCAGGAGATTGGTAAGGTATTTTGGGCTGAATTTTTTTTTGCAGGTTCACAAGACATAGGCCTACAACTTTTTCAACTGGGCCAAAGCATGAGGAGGTCATCTTCCAGGCCGTTTGGGCCTTCAAAGACAGAAATTCTGGGCTAACAGAATCGATTTTCCATGTTCATAATGGGCTTTTACTTGCCCATGATCGTCTTGGGGCAAGTGGGAGCCCTCCGTGTGGTTGTGGTTTATGTCCCTAGTTGACTCTTGGTTCTTGTGATGGCTCACGAGGCCAAGCATAGGATTTTCATCGGTTGAGGCTTTGCATATTGTGGTTGTGTGTTTGTTTGGTTGTTTTATATATGCTATGATTGTATGTAAAACGGAAATTGTTTTCTAAAAACTTGAAACGAAACACAAACCAATTTGAACTAAGTCTTATGATTTAGTTTAACTAAGTTTAAATATAGATTTGAAACTTAAAATCATTGTTTTCTAAATAACATTTAAACTAGTTAAGTTTGTTTATTTATTTATTGTATTGTCCAAACTTAATTATAATCCACTTAGGATTTATATTAGTCTTGAAAATGGACAACTTGACACACATAGATTAAAACAATGATTAGACTTAAGTTAAGAAAAGTTTTTAACTTGTGCTACAAAGAATGAATGCATGCTTCTTTCGTACACATTTTTGATCCACATCAAAATATTTTACCCGTCAAAATTTAAGTCATGCCGTCCAATTTTGAGAACACTTGCAATTAATTTTCGCCTATGCGTGGGACCTAGGTTGAATTGTAACCCAAGGTGACTATTCTCTATGCGTGGGACCTAGATATATTCTCACACGTTCTCAAATTGGATGACTTAATCGAGTTAAGCGGTGAGACCTTGACATGAGGCAAAGATGGGACTAAACATGCCTACATGACACTAGTTGTTTGACACTAGATGCCATGAGTCCCATAAGAATCTAAGAGTTGTACATGTAATACAATTGGTGATCGTCGCCTACCAATTGAATCTACTATTGCTAGCAGATCAACTGATGTGATAGTAGAAGCACAATGTGGATCTTAGCCTTTTCGAAAATTAATTGTTTTAAATTCTAAACATGGGGTAGTTAATTTATAAAAGGATAATTATCGAAATACTAAAAATGAACTTTGTAAATTCAATTAATGAATTAATGCAACACAACCGTAAACAAGAGTTTGTTCCTTTCTTGTTAAAAGGACGAACTAAGTCGTTCTTTCCTTGTAAGAAAGAGACTTGTTCCTATCCCTTTTCTTTCATAATAGGAATATTTGAATTTTCCTAATTCTAATCAAACTCAAGAACACCTACTCTAGAAATCGTGATGTCTTGTAAAAGTCAAAACGGTTAAGTATGGTTACACATCTTATTCTTTCAAGATTGTTTCATAACCCTAGTTTCGGTTTTGAAACCTTGAGGAAATATAAGATATTTGGATAACTAGAGAACACGTTTTCTATAGCTACCAAACTAAAATGAGTTTAAATAATTAGAAGACGAAAATATCAATAAACCGCAAAGTGGTAAAGGCAATTACTTGTTACACCCGTACCCCGTCAAGGTACCATTAATGTAAATATTATGTTATATAAATATGTTAGGAATTAGTTGTAACTTAAGATGGGACTAAATGAGAAGGATAGAACTAGAAGGACTATTATTGCCACAAGACCAAAGTTCCAACTAACTCAATCTTAAATAGATAACTCAAGAAAAATCTGGAAATTGTTGGAGGGTTCCTCATTGTGTCGACTTTTGGAGAATAAATAGGAGGGAAGAGCAAATTTGGCAATTGAGCATATATCCACTATCAAGAAGTGATCAAGAATCGAGATAGAACCCTTAATTTCTTACTCTTCATCTTGTAAGTACCTTTCCCCAAATTATAAAAATTAGGGTTCATGAGTGGATTTGAGTATTATGGTTAGAGATGGTAAATTAATGATCTTTTTAGTAAGTTAGTTGCTAATTGTAGTTAACCTTGTGATAGGAAGCATTTGTAGAGCCTCATCAAGTCCAAGTAGTGAGCTATTAGGAAGCCAAGGTAAGTATATAGGATTAACTTGTTTAATGTTATGATATTAATGTAATGTTGTGTAATGAGTTCTTGTTATGGAGTTGTGAATGAATGTAGCTTGGATCCAATGCTAGTAACGATATTGTTATGTATTTACTTGCTTGATCAAGGTGAGTAAAGTGTTATGTTATGCTCCATGGTAATGTAATGATAGTCATATCTTATATACTTACTAAGCGTTTTCGCTTACGTTTGAAGCTAATGTCATCTTTGTAGGTTCTAGCGGTGGGAGTAAAGGTAAGGATTTGGCGTAGTGGTAGCTTGGGAGTAAGTAGGAAGGTCTATAGAAGCTAGCTTAGAAGATCGGATCTCTTTTGGACCAAGCGTATTGAAGTTGGAAGCCCCAAGTGTTCTTTTGGTGTCGTGGGTACACTTCTTTTATATGGTCATTTTGTTAGTTTTCCGGTCTTGTCATGATGTCTAAATTATGGTCAATTAAGTGTGTAAGTCATGAAGTTTCTATTGTGCATATTGCTAGTTTAAGTATTCATTAAGGGGCGTTTGGTACGAACATGATTCTACCCATTTTGGAAAGTTAACGGGTCATGTATGCATGGAACGCCTTTGATATGCTAATATAATGGTTATGGTCAAGTTATTTGTGAATTGGTAGTGGTATAAAGGGTTTTGTAGTGTAATGGGTTATTGTGGGTAATTATGCATAACCCGTTGAAATTGGAGGTACTATTCCGGGTGGTCGAACGGGTAATGTTTTTGGATGAAATTAAACTTACGGACATACTAAAGGTTTCTGGAAAGTTTCGTTAAGTTTCGAGTCCGGGAGGTCGGGTTTCCAGCCGGGGCTGTTGACATTGCATTTTTGAGACAGTAGGGTCTGTCCAGAATTCTGTGGTGCAGGGTAGATGCGGCGCATCTACTCTGAGATACGGCGTATTAAGTGATGCGGCGCATCTCCTGTAGAGAAGCGGCGCAACGCAACCATTTTCTTGTAATTTCAGTCTCAGTGGGTTGATGCGGCGTATCTAATTCAATAGATGCGGCGTATCTGAATCTAGGACAATACGGCGTATCACTTATTATTGTTACGGCGCATTGTCTCTCAGACAGTGATGCGGCGTATCCCTAAAAATGGATGCGGCGTATCTTAGTCTCAGAAGGCTTGTCTGTTTGTCTTATAAAGGTTGTGTGAAAGGTTTTGAAGGGTCTTTGGGTAAGTGTTCTTGCAAGTGTGTTTAAAATGTTAAAAGTCATATATGTCATGCTCATTTCATGAAGAATATTCATGAGTCCAAGGTAGTCAATCGTTTCCGCGTTCAAAGTTCAAAATTTTTGGTCAAACCGGGCACGGGGCGTTACAACTTGGTATCAGAGCTTCGGTCTAAGAGATTTAGGATTTCTTTTTAGGATTTCCTAGACTTAGGCCTTGGATAGATGCGGTTAGAGCTAGTGTTTGTTATTTATGTATTGTTTGGATGGTTTTGAGGACCCATATGTTCAATATTTCCACGACTACGCCTGGCCAACGTAGTAATGAAAATACGGGACATATGTGAAATTGAAATCATTTAGATTATACATGAGTGACAAGCTAGGGTGCTAGAATAAGATAAAAAAAATGTCATTCATGCATTGGTTAAGTATTTATAATTGTGTTTAATGTTGTGAATTGCTAAATTTCAGTAAGAAGAAATGGAAACCCCTCACCCGAAGGAAGTCGAGAAAGCCACGGCTTCCAAGCATGCCGAAACTTCGGCAAGTGATCCGGGTAATGCTAGTAAGGATGATGAAAGTTCTTCCTCAAACTCCGAAGGCTCTGAATTTAGAGGCTTCACGGGAGATGAAATGAAAGCTCTAGACAAAATATTAGCAAGAAGGGTGGGTAAGGCTATTAAACGAGCAATGCCTTACTATGTTCAACAAACGACGCAAAATCTTAAAGAATTAATGAAGGAAGAGTTTGATGGATTTAAGAAAGAATGTGGTCCGACAAAAGAACCTAAGAATGATAGAGCTACTTACCGGGATTTCACGGCTTGTGATGTGCCACAATTTACCGGTGTTCTTGATCCCATTGTTAGTAATAGGTGGATTACGGCGGTGGAAGGCGCTTTTCGTACAAGTGGTTGCGAAGAAAGGAAGAAGGTTATTTACGCTACTAACTTTCTTCGTGATAGTGCTAAAACTTGGTGGGAAGGAAAGCTATGTGAGAAAGGTGAACCTTGGGTAGAAACTTGTACATGGAGGGAATTCAAGGAGTTATTTAGTGCCGAGTATGCTCCGGCGGAAGAGGTGGACAAAATTCGAGAGAAATTTCAATCTCTCACTCAAACTAACGAGACGGTAAATGAGTTGTGGAGGATGTTTAATGACATGATCCCTTATTGTCCCGAATATCTTGGGAATGACAAGCTTAAGGTGGACAAGTTCCAAAGGATGCTCAAGGATGACATTCGCGAAGTGATTTCACCATTCAAATGTACCACATTGGAGGATCTTTTGAGTAGGGCTAGGGTGAGGGAAGCGGATTTACTTAGGAGAAAAGAAAAGGAGGCGAAAGAACCAAAAAGGAAGTTAGAGTTTGTGGATAAGGATGGAAAGAAAGCTAAATTTGACCATGGCAAGAAGAGTACGGGAAGCAAAACTAAGGTAGCATGTTCTAAGTGTGGCAAGTTTCATCTTGGGGAGTGTAGGCGTAATACGCCGGGTTGTTACAAATGTGGAGCCTTAGATCATCAAAGCAAAGATTGTACTAAGCCGATGATAGTATGCTATGGGTGTAATGGGATAGGGCATAGGTTGAGGGATTGCCCGAAAACAAAGGCGATTGAAGCAAAGCCTTTGAGGACCGTCAAGCAAGAGAAAGTGGAGATTCCAAAACCGACCGCTCGAGTTTATCAAATGGGTGTCGAAGAAGCCAAATCGGGGACTGATGTCATCACAGGTATCCATCTTGTAAATTCCATACCCGCTCGGGTTTTGTATGATTCGGGTGCTAGTGTTTCTTTCGTGTCTTATGATTTTAGCAAGCAAATAACTTCCCCATTAGCTAAACTTTCTATACCCTTAGAAGTCGAAATTGCCGATAGCAGAATCGTTGTCGTATCTAATGTATATCGAGACGTAGAGATAGAGATCGATGAAAGTGTCTTTAAGATCGACTTAATTCCCATTATGCTCGGGGAATTTGACATCATTATCGGTATGGATTGGCTTGATAAATATAACGCGGCTATTCTTTGTAGTCAAAAGATTATTAGAGTTGTGAATCCTAGCGGTCGTGAAATGATTATTTATGGGGATAAAAGAAAAGGTGAACTAAAGTTGTGTACCGTGATGAAGGCTAGGAGATATTTATCACGTGGGTGTTATGCCTTTATGGCTCACGTGATAGATACAAGCTTTGAGAAGAAAAGTATCGATGATGTTCCGGTTGTGAATGAATTTTGTGATGTTTTTCCGGAAGACTTGCCGGGTATTCCACCCGAAAGACAAGTCGAATTTCGTATTGATCTTGTTCCGGGTGCTACTCCTATTGCTAAGACTCCCTATCGTCTAGCTCCGTCCGAAATGAAAGAATTGATGAGTCAACTTCAAGAATTGCTTGACAAGGGTTTCATTCGTCCTAGTAGTTCGCCATGGGGAGCACCAATATTGTTCGTTAAAAAGAAGGATGGTAGTATGCGGATGTGCATTGACTACCGGGAGTTAAATAAAGTCACGGTGAAAAATGTGTATCCGTTACCAAGAATCGATGACCTCTTTGATCAACTTCAAGGTGCGCGGTGGTTTTCCAAGATTGATCTCCGTTCGGGTTATCATCAATTGAAAGTTCGGGAAGAAGACATTCCTAAGACGGCCTTTAGAACCCGATATGGACACTATGAGTTTACGGTTATGCCATTTGGTCTTACAAACGCACCTGCGGTTTTCATGGATCTCATGAACCGTGTATGTAGACCGATGTTGGATAAATCCGTTATAGTGTTCATTGATGATATTCTTATCTATTCTAAGAGCAAAGAAGAGCATGAACTTCATCTTCGAGAAATCCTTGAAACTTTGAGAAGGGAAAGATTGTATGCTAAATTCTCGAAATGTGAATTTTGGTTGCAAGAAGTTCAGTTTCTTGGTCACGTTATTAACGCCGATGGTATCAAAGTCGATCCTTCAAAGGTAGAAGCCGTAATGAAATGGCATGCACCAAGGAATGTTGGTGAAATCCGAAGTTTTCTTGGTCTTGCGGGATATTATAGGAGGTTTATTCAAGACTTCTCCAAAATTTCATCGTCTTTAACGAAACTTACTAAGAAGAATGCTACCTTCGAGTGGGGTGAAGAACAAGACAAAGCCTTTTGTACTCTACGGAAGAAATTGTGTGAAGCACCGGTTCTAGTATTGCCGGAGGGGACCGAAGATATGGTGGTTTATAGCGATGCGTCTTATTCCGGTCTTGGATGTGTTCTTATGCAAAGGGGAAGAGTGATTGCTTACGCCTCAAGACAATTAAAGAAGCATGAAGAAAATTATGCGACTCACGACCTTGAGTTTGCGGCGGTGGTTTTTGCTTTAAAACTTTGGAGGCATTATTTGTATGGTGTCAAGTTTGTAATTTATACCGATCATCGAAGCCTTCAATATTTCCTCGATAAGAAAGATCCCAACATGAGACAACGAAGGTGGTTGGATTTGTTAAAGGATTATGATTGCGAAATTCGCTACCATCCGGGTAAAGCGAATGTGGTGGCGGATGCGTTGAGCCGAAAGGATCAAAATGAGGTTATTAAAATTCATTCCTTAAGAATGGTTGTCACCACCGACCTGTTTGACAAGATCAAGTTAGCTCAAGAGGAGGCACTGAAAGAAGAAAATAGGGAAGGTGAGCGTATCACTTCCTACATTTCGCATCTCGAAGAAGATAGTCAAGGAATTAAAACTCGGTATGGAAGGGTTTATATCCCTTTTCGTAGCAACATCAAAGAGTTGATTCTAGAGGAAGCGCACAAGTCAAAATATTCTATTCATCCGGGGGCTACAAAGATGTACCGTGATTTGAAGAAGAACTATTGGTGGCCGGGTATGAAAAGAGATTGTGTAAAGTACGTTGAGAAGTGTTTGACTTGTTTAAAGGTTAAAGCCGAGCATCAAAAACCGTATGGAAAAGTTCAACCTTTGGATATTCCGGTTTGGAAGTGGGAAAAGATCACGATGGATTTCATTACGAAATTACCAAGGACAAAAAAGAAGAATGACACGATTTGGGTCATAGTAGATCGCCTAACCAAGAGTGCTCACTTTATTCCAATCCGAGAAAATATGCCCGTCCATAAGCTAGCAAAGATTTATGTTAACGAGATAATCGCACGTCATGGAGTACCTATTTCTATAGTCTCCGATAGAGACGGGCGTTTCACCTCAAACTTTTGGCAAGATTTCCAAGAAGAGTTGGGTACGAAACTTCATATGAGCACGGCCTTTCATCCTCAAACCGATGGGCAAAGTGAGAGGACGATTCAAACTTTGGAGGATATGTTACGAGCTTGCGTAATCGATTTTGGAGGAAATTGGGACGATCATTTACCGTTAGTCGAATTCGCCTATAATAATAGTTACCATGCAAGCATTGATATGCCGCCCTATGAAATGCTTTATGGTAGGAGGTGTAAGACACCCGTGTGTTGGGAAGAGGTCGGAAGGAGGGAATTGGCGAGCACGGATGTAGTATTGGCTACAACGGAAAAGATAGAGGCGATTCGTACAAGACTTAAGGCGGCACAAGATAGATGGAAAAGCTATGCCGATAACCGAAGAAAACCAATCGAATTTGAGGTGGGTGATTTGGTTATGTTAAAGGTTTCCCCGTGGAAAGGCGTTTTTAGGTTCAGAAACAAAGGGAAACTTAGTCCTCGGTTTATAGGACCTTTCAAAATCTTGAAGCGAGTGGGCGAAGTAGCTTATGTGTTGGAATTACCCGAAGAAATGAAGGGTATTCACAATACCTTTCACGTGTCATACTTGAGAAAATGTTTGGCGGACAAAGCGAGTATTGTCACCTTAGATGACATTGAAATTGATCCGGAGTTGCTTTCGCAAGAGGATGAACCGGAAGCTATACTAGGAAGAAAAGTGAGGCAACTGAGGAATAAGGAGATTCCGTTAGTAAAAGTGCAATGGAGACATCGTAAGGGTACAAGCATTAGGTGGGAGACGGAAGCAAAAATGAGAAACAAGTATCCCCATTTATTTCAAGAGTAGAGTTCGGGGACGAACTCTCATTTTAAGGAGGGGAGAATTGTTACACCCGTACCCCGTCAAGGTACCATTAATGTAAATATTATGTTATATAAATATGTTAGGAATTAGTTGTAACTTAAGATGGGACTAAATGAGAAGGATAGAACTAGAAGGACTATTATTGCCACAAGACCAAAGTTCCAACTAACTCAATCTTAAATAGATAACTCAAGAAAAATCTGGAAATTGTTGGAGGGTTCCTCATTGTGTCGACTTTTGGAGAATAAATAGGAGGGAAGAGCAAATTTGGCAATTGAGCATATATCCACTATCAAGAAGTGATCAAGAATCGAGATAGAACCCTTAATTTCTTACTCTTCATCTTGTAAGTACCTTTCCCCAAATTATAGAAATTAGGGTTCATGAGTGGATTTGAGTATTATGGTTAGAGATGGTAAATTAATGATCTTTTTAGTAAGTTAGTTGCTAATTGTAGTTAACCTTGTGATAGGAAGCATTTGTAGAGCCTCATCAAGTCCAAGTAGTGAGCTATTAGGAAGCCAAGGTAAGTATATAGGATTAACTTGTTTAATGTTATGATATTAATGTAATGTTGTGTAATGAGTTCTTGTTATGGAGTTGTGAATGAATGTAGCTTGGATCCAATGCTAGTAACGATATTGTTATGTATTTACTTGCTTGATCAAGGTGAGTAAAGTGTTATGTTATGCTCCATGGTAATGTAATGATAGTCATATCTTATATACTTACTAAGCGTTTTCGCTTACGTTTGAAGCTAATGTCATCTTTGTAGGTTCTAGCGGTGGGAGTAAAGGTAAGGATTTGGCGTAGTGGTAGCTTGGGAGTAAGTAGGAAGGTCTATAGAAGCTAGCTTAGAAGATCGGATCTCTTTTGGACCAAGCGTATTGAAGTTGGAAGCCCCAAGTGTTCTTTTGGTGTCGTGGGTACACTTCTTTTATATGGTCATTTTGTTAGTTTTCCGGTCTTGTCATGATGTCTAAATTGTGGTCAATTAAGTGTGTAAGTCATGAAGTTTCTATTGTGCATATTGCTAGTTTAAGTATTCATTAAGGGGCGTTTGGTACGAACATGATTCTACCCATTTTGGAAAGTTAACGGGTCATGTATGCATGGAACGCCTTTGATATGCTAATATAATGGTTATGGTCAAGTTATTTGTGAATTGGTAGTGGTATAAAGGGTTTTGTAGTGTAATGGGTTATTGTGGGTAATTATGCATAACCCGTTGAAATTGGAGGTACTATTCCGGGTGGTCGAACGGGTAATGTTTTTGGATGAAATTAAACTTACGGACATACTAAAGGTTTCTGGAAAGTTTCGTTAAGTTTCGAGTCCGGGAGGTCGGGTTTCCAGCCGGGGCTGTTGACATTGCATTTTTGAGACAGTAGGGTCTGTCCAGAATTCTGTGGTGCAGGGTAGATGCGGCGCATCTACTCTGAGATACGGCGTATTAAGTGATGCGGCGCATCTCCTGTAGAGAAGCGGCGCAACGCAACCATTTTCTTGTAATTTCAGTCTCAGTGGGTTGATGCGGCGTATCTAATTCAATAGATGCGGCGTATCTGAATCTAGGACAATACGGCGTATCACTTATTATTGTTACGGCGCATTGTCTCTCAGACAGTGATGCGGCGTATCCCTAAAAATGGATGCGGCGTATCTTAGTCTCAGAAGGCTTGTCTGTTTGTCTTATAAAGGTTGTGTGAAAGGTTTTGAAGGGTCTTTGGGTAAGTGTTCTTGCAAGTGTGTTTAAAATGTTAAAAGTCATATATGTCATGCTCATTTCATGAAGAATATTCATGAGTCCAAGGTAGTCAATCGTTTCCGCGTTCAAAGTTCAAAATTTTTGGTCAAACCGGGCACGGGGCGTTACATTACTAGCATGATTACCTAGCAGTTTGTCTTAACCCAATAAACCTAATAAGGTCCTACATACCCTTGTGGTAAAATAGACCAAGTATGGAGGAAATGCATGCCTATTTTCAAGTTAAAATAGAAATGATGGCTAGCCCATCATCTATATGTTAGAACTTGATGCACTTCCTTGAATACCTAAGTACATGTTTACTTGTCAAAGTGACTCACATTAGCAATAATGTGTAGATATTCAAAGAAAGAAAGAAAGTATCCAATCACCACTCACTCTCCACTGGTGACGAAACACATGAAATGTTGTCTAATCCAGTGGGAGCTACGTGATTATATTACTGGTGACGAAACACATGTAATGTTGTCTAATCCAGTGGGAGCTGCAAGCTTTATTACCTTGCAAGTTGCCCATCTTATTTCCAGATTGTCTTGAAATAATACGTTACTTTCCACATGTTAAGCATTACAGTTTATATAAGAACCATTGCATAAATTTTATAAGATAACTTGTCGCGTTCCTGATGTTGCTTCCTGAAATGTTATCTATAAACTAGTTATGCATGATTCATTATTAAAACGATAAAGTTCTACATATCTATATTTTGATTTTGACTAAAATCATATGTTATCTTAGACATGGTCATATTGCTCATACAAACAAACGAGCGTAGTGTTGTCTGTATACTCTCATGATGTTGTGCCATGCACAAGTGGGAGAAATCTTAATTGTGTGCAAGGTACAACATAAAACAATATGACTAATGGTTTTTCTTGACTGCAAAGTAAGAAACTAAGATTCTACTAGGACTTCTACACATAAAATGTATGTTGCCCTAATTAGAACAAATATCAAGATAACATGAAAAGCTACTTCAACATATTCACTGAATTGTTTAGTAAATATGATTATGTTTTCTTGTAAAGTCATAATCATGAAGTATGAAATTAACTTGAAATTACTATTGAGGCCTAGTGTCGGCGCTCGTAATTACTTTAGTTGAATATGTTTAGGTCTCTTGTAAAGACACAAACATCAATTCCGTTAATTGTTGAAAGACTTATAACGTAAAGTAAAACGTTGATTTGTTATGTCTTCTTGTTAAGACATGTACACTTACGACGTATAATAAATGTTTATGTTTTCTAGTCAAAACATGCACATGAAGTAAAGTATGCAGTAGGCTAAAATTACTATTGATGCCATCTGGTTTGACTTGGTTGGCAGATATGTAAGCCAAAAGGTATAAGTTCATCTAATGAGTTGTGTGATAGTCTCACAACATCAGTCCTCATGGAATACCACAACTTTATGGTATGTCCATCATGGAAAATCAAACACTATTGATATTGTTTGATCTTTGATGACTTAAACTGTTTTACCTCCAAAGCTATCAAGGTTAAAAATTGAATGTGCCATGTGTACACTCAATATGGTTCCAACCCAGAAGGAATTTAAGACACCATTGTATTATGGCATGGGATGAATCTCATTATGTCTTGATTGAAGTTCTGAATTTGTTAATTACCTAAGAGTAAGTAATTAACAAACTAGAGTCAAGAACTAACGATGTATTTTGGATGTCCCACTTGAAAATAATTTATTGTTGCTCAAGATGCTGAGTGTCTAGAGATTAGTCTCTACACAAAAAAGCAAGTGGGAGCACCTTTAGATCTTGAAGATATTCAAGAGCAACCTTCTGAATACACTTGCTAATATCATACTAAGGTTGAACATGCATATGTTAAACCATAGATTGATATCTCTCATTCATAAATCCGTAAGGATACCTCTTGCACCTGAATGATGTAGTTTTTTATATCAATGCTAAGGGATATAAGTTAGAGGATCATAGTGAACCTGCTAACTATAGAGATGCATTATCAGACCTTGAATCTGATGAGTAGCTCAAAATTATGAATGTTAAGATGCAGTCCTTGAAAGACAATCATTCATGGAGCTTGATTGATCTCTTACCAATCAGTTAGACTGTGAGGTTTAAAATGAGTTTCTTGATGAGAAGACTCAAAACGTCAAACTTGTACACACATTTAATGCACGGGCAGTAAAAGGAGTTTACTCGTACTCAAGAAATTGACTATGACTAAATCTTCCTAACTACAAATGTTAGATGTATAAAGATGATTAATTGTCATACCTATTTTCATGTAAATGAAATATGACAATAGGATATCAAAACACTTTTCTTGTTGATTACCTTTGCGAGGACGATGAGTAATCAAAAGGGTTATGAATCCATATAATCTTTATTACGTATACAAGATAAAAGAATCCATGTGTGGATTAGATCATGCATCTAGGAGCAGAGATCTTAAGTTAATTATAAAATCATTAATTTGATTTTGATTAATAAGATTACTCCTAAGTATACTGAGAGTAAGTTGGAGCACTGTATTTATTTTCTTAAATCTCATATGTCATTAACATATTAGAAACAATATTCAATCTAAGCTAGACTTTAATCCTTAGCTTGGAATGAAGTTTCTCTTGAGGGATTTATAAAATAAGACATACAACCTTGTTATGTATATGTTTATTAAAATAAACATAAGCGGTTATTAAGTCTAAGCACATTATGAAACATTATTGAGGGGAGTCTCAATGATCAATCTCACTTGATGAGATTGAACACATGAATGGAAATCTTAGGTTCGACTAAAGGATTCATCATGTAAGTCATATTACGCATTGGACTATAAATATCATTTGCATGAATGCAAGATGAGTTGATAATAACAAATATCTAAGTGAAAGTCATTAGATAATTGTTAAACGAACATTATAATGGACCTACAAAGTACCAAAGATATGTTCAAACATTTACGGATATTTGAGGAGCTCTGTTTTGTTTGCATACACTAATGCTTATTCAACAGAGATGATGCTCAACCCTAGTCGTGGTAGGATGTCATCATGAATGATGACATTGCTAACTAGATGTGCTTGACTGAGAGCATTAATGCGTTATACATTAAAGGAATAAGAATACTTTACAGTTTGAGAGACTGTTCAGATGACTGTCTAATATAGGTGTTTTGCTGGCTTCAAACACCCTATGGAATGTATTGTTGCAATACTCGTCTTGTACTTGAATGCACACATACAAATGACAATCATCATTTAAACCTTTCATAAGTTTTGAAACAAGTATTCTCAAAGTTTACCCAGATGACTACTTGTTGTCTTGTACAACATGATTCGATCATGGTGGGAACATCGGATTCCAACCTATGAGTAGTCTTATGCATATCTATTTTTAGTATTTGGATAATGGAACTGTAAGCAGTCGTATTATATAATGAATTGATATACCTGGTATGATCGTCTTCATTTATACTATTGTGTTCTATATTTGCAAGTTTAATCCATGAATACTTTATTTATTCTAAAATTATCCATTGCCAGTTGACGATACGGGAGTATCATCAAATTAAGGAAAATGTGAGCATGTTGGTGATTTATTTACCAAACTCACATGTTGTTCATTGTGATGAACATTGGATTGACCCAACCTACGAGTGTTCACTACATGGATCATCGTCAATAGTGAATCTCGCAAGTGGTTATGTCTCTTATCCTTAGACTTGAGATGCAAGTAGGTCTTGCATGTGTGGAATTTCATTCCTTGATATGGTTAAACGCTGTCCTGAATAAGGTAGTTATAAAGACCATTTTCAGAAGTGATATGAAGCACATGAATGACACGTGCAGTCAAAATAGGATTTGTTCCTCCACGTGTTATGGAGTTAGATACTATTGGGCCCCTCGATGAATTGGACAGATGTTTGTATGGCCGTACCCAAATGAGATTAAGATGAATCTTGATCCACTTGGTAATCTTGTTCAATATCTATATCGAGAAACATAATAGTTGAACAATTAGAATGACATTTGATCCATGTCTAATGTTCAACATGGTATCTGTAACAAAAGGATAGACGGCATTTATACCATTTAAAATGAGACGTTTAAGAAACTAACCTCACCTATTTCTAGGGGCATTGGCGTGTTGCTAGACGCTTGTTGATATAAATAATGCCTAAACACGTTATTAATATTCTTTCGATATCTCTATGTTTTGATAATCACAAAATGTAAAATCATTAAACGAAAGATCATGACGTAAACAAGTATTTAGTTGTAAATATCTATTTTAACAACTCAATCACTTAAGGTATGAATAAACAAATGCTTAATGCATTATATGATCAAAGGAACTTTTTCTTAATCTCTAAACTTTTTATAAAATGTCAAAAACATTTTATATATTTTTGAAAAACAATTTTGGTATTAAATAAATATGTTTAATCTATTATAAATATATGAATTCAAATTTTCAACCAAAAATGGCAAAAATGTCCCAGAAAAACCTTCCCCACAAAAGGACAAAACTGGGCAACGTTCAGCAGGGGCGGCCCCCTTAATTCATAAAGGCGGCCCCCTTAAAATTAAGGGGACCGACCCCTTATTTAAGGGGACCGCCCCGCTCCAGTAGCTTCCCAGTTTTTGCCTATAAATACTGGTTTATCTCTGGACATTTGCCTCACCTTTTGCACCCCAAACCTTCTGTTCTAAATCTTCTCTAATCCTTGTAAATCCTTTCTAAAATCTTTTGATCATATTCTCTTAAGCATTGGTTTCCAAGTGATCCAAGCTTCCACCATCAAAGTGCAAAAGAAGAATACTCTTTCAACTAGAGAAGAAGTATTATAGCTTAACTCATATCATTCTTGTAGTTGTGTAAAGTGTTGTATAGTTGTGATAAGTAGATCTAAGTGTAAGTAAGTAGTTGTGCTTGTAAAGAAGTAGTGTAGAAGTAGTGAAGCCGTCGTGAAGAAGTCGTGAAGTAGTCGTGAAGAAGAAGTTGTGAAGCCGTCGTGAAGAAGGTGTGAACTAGTTGTGTAGAAGTTGTGTATAAGTTGTGAGATTGGTTCTAGCTATGATTAGAACTCGACATCTAGCTTTGTGTCGTTAAACCGGTGTAAGCTAAAGTTGTGTAAGGTTTCTCCGCCATAAGGGAGTTTGTTGACATAGTGAAGAAAACTCTCGAGTAGGTGACTCGTGGAGTGGATTAGGGCAAGGAAGGTGTCCTTGTAGCCGAACCACTATAAATCTCCATGTTGTGGTTTGATCTTTCCATCTCTATCTTTCATTTCATTATATTTACTTTACTTGCATTGCTTATCTATATTTGTTTATATTTGTTCATATTGATCAAGAGTTGAATTCACATAAGATAGAATCGAAGCTTTAAAAAGTAAACAAAAGTTTTCACAATAAAATTAAAAAGACGTAAAACTATTCAACCCCCCCTTCTAGTTCCATTACTTGTATAATTACTTGATTATTATGACGTCGCAAGTGAGAGCTGTTGGAGTATGCTCGTGTCATAATAACTAATTATATGGCTAGACATATGTGAGCCTATGGGGTCACACACATATACACTGAGGTGCCACTTTATATATCGTGTTTATCGTAATTACGATATATAAATAACCGTACGTAATTAGGAACCACTATTGGGCTTCTAATGATTAAGTAATGAACTTAATCTATTGGACTTGAAAACAAAATGGGAAGCCCATTTTGAGCCCAATAGGAGCCGGCCACATGCTTGATTCAAGGAGGGAGTTAGTAGTTATTTTGGTCAAGGGTTAATGCTAATTGATATCCTATTAATTAGCTAACTAACCAAATATTATGCTCTCCCTCCTCTCCATATTTTGGTACGGCAAAAACAAAAGAAAAACCTAGGGTTTTTATTTTTACATCTTTCACTCTTGCATCTTGCTTATTTAAGAGTGTTTGATTGGTTACGGGTTGAAGGACTAGCATCCATTGGCATACGGTGACGTGTAGTGTGTTTCACACTTAGAGGAGATCAACCTTATTGGTCTCTTGGGTTTCTTATACAAGCCGTGGGTATAGCTTGTGTTGGTGACATCCGGATCACGCTAGAAAGGTATAAATCTTGTATTTAATTTATGATTGATCATATGGCTATATGAATCCTTGTTGGTGATGTTTTTTCCGCTGCGTATATATATTGTTAATTATTGTTAATTGTTAATTCATATCATACATCGCCTATATAAGGATCATCTTTATTAACCCCAGAAGCATCAGACTGTAAAATTTCTATAAGACGATCTTGTTTCTCATTTTGTTTAACCATGAACTCTTTAAACATTCTTGATCCTGTCGAGTCTCTCCCTTTCCGCTTCATCTGAACATTTTTTGGTTTCATAGTTAATTTAGTAGACTTGTTTACTTGTTTAGAAACTCCAATTTGGCTTGATGTTGGGACATCTTGGGCCACATCTTTCAGTAAATCTGTATAAAAAAAATCAGTATAAAATCCTTCCCCTTGAGCATCTAGAGAATTAGAGTATTGATTAAATACTTCATATGTGTCTGCGTTATCATCAAATTCTACATCCACGTGTTCAAGGTTAGCAATAGGCACCTCACTTAATGTACCTATATCCATACCGGCCCATATCAACTCTTTGGGGTTTTTACCAGTTTGGGTCCCTCCTTATCTTAATTGGCTTGATTAATTAAGGGGACGAGTTATTCAGACCCATGTGATGCACACAGGTTGTATCTAATTATTCGTTGCGTAATGTGCGATGCACTGTTTTTGTCTTACAAAGCTCCCATCACATACAAATTTTGAACCTTGAAAATATACAGTAATCGTATAACTTATAGTTTAATTCATCAACCATCTCCTCCCAAATTGTATTAAGTCTTTGTACAATGAGAACGAAAAAGGAAGGATAAAAAAAAAATTGCGTATCAGCATAGCAATTGTATATTGATTCTACCATCTTTTTAATCAAATGAAAAAAAGATCTACAACATACAATCAGTTAGTATTGGAACTTAATCAACATACATTATTCTAGAAAATAATATAAACTTTTTGAAAGAAAGAAATTATTGAGATAACTAAAATTTATGTGTAATTAATTCACATGACAATAAATACATTACAACTATGTTTAGGCACAAAGTTAGAGTCTGGTAAATTTAGTTATTTCAAATATTTCTCATCTTGTAAACAGATATAAACTATATATTTAAAAAAACAACACTTTCATATTGATTCTAAACACCATGAACACATAGGAAAATAGAAACAGTGTATAATTCAAATGAAGGCAAGCCAACCAATTGGTCTTTCAAGACAAACTCGCAACTATTCAAGCAATTTTCAATTGTCAAGTAAAAATACCAAGAGTATATCAACCCCATTATGTTTCTAGACTTCCAACAGCTGCTCCACCGGCTCAGTCAGTTTATGCACCAATCCAATTTCCAACTCGATCATCTCATCAATACTGTTCATTTGCAAAACCTTCCCTTCATGGGGCTTCATCAACTTGTCACTTTCATTCTCGAATATCTTGATCATCACTTCAAGATTAGCACCCCTGCATGTACGAATCAACATTACTCAGCACAATTCAACATTTTAACGTTACTGCAAACATTTTCACTAATGATAAGGTAAGTCATGTTGCAATACCTCTTCCGAGGATCCATTACAGAATAACCTTTCCATGCTTCCCGCGTCAGGTTGTGATAGAGGGCTTCTCTTTTACTCTTCCCATAATATTTTCTCACCAATTCCATGTTTTCCTCAAGCATTTGCTTCAGCTGTTCGACAACTCTTTCTTGGTAGGATACCAACACATATTTCAATTTTAAGTTCCCTGAATAAGCATTAATTACATCATAATCTGTATAAGCGAATTTAATAATGTTTGCGAGCCATCATCATAACCTGAAGCTGAATTATTTCAGGAAATAACTAAGCACATGAAATAATTCCACATGTTAATAATGTAAAATACATGGTTAAGGTTCTTATCCTCACATGAAACCAATGGATATTATACGCATCTAACTCACCTGAGGCATATCACTGTATGAGAGCATTGGGTCTTGTAGCTTACCGGTGAAGAAATGTGTTATAGTTGGTGTAAGATGCTAACATCCCCCGTCAACGAATTTCGTACTCCCATAGCACCGATGGCTTCTTTGTAGACCTTTTATATATGCACAAATAGATGAATGTATAAGCATCTTCAAGCAATTATGAGGATGGTTTGTATACCTTTATTTACACAGGCCTTTGATTTTCCATTGGGTAACTCAAGGGATTTTTAGTAGACATAAACTTAGATTTTAGGACTTAACTTAGGGTGTGTTGTTAAAAGTAGGAGTGAGTAGTAGCAGTGAGCTGTGAGCAGTTGTCACCGCTTGCCGCTCACAGCTTCTTAAAAAAACATTGAAAAAATGAGCATTCCTAAAAAATAGCAAAGCTCACCGCTCCTTTGCCAACGACTACTAAAAATTAAAACGCTCATTGCTTACCGCTCATCGCTCTAAAAAGCTTCACACCGCTCTGTGCCAAACATACCATCTTGATTACCTCCACATTAAATTTAAGTACTCAATATTTAGATATATACGATGCCTTGCTTTGTAATTTTATTTTTGTGTTGCTTCAATAAATGTTGCATTTCAAAAAAAAAACTAAACACCAATATACACAACTAACATGAGAATAATTTGAAAAATACTGGACACCTTCATCAGGATATATGAGCACGTTGTGGTGATGGACCAATGGCATAAAGCTCCTGTATTGTTAAGAACAGTCATTCAACAATTACCAAAAAAATTTGAATCACAAGGAAGTTATACATGCAAGAGCTCTATGCTTGAGTCAAACGGACGAGGTCGTGGCTGGAAAATGATAAACACAAGAGCTCCCAATATTTTTAAGATTACGTTACAACAACTAAAACAAATAGCGGGTTTTATGGAATGCTAAGACTCACCGGATGACACACCATTAAGGTCACATGACTCAAAGCCAACTTAGCAAAATATAATTAGTTTTCATCCAAAGATATTTAACTAAAATGTATCACAGGAAAAAAAAGAAGAGAGTTTAAGTTCAATGAACTAAAAGAAACATATATAAAATGTATATATATCTTAAATTGTCTCTCAAGAGCTTATATGACATAACTCAAAATGTTGAACCCTTATAAAGAGCATTATCTCATGAACATCAGGTTTTGAGACCTAATTTGGAAAAATTCTATACTAGTATTCAATGTTCAAGTGACTTGATCAAAGGATGTGGAAGATTATAGAAGACTCTATTTTATCAAGTTATGATTCTTACAAGCTTTTTGTCACATTATACAAGCATCTTTAAAGTCCTTAGAAGGCTATCAAAGTAGCATGAAAAAGCTTGCAAAGAGAAATTGTTTGGGGAAGATCTATGCACATAATATTTGTAAACCTGGCAACCGGGTCTTTTTCAATGTTTCTGCATTATCAATGATGCACAACTCTATCATTCATTTAAAACTTGTTCCTTTGAATACCTTAAAAGAGTTTTAGGTATAATATAAATGGATGAGGTTTTTCTTGTTTAGTTTAGCCGAGGATTGAAGGACGAGTTTTTAATTTGACTCAGATATACGCAGTCTAAAAATGATATCCATAACTGTTTCCGAACTTAAATGACATCTATCTATCTATACTACATATAATGGAGGGATGACATTCTCTCCATTTAATGCACTAAGACATCTCATAAATACAATATTAAACATTACAACTAATAAAACTTTAGGTACAATCCAATCAAACACAACAAACAAAACATCTAAGTTAACCAAGACATGTAAAGAAAATAAATAAATAAAACTTGAATACATATAGTTAATGATTGTACACTTTTATGAATATTTTGTTAAAACTACATGTATATAAACACGACTTGGTTCAAGTAACCCCGAATATCTGAAATAAAAACCGAAGTCGAATCGTGATAAGGGGGTTTTTCCAGTTTTGAGTATTTTTGGTTTCGGTTTATTCGTTATCGTTTTTTGCGGTTTCGGATTGAGCTGGTCGGCTTGGTTTGCCGGTTTCACAGATTTTTTGAATACCCCTATCCATAAAGCCTAACTTTATATAAATCAAATAGTTATTTTAAACAACGGAAAAACATTGCTTACTGCAGTATATTTATTATCACAGTTGCATAGCGAAAAACAAGTTGAAATATGTCAAATGAAACTGTAAATTTATTGTCATAGAAAACGTAATAAATTAAAAAACTTGGTTCACTAGAAATTTTTATTTAATGGTATCCGTCGAAACGTCTGGGTACCTGCTAGTATATAAAAGACAAAATAAATACAAAATATATACTCCGTATTGATTAAGCTATACTATACCATGAACTCGTATAGACTTGAGTCATAATCTAACTTGAACAAACTCTTCATAAGAACCGCTATAAACTATAGTAAGTAATAAAACTTTATATGGCTCATATATGATCAATGGTTTTGACAAACTAGACTCATGTAATCCCGTCAAGCTACTGAGCCCGGCCTGGACCATGGTAGGCTCACGTGTAGTTTCCCTTTAGATAATGCAAATGGGATAGACTATATTTGTCCCATACGGTTTTTCTACAATTTAACCAGAAAACAGCCAAATGTTAAGAAACCTTATGCATATTTATGACCAATCTCTAGCAACTATATATAATAATAGAGGCAAGAATTGAAGTTATAATGGATTAAAGAAACTGGGCTCAAAGTTATCCCATATGAAGCTACTACCACCTTGAGATGCATTAGACACACCATCTTCCAAAGTTTCCCATGCTGCATATTGAAACAAGCTTTCACTTGTGTCAAACACGCTATGACCTTCATCACTACGTGGACCAGCTTGTTCTGACGACCCGTGTGAGTCATTGAGCAAAGGCTTAACCTCTTGTTCCACACATGGCTCCAAAGATGGGGCTGGGATTTGTTTTTCATCTTTAATGAAAAGATCCGGGAAATTGAGCCGAGCTTTGTTTCCCCTCAACTTGAAAGCCTCGTGATCATATGCTAAAGCGGCTTGATGAGCATTCTCAAATGTTCCTAACCAACGTCTACTTCTACTATGAGGGAGACGTATTTCTGCTACCCATTTTCCCCATTGGCGTTGCCTCACCCCTCTATATAGCTTTGGCACAGGCTGTTGGTTATGCAGGTGTTCTTCCGTTTCCTTATTTTCTGATCTAAAAGATATCATATGTTGATTCTTTGATGATTGAGATTGAGACATGGACTGCAGGTCGTCATCAAGAGAAAAAGGAAACACAAATTTCGAATGAGAATGTTGTTGGTCTGGCCTTTTGATCTTCTTATGCTGACATACTGCTTTACCTTTGTTTTTGCCCGAACTAGAAGAAATTTCAGCAAGATCAGCCACCTTTTTCATCGTTGTATTAGAACATCACAACAAACTCCATATAATTTCAAATTAACCCATTTTCAGGGTCTTTAATTGGAAATAATTGAAGGTATAAATGCCCTTTCGACGGCTTATGGCTAGGAAAACCTCCATCTATCCTGTTATTCATTGTACGCATGCTAGATGCCGAAATAGTCAGGAAATATGTCACTCTCATTGTCTCATAGGCATGCTTAAGGACTTTTGACTTTGTTATAAAAGGGGATTTCTTTATTATGATTTAGTGATGTTTCATTACCTGCAACTTAGTATCTAGCTATAACCCATTAAATATCAACTGTCTATAATTTGGTCAGCTGTACTACCACGAAATAGCACTTGGGGAGCACTAAATCGTATTAGAAAAACTAGTTCTTGTTGTTTTCCAACCGAAAGGAAACAGATGTTTGGTCAAAAGTATATAGTTTTATACTTTTATACGCAAGCGTATCAATATGATCACTTTTCAAACACACAGATACACGCGTATGATCGATGACTTTCATGAACTTCTCACCATGTACTCGTAATTCTAGTGAAAATTATTAATTAAAAAAAAAAAAAAAAAAAAAAACAAAAACGCTGTTAAAAATATTACTGGCATAGTGATAGCTTAGCTACACTAACATAGTAACATTAATAACTGAAACACCTTTTTAAGAAATCACCCAAGTTGAAGACATACTGATAGCTAGCATGACTCCATAAGTCTTTAAGGAAACAAAGAACTTAGTAGTCCTTTTATGACAACATATTACATGCGGGCGAAAAAAGGGCGAGTCTCTTGTTTTTTTAACATCAATATAAAGCGACTTCTAGTGGCAATTGGCAAAGGCCGTCTCTGTAATGCCATTTGTGAATGCTTTTTAGGATATAAAATTGTAATAAAACTTACAACCTTATGACTTATGAGGGTCTAATTTTGTCAATCGGGTCGACCCGACCCGATAAGCCTCTATCGGGTCGGGTCTGTCGGGTTTTGAAAAAATTAAAACTAACCCGAAACCCGACCCGATAAGCTATCGGGTCTATCGGGTTGCGGGTTGTCGGGTTTGGCTTATCGGGTTATCGGGTTGCTTGTTTAAAAGAACTAACAATGGCATTGTTTAACAAGATTTTTACTGTGATATAGTTTAGAGACATATCTTTTGTATGTGATAACATTGTGGATTTACTGATTGATTTAATTTCAGTTGGCTCGTAACATAACATCATTGGTGAACCTTTTCTTAGTGAATAATAACTTCAATATGTAATACTCCGTATTTGACATTTGTTACGATGCTGTTTTTATTTAGGTGAGAACAGTGTCACTTGATCAAGTTAAACTGCTTCGAGAAGCTGTTCATGATGTAAGTATATCATTCCTTGAAATATTATTTGGAACAAATGCTAATATCCCGATATACATAAAAACACCTACATGAAAACCAGCAGACCCGTGTAACCACATTAATGAATTCATGTTTCTGAGCATGTCCCGTAATTTCAATATTCTTTATTTTCTTATATGGTTGATGCTTGTTTATCTTTTGCTAAGTAAATACTAATAGTATATCTAACTTTGTTTATGCTTGAAAAGAGCATTGACTAAACCACACAATATGCCAATGCTGTGAATCGTTAATATGTCACTATACGTTATCGGGTCGACCCGATAACCCGATAACAAATTAGCTAAAACCCGAAACCCGACCCTATAACGCTATCGGGTTATCGGGTTGACCCGATATACCCGATAAGGTATATTGGACCCGATAGACCCGACCCTATAAGGCCTTATCGGGTTCGGGTCGGGTCGGGTCGACCCATATGACACCCCTACTTATGAGGGTCTAATTTTGTCAGGTTAGGCCAAACCGGCTTAATATCAAATCACACTAAATTGATTGAAATTCGGCTCTTAAGATATCTCGCCAGTGACATATTTCCTAATTTCATACAGTTTACATCAGGAAAACTATCAAATGGGAGCCTAAAGAATTGAATTTATGCCTGACAGCTGATATAAGAAATGAAGTGGTTTATAATATGAAAAGTCATTATGAAGTGAGTTTTCTCACAAAGTTGGACCAATGCCATATCTTTTTAATAGTCATAGATTTACCGAAGTAAAAACTTAATAATATTATAATATGCATGAGGATCCTCTAATGTTCATATAAACGTATAGGTCATGTTAACTAATGATCGAAAAGATAAATATATAAAAAGTCTAATTTTTAAGGAAAATCAAGGTCTATATGTTTGTGTACTCTCACTATTTTGCTTTAACATGAGTTAGTATGTTCAGATGAACATGCTAATCCAATAACAAAGCTTAAGCCCACTACGATCCAGCCCATCAGCCATAATAAACTGGTATTAGCCCATGACTACATAAAGAGTCCAGTGGCAATCTATAGCTCTAACAAATTAAATACAGGATAGCCCATCACTACATGAAGAACAGAGAATACAAACTAACTGCTTGCCGCTATCTATAATATTGCCTATGGACGGACTTAGGATTTTTGGGAGAGTGTTGCATAAATTTTTTCCTATCATAATTACTAAAATTCGCACCATAAAGATTTTTTTAGCCAAGTTAAAGTTGCACTATAAAAAAATAGCACAAATATCGAGGGTTGCACATACCAAAACGCATATTAAAAAAAATTACACCGCGCGACCCAAAATTAGGTGTGCCACGTGCCACACCCGGCATCCATGTAGGTCCATCCCTGATCATTTACTGTTAAATGCATATTACGTCCAATATTGTCTGTAAGATTGTATATATTCTTAGCAAGGTGGTTAAAAATTGTATTCCAGCATTAACTAAAGGTGTACAATATAATGCGTGAATTTGTCTTTAGATAATTTGTCATAAAATTTTGTATCTTATGTTTATAGAGTAATTTCTGTACGTACCGATTATCTTTGTACCTTTATAAAATTACGACACAATCATCCAACGAAATTAACGTCAAAGCTAGTCTTAGAACATGGAGTAAGGAAAGGTTTGGTAGGCATAGAGAGAAAATCGAAGAATATAGGAATGAAACAATGAGGTGGAAATTGGAAGCGGAAAAGAGAACATTAAACGACACTGAGAGACATAAATGGATGGAGGCTAGAAAACGGTGGGAGGAAAAGAAAAGGGAGTGTAGTAATATGATGAGGCAAAAGGCTAGAATTAAGTGGGATGTAGAGGGAGAGGAAAATTCAAAATTCTTTCATACGTATGTGAAAAGGAGGAATAATAAATGTAACCGACGAGGGCTCATGGTAAACGGGGTGTGGTGTGAGGAGCCTAGGGTCATTAAAGCGGAGATGGTTAGGCACTACAAAGCATTGTTTTCCGAGAATGGAGTAACTAGGCTGATTTTTTGTTGTGATAGACTTGAGAAAATTTCGGTTGAGGAGGGTAGATCGTTGGAGAAAATCTTTAGCGAATCGGAGGTGTGGGAAGCAATTCGGGGATGCGGGGGGATAAAGCTCCGGGTCCCGATGGGTTTAATTTCAAGTTCATTAGGAAATTTTGGGAGACTATTAAAGAAGATTTAGTTAGGGCGGTCATGTGGTTTTGGGAAAAAAATGGAGATTTCAAAAGGGTGTAACGCATCCTTTGTCACCATTATTCCTAAGGTGACAGATCCCGTCGGTCTCGGGGATTTCCGTCCTATTAGTCTCATAGGGTGCTACTATAAAATCATTGCAAAAATGTTGGCGAAAAGGGTTAAAAAGGTAGTGGGGGTTGTGGTGGTTGAAGAGAAAAACGCGTTTATAAAAGGGAGATATATTCTTGATGGAGTGCTTATAAAAAACGAGACAATGGACTTTTTGAAGAAAAAGAAGGAAAAGTGATTAAATTTTATGAGTGTATTAAAGATTATGCGAAATTTAATCTTTAATATTAAGAAGAATTGTTTAATGGAACAGTGAAACAATGAACAATATAATTCAACAAACAATAAGCCTCAATATTATTAAGAATAATACGAATACTCTTCACAGTATTAGGGTTACAAAACCTTGAAGCTATAAGAATTATACTACTTGTATTATATGTAATCCGTGTATTGTGGTGTATAACTCTATGCCCTAGGACCTCTTTTTATACACCACGAAGTCCTATACGGCTGACAATACTTTCCTAAGTATATCAAATCTTCTATACGAATATATCAAATCTTATCTATACATATCAAATACATATCCTATAAGCAGCAGTAACCTTGAGCAGCACTAAATCACACTATGTAACACCCCCGATTTCGGGATACGCAGCGGAATTCAAGCTGGGTGTTACTCGACAGTACAACAGTTATAGTAATAGAAAACGATCTCTAATAGAGTCGTTTTAAAATATTTATCAATCGAATTTTATAAATATCAGAGTTTACAAAATGAGGTCCCATTAGGTTTACAGTTTATTAAATAAGTTTCGAATGATAATTAGCCTTCTATTAGTATCCGTGCCCCTCCATGCCATCCTCGCTCATAATAGACATGAGATAAACATGCTAAAAGCGTCAATACAAAGGTTGGTGAGTTCAGAGAGTTTATACGTAAAATCAGTTTGATTTCAGTAGTCAAAAGTTGAATAAATCCATAACGTTTAAAGTTATAATTAGTTTGAACACAAGCTAAATAAAAAGAATTTTGTTATATCACAGTTCGGTATATTGCACTAAACCTCATGACACGCAATGCGTTGACAGTTTCCAGTCTCACTAACATAATAAAAATGAAAGTGGTTTTCCCCCAAGTGAGAACTTGCCAAAAACTCCTCATAGATTTTAAATATAATGCATTTGTCTAACCAGCTACCACAAAGATATCCATCCGACTAGTACAAATGGGTCGTCAGGCCAATAGATCTATTCACTATATTCGCGCTCACCCAGCAAGTGACTAATGGTGCATGATACGAGGGACTTTTAAAATAAATATAAATCGGCAAACGTTAACTTAGTGCAATAACAATCAGGAAAACGTTCGTTAAATCACTTGTGTTCAGCATATAATAAGTTTCATTAATGTTTCATCTATCGAGCAAAATGTTTATGAACAAGATTTATAAGTTAAATGAGCATGTATCTCTCCCAAAGAGTTTAAAATAAGAAAAGAGGGGCTATGACTCACCTGAGCAGTCTGGATGGAAAACAAATTAAATATAGTTGATAAACGTCTCCGGCACATAACCTAGATGAATGCATCAAGTTTCAGTATTCGTATCCCTATATACGTGATTTTAATATTTATTTCGTAAGTGTTTTGTTAACGGTTTAAATGTTGATGAAGTCTCTTCAAAAGTTGGGTTTTATCTTACTTCATGTCTTTAGGTTTCGTTTGTTCGTTCGTTGACATATAAATATTTCATATATATAAGTTTTATAAACTCCCGAGTTGTTAAACGTATTTCTTATATAAGTTTTATAGCAATCCTGAATCATTAAGTGATGAAATATATTATCGAAGTGTATATAAAAATATTGTACTTTATACCCTCGATCTTTTATAAAAAAAAATGACAACTTTCATCCTTCAACTTGGGTGAAATAACCGTTTTTACCCTATAGCTTCAAAAATGACAATTTATACCCTCTAATATGGATTGTTGACAAAAACAGCCTTTACGTCAATAACGTAGAGATAATTACACTTTTAGTCCAAGAAAACTCTAATTTTTAATTTATAGCTTTTCAATAAATAAAAAGGGTGCTTTTGGTTTTATGTCCAAGTCGCCCAAAAGAACAATAAATATAGACGAGACCTTACAGTATTTTTACAACGTTCTTATTTCTTTTATTAGTTTGCTAGGTGATCTTTACAATGGTTCAATTTATGAAGTTCTAAGGTTTTATGGTTTGCTCAAAATAATTTACTAAAGTTGGGGTGTTGGGTCGATTAAAAAGGGGTTTGGGGTTTTAGCGAGTGATCAGCCCAGAAAAGGGCTCAATCACGGATAGGGCGAGACAAGATAATTACTATGCTTTTACTCTTTTAATATTTATACTATGAGGCCTCTAAAATGACCAAGTTTCGGATTTTATAAGGTTCATTTGATTGTAAAAAATAATGGAAAAAGTTGGATGTTTGACTGGTTCCTAAACATAACTGATATTGATTTGCGACCAGCCTAGAAAAGGGCATAATTTAGGATGGGGCAATACCAAGTTTCGACAACACTTTTGTTCATTTAAATACTTTACTACGTGTTTTTTAAAATAGAAAAAATCCAGATTTCTTAAAGTTCATTTGGTTATTGAAATAAAGGTCCAAAGTTAGGGTCTTGGCTGGTCTCGACAAAAGGAAGAACAGAAAGAATAAAAATGGTAAAACAAGATTTTGATCTCGGATCTTCACAAGACTTTTTCCACAGTTGATTGACATATTTTTAAGCTTATTAAAAGTCATTTCCATAGTAGCTTATAGCTTATATTTGTAAAATTAATAATAGTGTTCAAAATTAAATATTTGGTTTTTGTGTTGTGCGACCAAGAAAAGGACCCAAAAAGACACGTGATAACTAGCTGTTTCGACCAGGTTATGGGGGCGTTCTAGAGTCTCCTAGGTGGTGATTAAATAGGGTATTTGGTTGGGGTTTTTATCTCTTTCTCGTGGTAGAAAATTAAGGGGCAAGTTGGGTACTTGGGCTGATGTTGGGTCGACAAGAACAGAAAACAAAAACAGGTTTTAATCTTTCTTTTATAAAGTCTTATATCTTGTTTCCATGACATGTTAAATGGTTATTTAACTTGTATTAACGTATCATTAATTAGCTTTTAAGCTTATGTACTAATAGAAAGTAATAAAAGTGTTGTTTGTTTACTGATTGTTACAGAAGCTTTCAAAACAATATTTTAGCCTTTGTTTTTGGTTATGGATTGTTTTAGTATTATGTTTAGACATATTTAAGAGTATTTAAAGTGTACAAAAGGTATGAAAAAGGATTAGTATACTCACTTGGTTAATAGTTCAACAAGTATAGTTTGTGTACAAAGGGCTTTGAAATCAAAACACCAAGGTTTCTCCTCCTACAAGGCTTTTCTAAGATCTTTCTTTGGCTTCTACCTAGACTATAGGATCAGTAGATATGTGAGGATATTTCTGTGTTTGTGGATTTTCGAATGGGTTATGTAAAATGAAGGAAGGTATGTTGAATTTATAGAGGAAGGAAAACTAGGGTTTTCTAATTTGTTATGTCATCATGTTAGAAGGAGGGTGATGTGTATAAAAATACACCATATCTTAGATTGTGGGTTTATCTAGTGAAGAAAAGACCAGGTGAGGGGGGGGGGGGAATGGTGTGAGGTGGAAAAAGGAAAGCCAAGGATTTTGCCTAGTTAAGGAACAAAGTGATGTGGTTCATTCTTAAGCCTATGATTCCAACTACTAGTTGTCTTAGGTGATTTGAGGTTACATTTGAGGACATATCTATTTTAACTGAAAATAAAAGCAGCAATTTGTAATTTATGAATAAAAAGTTTTATTAGTAAAAGATTAGGAGTTGTAAGTGTATGGCAAAAGTATCATGAGTGAATATTAAAGGTCATCTAAAGCCTATTTAGCGTCTACAACAATTGGAAAATATCGACTTTGTTTAATCATTTTGGTACAAAGTTAACGTGGAAAAAATATGTTACTGGATCAATCCTACTCGTCCTATGTGCATGCATATTCTCAAACTAAAAATGTTACCCTTTGTTTAGTATGCATGATCATACAAATATTAGCTTGTTATGGACACAAGATTATACATGTTATATATTTGGTGTTATGGTAAGATTACATGCATGGTTACAAAATTATACACGCCTATATTATACATGTTATGAGCTGCATATTATGGCAATAGATGTAGACATGCACATATGTAGTTTTAATGACATAGCATATTATGGAAAATTTATATGGTAAACGTTCATATCACCTTGCATTGAGAAGTTCCTTACTCATATATATATTATTGCATGGAAAATGTTACTTATATGTATATATACTTTGCATGGTGAAAATACCATATATGATTTAAAGGCTTTAAGTGTTGAATACATAGGAGCATAGATTATAGTGGCTATCTTATCTATACGTATAGTCAATTGTTGTATGCTACATATTTTACATATTGGCATTATTATGATAATTAATTTGCACACGTTTAGGTTTTGCATGGCAAAGGAAAAATCATACACTAATGGATATATATATTGATCATATTAACATGTCATGGTAAAGAAAGAGTATTAACATTTCATGGTAAAGAAAGAAGGTACGTAGATTCTTGCATATATGATAAAGAAAAAGCATGTATGGAATAAATGATAGTTGCTATGTGGTATCATTTAGGACACATATTAAAGGTATCGTTTGATCCCGGTTAATTCATTAAGTCACGAAACCGTAAAAATATAATATTTAAAAATATCAAAGTTTATTAATATACTCCTACTAATTTAGAGCGTATACGTTGATAGAATCTAATAAGTTTAAGTATTCGTACTAATAAAAGTAAAAATAATAAAGTGACAATAGTTCATATAAATCATGTAGACTTATTCTAATCTTGTGTGAGTATAATATAATAAAGAAAAATTTAAATTTTCCTGTAAAAATGGTAATTAAAAATAGTGACTGAGATTAATATTTAATTAATTGTTTGTTAATTATAGTGGAAATTTACCGGTGGTTTCACACTAGCAGTCTTAACTTTTGCACTGGCAGTAGTAACTTCCTCAGCAGTCTTAACTTTGAACTACCAGCATTAACACACTTAGTGTATATTCAGTGAAGTTCTTCAGCAGTTGTAACTTGTACTAGCAGTTTAAACACTTAGCACATTTTCATTGAAGTTCAAGAGCAGTTGTAACTTTACTTGAGCAACAGTAACACAAACATGAGTAGCAGTAACAAGAATCCCAACAATCCTAACAAAAAAGATTTTAATCCTAGCAATCTTCCCCTAAAATTGACATTCTTCTTCAAAATCATCAAGTTTCTTCATTTAAAGCTTCATCAACACCAGGAGGATGCTTCCAAACACTTCATGCCTTTTTACATTGTTTTAGGATAGACCAAAGAAGCTCATAAGCCATTTCACTATCATATTCCAGTTCAAGTTTCTCTTCCAGCATCTGTGAGAGTGTAGGTGGTGTAAGGGGATACTTCTTCTCCACCAACATGTAGACTTACATAGATTGCATCACCAGGGAATGAACTCCACAGGAGTCATACAGCTTCTAGCTTAAAATCTTATGTCCATGCTGTTTCTTCCATACTTCATCTTCTACATGTGGTTCAAACATAGCCTTCAAATCACCCCATAGCACATAGTCATAATCATCCTGAGGCCTTGTTGACCCATACTTGGCTTTGACTAATCTCCACAGAGTTTCCAAATCCTCTCTGTCAAAACTCTTAAGCATCTAACTGAAGATTGTAAACAACTGAGAATTCGCATCTGCTCTAATAATCTTCCAGTACATTTTCTTGCCTTCTTTGTATATTTCCCAGTCAACAATCCCTAGAGGCTTAGTGGCCAAAGGTACAAAATTAATTGGTATTTCTTCATCAGCAGGAATGACTACCATGAACTGTTTAAGCTCTGTTGTATCTTTGTCTTGACTATCATCCACCTTTTGTTTCTTGGTGACCTCTCTCTCCTGCTCTGTTCCTTCTCTCTTTGCACTGCCTTCCACTAACTCTGTTTCCATATCTACAAATGTGTTTACCCTTATGAATGCCCTATCAAACATTACTTGAATAGTTTCAAAACTCTTGTTCTTCAAAGCATTGAGTTTGTACCCTTCCATGTTCTTCAGATAAGCACACATGATCTTTCTTTGTTGAGCTTGAGTTGGTGGCTTATTCCTTTTCTCTTCTGCTCTCTTAGCTGAAAAGTATTTTCTCCTCTTCTCTAAGAATTCTACTAATAATTTTGCCTTCTCAACCTCAGATAACTCATCTCTTTCTTCTGCTTGCATTTGTTCAGCCAATAGATGACCAACATCTATCTTTGCCTGTATGTCATCCTATGTGTTTATTAAGGCAATGTTGGCTTCTTCCTCTTTTTGAGCTTTTTTTCTTGCAAGTCTTTCCTCCTCATCATACTCAGCTTGTAGTCTTTTGGCTTCTTCTTCATCAAGCTTGAGTTGATCTTTCTTACTCACAGGTTCTACTAATATCCCTTTGCCTTTGCCCTGTGGTAGTTGTGAAGATTTTGTTGTTGTACTTGGCTCTCTGATAACAACCCCCTTGTCCTTGGGTCTTGTGCTTTTCAAAGATTCAAGAGCTTGAGCCATAGTTAGATCATCATCAGTAGTTGTAACAGCACTAATCAGTTTCACCAGCAGAACAAACTTTATCACTAGCAGTACTAACTTTAGCAGCATCAATCATTAGCTTAGAAATTTTAATGACCTCAACAACCTCTTCAACAACATTTTCAGCACCGTCATCAACATTTTCTTCCCCTTCATTCGACACCCCCTCATCCATAGGATCTGTAACACCCCAACCCGACAAGGGTAGAAGTATTACGTTATGGTGACATATCAAAGCAAACACAAGCATATGAATTAAATAATACAAATGAATCTCAAAGGTTACAAAGGGAAACTCTGAAATACAAGGTTTCAAAAGAGAACAACAACAAATACTAAGTCTAAAATGTAATCACTTCTAGTCATCTCTAATCCAGAATAGCTATCAAAGTATAGTCTTCTAAGTCCAAAGTACTCTCCACTCATAACCCAGCTTCCAACTAAAACCTGCCGCAGGAAAAGAAATGCGGCTGAGCTTAAAAAGCTCAACGAACAGATATATATAAACGAAACCAAAAGATAAGGAACGAACATATAAAGTATGGTGCATTGGGAAAAGCATAAGGTATAAACAAATGGATATCAAAGTAAGGAAAAAGGTCAGTAATCTACCACGAGCCCGAACACAAATCAAATCAAATATCATAGTAACCATCAGTAACCATAGAGGAGCGACCTCTCAAATATGTGAAGGACGTGATAGCACACAACATCAGTTACCAAATCAAATCATATCACTTCATGTCATATCCACTACAAAGCAAATCTAGGATGCATCCATACGCCCCTGCATTGTGAAAGGCATGTCTTGCACACAGCACCAGTCACCAAAAATAGTGGGCAAACATAATACATAATAAAAAGGGACGGTGTGGAACATCACTCGACCACACTAGAGTCATGCCATTGGTTCATCAATGACACAACCATGTTACCTTCATGGCTAGGAAACAAATTGGCTCGGGTATCAAACTGAAGGGTTCAAATGTCATATCATATCAAAGTTCATATCAAAGGTTCATAAGTTCATAGCAAAGGTTCATCATTAAGATTCATAGCAAAGGATCAAAGCAAAGGTTCATAATCAAAGGTTTACAATTCTAAGGGAAACTAGCAAAGGCATAGATCATATAAGAAAGCCACAATAAGGAGGCTCAGATCATAGGCATCATAATCAAACTAATATCCAAAGGATGTAAATGAATCATGAGAAACCTTAAGAGATAAGGTCAGAAGATCTGGATGACAACTACTCCGCTTCAACTATCTACACGAATATGATAATCAAGTATTATTTTATGTTCATATGAATCAGGTTACTTAGTTTAGTCGGCTTTCCATTTTTTTAGTAACTTTCCATTTATAGCAGCTTTCCAAAAATAGTAAGTTTCCAGAATTAGTAACTTTAGGTTAATACTCATGATTAGCCAACTTTTAGGGTTATCAATGATAATTAAGTAACTTAAAGGCTTAATATGACCCATATCATAGTTTAGTGTTTAATATGTCATTTTAGCAAAGTTTAGGGTTAAATGTGTTAAATGAGTATTAGGACATACATTATTGTATTAATGAATCGAAAACGAAACTAGCATTATTTTTAAAACTCTTAACGAATTCGGAAGGTAAGTATCATATTCATTATCACAAAACAAAACATATCTCAAACCTCATTACTATATAAACATTCCTTTATAAGGAATATATGATTAAAAGGCCATAATAGTGAGTTTTACTTATTTATAAACCAAACGAAATCAAAAGTCATTGACTTAAGAAACATTTAAAGTATATTCAGGTTTAAAACTAACAACTAAGTGGTAAAACTAACGTTAAGATAACAGATGCATGCAACTTTCCTTCTTATGAGTTAACTTATGCCAATTCTAGTTTTAGCTATTCATAAACCATTTCGAGACTTTTTTAAACTGATACTCGGATCTTGCATTAATATCAAGCATATAAAATTAATAGTTATAGTTTTCATTTCACATAAAGTCTACATATTATAAACTAGCAACTATCGACTTGTCATTCATGGATTTCACAAAACATCTCGCAAGATTCATACATCTTAATTTACTAGCAGTTTTGAAAGAGATGGATTAATTTACTAGTTTTATGCATGGTTCACTAGATAAATATATACGTAATTTCTCTATGTTATTATTATTAATTGCTAATAATGAGGATCAAGTTCATATGTGTTCTTTAGTACTTGTTTTAATTATGGGGATTTTCTTATGTATCATATTACAGTAGCATACAATAAGAGTGAGTAAGGATTAGTGTTTATTAATATGATAGTTTCGGCATATACCTCTAGTCTAACAAAGACCGATCGAAAAGAAATGAAGACCAAACTCAATGTCGACCGCACATGAACACCCGCGATAGAACGAGGCACGATCAAGACCAAAACCAAGACGTACACGAACAGCTAAGATACCAATCGCGAACCAAAACTTTGATCTACGGAAGAACCGAAACTGAATATAAACATGAACCACAACCCGGACGAACCAGAATACGAGCAAGGCCAACGTGAACCCAACCTTGGATTACGTTAGTCGATCTCCATCACACCCTAATTTGTGTAGACTAATTTGCTGGTTTACTTGTTCAAGATTTGTTTTGTTTGTCTCGTGCCTTCTGATATGAATGGAGAAAAGGGCTGTTGTGTTTTGATGGTGTGCTCATTTTTCTAAGCGTTCAAACGGGAGAATAAATGGAAGAATGATATTGTTTAATAAGGAGAAGATTGAGAGTTATCAAAACAAATTGGGTCGTGTGATTGAGGTAATTAAGGGCGTGATTGGAAAAAATGGTTATGTGATTTATTTGAAAATCAAACTTACCATATCACGAAATATATACTTGTGCACTAAATAAAGTTTCAATCCTACACGACTAATATAACGTGTGATGCTTTAAGGAAAGTAGATAAACTTGTCTTGGTGATAAAACCAAATCCCTTCAAATCGTGTAGAGCAATTACATATCATGATCTTGTCAAATGAAGGAAAACGTGTGAAGTCTTATTCAAAATAGGAGTGAGGCGTGTGGTTTGGGAAATATAGGATCAAAACGTATCTTCTCAAGATATACACATGATTTTGTCTCATCTTTAAAACGTATAGAGGACAATAGGAATGTATGAGACGTTTAGTTATTTTAGGTTAGGTTTAGATTAGTGTAATTATTAATAACTTGTATTTGTTTCACATTTCAGGTCTTTAATTATAATGTGAAATTAATTTTTAAGGTAATGTTTTTAAATGACATATAGTTAAATTTTTATACTTAGGTTAAAATGTATAATGTTCTCGTATAATTATTTGTATGCTCTTAAAATTCAAAATTTTTGAGGGGCAAAATGGGAATTTCAAATGAATGGAAATTTTGGGTTTTACAACTCTTCCCCTCTAAAATAAAAATTTCGTCCTCGAAATTGGAGTGGAGAGATCAGATGGAAATGTATCGAATCACAGAAGATGTGTGGATGACATATACATATAATTCTTCAATTTCTCATGACCCGATTCTGACGTTCCAAGATAGCCTCAGGCCCTTCAATAACAGACAAATCATAACAAATCTCGATCGAACGAATGCGGAACATATACATGACAGATGATATTTGTAATATCACTAAGAGATACGTGAAACACAAGTACACATGAGGCAAATGCGGAGGTAAAACGTAGATGTAGCAGATGGTAGGTGAAACTTCTCAATAGCAACATATAGAACACATACGGACAGAAGACAGATTAGATGATAAAATTAAACGGTAGAGAGCTCTACAATGAAGCTTAAGATTCTTAACGGATGTACCAAGGTCAATAAAATGCATGTCGAGAGTTCAAACTTGTCAAGATGTCTAACGATGACGTTCGGACAGATAGAATGAACCTATGGTCTACTAATCACGGACAATCTTCATTAATGTCAGAAATCTAAAACTCCTCAGGCACTCCTCAAGACATCCTATGATCACAATAAGCGCACGTTATATGATGTAAGTATTATCACGTTGATCAGGCGTCATAATACTAGCATCATATAAATATGCCCTCATGATGGTCATACTTTATCTCGAGTCGTGAACAAAACAACCTATCTTAATCCACCTAGTCCTTCTACAGTCTCAGAGGTCATCAAAATCAAACAACATAACCAAGAGGAGAACGAAACTACTCGTAAGAGTAACGAAAATCCTAGAATGTCTATCGGAATTTAAGGTACGTCATCAAAGGCATCAGATCTTCCACAATTCGTCAACCTTCCCATAACAAAACCATCATCAAACATACGCAGAATGAACACAGAACGGAATTACTATTAGAGAACCTAAATCATTCAAAGGATCTTATTACCGGGTAACGGAAACTTAAGTGGGTTAAGCAGAAGTGAATTTCGTCATCAATAACTTCATCCCTCACAGAATCAACTCACCCCAACATGAATGTTTGCTTCAAAATTCGTCCATTCAAATACATGATTTCAAATCTCTTCCAAGTCCAAATAGTCTGTCTACGTTTGCCCATCTGATCATAGGGTGAAAAGGAATTATAAACTTGAGTCTGGTTCCTCAAGCCTTCATCGACTCTTCTCGGAATTGTGGTGTTGTAACGCGAATCTCTGACATGATCGCTGTGCATCCTTCCATCCGCAAGTCTGCTTCTGCTCTCAATTCATCTTAGTACAACTAAAATGAATAGAGAAGCAAGACTGCCTGTCTTCGACAGGTCTTCTAGCACAGCTCAAAATTCGCCAACTCGATTACATTCTCCTTCTATGTCCACCACCACCTTCGTCTTGCAAGAAATGTCTTCCAATCTTCAAGGTGAACACCGCTGCTGTAAACTGCGAGTTATGTGTTGAATAGTACGTCTCCTACGGTCTGGTTGTCTTGATGCCCAAACTGTAATCTCCTAGTGCTGTATAAAGTATAATCGAGTCTCTTCTAAGCGTCTCTCCTCTTCTCATATGCTTCATTGATGGTAACGCCAGTCGTGAACATCTTCTACTACTCTTCTGTAAGGTTGCTAACTTCGGTAACTGTCATCGATCTTGGCCCATTCAATGGAAACCTCAGTCTTCGCAGGATCCATAATAGTACTATCTGCTGCAACTTATGAACATCAACCTAAAGTTACTCTTCCTAAATGAGGGTCATTCTAACTTAATACGAACATGGTCTTCATGTTTCTCTTTCGCCTCTGAACACACTACAATGTCATACTATAACAAGTTTGTCCAAATACTCGCGAAAGACATGATTTTATCAGATGCGTAAGAATAGTTGACATATTAGCCAATACAATTGGCATCATTAAAACTCAAAATGATCAAAACGAATACGAAAGCAACTTCAAGAATCATCTTGCTCCTTTACAGGTAATAGATGATAACCAAACCTTAAATTACTCCTAGGGATACTTCACATTCACCGCATATCACATTCCTTCTTCTTCGTACATAAAACTGAAATACTTCACGAAGGTTACTCTCTGTTAGTTAACCTACTTCTCAGAGGTTCTTGTGGTTGCTTCTTCAATCCTTCAAATCTAGATGATGTAATTCGATACGGAGTTTCAAAGGTAGGCAAAAATCGTCTCATACATATGAGGTTTTGTAGAACTGTTTTCGAAATAGCAATGAATATAACGGTTTTACCAGTCGGAATTCATGGTAAGAGGTTTAATAAGGATAATCGTTTGAGTCACCAAAAGTGAGACGTATAGTATGACAGTCGTTAGCATCTACAAGCTCAGTCAACAACCCATATCAGAAAAATATCAAAATCATAACCTTCCAAAGGAAACAATTAGCAGAGTTGATTCATCATCAGAATGGAGTGGACGATTTCCCATACTCGTGGTTAATAACCACCAGATTTCTCATAGGCATAGGAATGGGTTATGCAAAACCGAATAGTGTCAGAGGAAACTTAATATGCCCAACATAAGTAATAAAATTTTACAGAATGTGTCAAACACATTATTTTGTAAGAATCTTCGGAATGGTCGGAAAGGTATCAAACTGTTTATCAAACAGATCGGAATTGGAGATCCAAATCAGAAGGTGAAACTTAAATGGTGTAAGGTATCCATGTAGTTCTCGAGGTATTCCAAACTTACTTGGTTACTAAGCTTAGGTTGCAAAACTTTCTAGCTTTTGAAACAAATGTTCTTATAAGGCTTAACTAAGGGCAGAGGCACGAATCAGAGTGATGCGGAAGCAATGCTACTTACATAGATGTCCTAGTATACCCATTCCTCACCGGTAATAACTTAAGTTCCTATGGGGAAATCCTAAAGCAAATTCTCAAAGGTTGTCTTATGAGCGCCTACAGTGGAAACTTAATGGTCCAAACTTCACAGGTCAAGGTTTAATGTACTACAAGTCGCAGCCTGGTCTCTGATACCATAATTGTAACACCCCAAACCGACAAGGATAGAAGTATTACGTTATGGTGACATATCAAAGCAAACACAAGCATATGACTTAAATAATACAAATGAATCTCAAAGGTTACAAAGGGAAACTATGAAATACAAGGTTTCAAAAGAGAACAACAACAAATACTAAGTCTAAAATGTAATCACTTCTAGTCATCTCTAATCCATAATAGCTATCAAAGTATAGTCTTCTAAGTCCAAAGTACTCTCCACTCATAACCCAGCTTCCAACTAAAACCTGCCGCAGGAAAAGAAATGCGGTTGAGCTTAAAAAGCTCAGCGAACAGATATATATATAAACGAAACCAAAAGATAAGGAACGAACATATAAAGTATGGTGCATTGGGAAAAGCATAAGGTATAAACAAATGGATATCAAAGTAAGGAAAAAGGTCAGTAATCTACCACGAGCCCGAACACAAATCAAATCAAATATCATAGTAACCATCAGTAACCATAGAGGAGCGACCTCTTAAATATGTGAAGGACGTGTATAGCACACAACATCAATCACCAAATCAAATCATATCATTTCATGTCATATCCACTACAAAGCAAATCTAGGACGCATCCATACGCCCCTGCATTGTGAAAGACGTGTCTTGCACACAGCACCAGTCACCAAAAATAGTTGCCAAACATAATACATAATAAAAAGGGATGGTGTGGAACATCACTCGACCACACTAGAGTCATGCCATTGGTGCATCAATGACACGGCCATGTTACCTTCATGGCTAGGAAACAAATTGGCTCGGGTATCAAACTGAAGGGTTCAAATGTCATATCATATCAAAGTTCATATCAAAGGTTCATAAGTTCATAGCAAAGGTTGATCATTAAGATTCATAGCAAAGGATCAAAGCAAAGGTTCATAATCAAAGCTTTACAATTCTAAGGGAACATAGCAAAGGCATAGATCATATAAGAAAGCCACAATAAGGAGGCTCAGATCATAGGCATCATAATCAAACTAATATCCAAAGGATGTAAATGAATCATGAGAAACCTTAAGAGATAAGGTCAGAATATCTGTACCTTGACGAAAGCAAACAAACACCAAGGATGATCACAAAAGGGATGAAAACTACTCCCGCTTCACCGGATCTACACGAATATGATAATCAAGTATTATTTTATGTTCATATGAATCAGGTTACTTAGTTTAGTCGGCTTTCCATTTTTTTAGTAACTTTCCATTTATAGCAGCTTTCCAAAAATAGTAAGTTTCCAGAATTAGTAACTTTAGGTTAATACTCATGATTAGCCAACTTTTAGGGTTATCAATGATAATTAAGTAACTTAAAGGCTTAATATGACCCATATCATAGTTTAGTGTTTAATATGTCATTTTAGCAAAGTTTAGGGTTAAATGTGTTAAATGAGTATTAGGACATACATTATTGTATTAATGAATCGAAAATGAAACTAGCATTATTTTTAAAACTCTTAACGAATTCGGAAGGTAAGTATCATATTCATTATCACAAAACAAAACATATCTCAAACCTCATTACTATATAAACATTCCTTTATAAGGAATATATGATTAAAAGGCCATAATAGTGAGTTTTACTTATTTATAAACCAAACGAAATCAAAAGTCATTAACTTAAGAAATATTTAAAGTATATTCAGGTTTAAAACTAACAACTAAGTGGTAAAACTAATGTTAAGATAACAGATGCACGCAACTTTCCTTCTTATGAGTTAACTTATGCCAATCCTAGTTTTAGCTATTCATAAACCATATTGAGACTTTTTTAAACTGATACTTGGATCTTGCATTAATATCAAGCATATAAAATTAATAGTTATAGTTTTCAGTTTCACATAAAGTCTACATATTATAAACTAGCAACTATCGACTCGTCATTCATGGATTTCACAAAACATCTCGCAAGATTCATACATCTTAATTTACTAGCAGTTTTGAAAGAGATGGATTAATTTACTAATTTTATGCATGGTTCACTAGATAAATATATACGTAAGTTCTCTTTGTTATTATTATTAATTGCTAATAATGAGGATCAAGTTCATATGTGTTCTTTAGTACTTGTTTTAATTATGGGGATTTTCTTATGTATCATATTACAGTAGCATACAATAAGATTGAGTAAGGATTAGTGTTTATTAATATGATAGTTTCGGCATATACCTCTAGTCTAACAAAGTCCGATCGAAAAGAAACGAAGACCAACTCAATGTCGACCGCACATGAACACCCGCGATAGAACGAGGCACGATCAAGACCAAAACCAAGACGTACAGGAATAGCTAAGATACCAATCGCGAACCAAAACTTTGATCTACGGAAGAACCGAAACTGAAAATAAACATGAACCACAACCCGGACGAACCAGAATACGAGCAAGGCCAACGTGAACCCAACCTTGGATTACGTTAGTCGATCTCCATCACACCCTAATTTGTGTAGACTAATTTGCTGGTTTACTTGTTCAAGATTTGTTTTGTTTGTCTCGTGCCTTCTGATATGCATGGAGAAAAGGGCTGTTGTGTTTTGATGGTGTGCTCATTTTTCTAAGCGTTCAAACGGGAGAATAAATGGAAGAATGATATTGTTTAATAAGGAGAAGATTGAGAGTTATCAAAACAAATTGGGTCGTGTGATTGAGGTAATTAAGGGCGTGATTGGAAAAAATGGTTATGTGATTTATTTGAAAATTAAACTTACCATATCACGAAATATATACTTGTGCATTAAATAAAGTTTCGATCCTACACGACTAATATAACGTGTGATGCTTTAAGGAATGTAGATAAACTTGTCTTGGTGATAAAACCAAATCCCTTCAAATCGTGTGGAGCAATTACATATCATGATCTTGTCGAATGAAGGAAAACGTGTGAAGTCTTATTCAAAATAGGAGTGAGGCGTGTGGTTTGGGAAATATAGGATCAAAACGTATCTTCTCAAGATATACACATGATTTTGTCTCATCTTTAAAACATATAGAGGACAATAGGAATGTATGAGATGTTTAGTTATTTTAGGTTAGGTTTAGATTAGTGTAATTATTACTCCCTCCGTCCCGTATTAAGTGTCCACAATGGAGTCTTGGAATGTCCCAAATTAAGTGTCCATAGTGTATTCCAACCAATGAGATGAGACTTTAGTGGGTAAAAATGATATTTGATTGGTGGAGAGTGTAGTTAGTGGAATCTTCTAAAACTTTGTGCATTTTGAAAGTGGACACTTAATATGGGACGGAGGGAGTAATAACTTGTATTTGTTTCACATTTTAGGTTTTTAATTATAATGTGAAATTAGTTTTTAAGGTAATGTTCTTAAATGACATATAGTTAAATTTTTATACCTAGGTTAAAATGTATAATGTTCTCGTATAATTATTTGTATGCTCTTAAAATTCAAAATTTTTGAGGGGCAAAATGGGAATTTCAAATGAATGGAAATTTTGGGTTTGACAGGATTAATCCTCCCCTGTTTGGATGCATCCTCACCTAAACTGTCTTCATCATCAGAGGAGACTACCCTACTTGTGGCACCAACCTTATATAATCTTTTAAGCCCATGAGATCTTGACCTGTTTTTCTTTTCAAGCTTCCTAAACCTCTTCCTCAAACTTGTAATTTCAGTCTGTTGAGAGGAAGTGGTATTCTTCAAGTCAAGGACCTCTGTTTGTAAAGTGGTACATAATTCCATCAATTCATTTAGTTTCATTCTATACTCATCACTTCGAAGTGTGTTACCTCTTCCGAGTGGTGAATCATTGGATAGTTTAGATACATTCTTAAACCTAGTTTGAGCAATAGTATCCCCCATGGTTTCTTGGCACCTGGGACCATCACCTGAATTAGTTCCTCGGGAACTAGATTCATTAGATGTTGCCTTGGATTGGGTCTTACTTATGTTACCATTGACCTGCTCTGCTTATAAGTTAGAAGCAGTAGTGGCAGCCCTCACCAATCTGTCACCCCTATCCTTATGGACAGCCTCGTCTGCAACAAGATCAGTAGGAGCACTAGACTGAGGTATCTCAGCGGCTTCATAGGGTTTTGTGTCGTTTGAGGTTGAGAGGATGATGGTTGTAAAATGTTGGGTGTGTGTTGGGGATTAGTGGGAATGGCTGAACCTTCACCCATTTGAGGTTGGATTTGTACCACCATTGTTGGAAACAAAGGTGTTACATTACCAGAAAAACCTTTACCAACCCTTCTCATATTAGCAAAAATCTTTTTAGTGTGAGAGGGTGTAACATATATTCTTTTATGAGTTGGTTTTTCAACAAAATATTTGTCCACAAAAACTTTAAAAGCATTGGATACATTAAAAATTTGCCAGACAAATTATGCAAGTTTCTAACCATACTATCAAAAATCTATTTGGAAAAATTAAACTTTTGATTTGTAGCTAAGCATATAATGGCAGATGCCATAGTGCTGCTAAACTCATTCCATGCAGTAGTCTTAGGACTTAAACACTGCAAGATAGTATGAATTAGGAATTTCCATTGATGGGAGAAGAATGCTTTCTAAAAAGTTAATTTATCAGAAGGTTTCTAATACCCATCAATGCAAGATTTTCAAAAATAGTAGAATTTGGGAAACATTCAATACCTTCCTCATATGCTAGTCGAAGATTTCTTCTAACAGATGTTTCAGTAATGACTACATCCTTGCCATCTACTACGGCATGTATATGTACTTCCTCATTGATTGTTTTGACCATATCAGAAGACCAAAACTGTTCAATGCAAGAAATATATATAGTAGGATTAACCGTTAAAGCATACCTTATAGGATGTGCATTTAGAAAATCCACCATCTCTTCAAACCCTTCACTTTCAGTAGGTTTGGACAAGAACGCGACCATATTATGTGAATCAGCAAACTTTAGAGTCACCATTGTGTTTGGTTTAAAGATTGTGTTGGGTTTTGCAATTAGACGATAAAATTGAGTTAGGGTTTGTTATGAGAGAGTATTTGAACGAATGAAATCGATTAAATGAGTGATTGAATGATATAAAACCTTAATCGATGTATTTATAAAACAGTACCCTGAACAACCCAGCAGTAGTAACCCCAGCAGTAGTAAGTTGTGCCTAGCAGCATTAACTTATGCCTAGCAGCATTAACCTTGAGTTACCAGCATTAACTCCAATTCCATTCCAAACAACTTGTCTATCATCAAGCTAACACTTTTCTTTGCTTATCCTGCAAAATGTTAGTCCAAAAGCCAAGAAAACACAAGCCATAACACATTTCACAATTATCACAATATTAATTATACCTAACAGTTGTAAGTATAACTAACAACAGAAACTTAGCAGTTTTAAGTATAACCAGCAGTTCTAAGTATACTTAATAGCAAAAACTTTTAATGACATGAATAACAGTACTAATTCATACAAAACTCTACAAAAGCATAAAGAGATAAGAGATTTTAAAGATTTAACATTCCAATACTAGCAATCAAATATTGAAATGTAACACCCCGACCCGACAAGGGTAAAGATGTCACAAGTACATGGTTTCACATCAGATCATACATAACATCCATAATTAAACAGCGAAAATACAAGGTAACATGAGACAGAAAATACATGAAATACAAAACATAATACAATTGAAGAATAATCCGACAAAAACAAGGCTTCACTCGTGAACACTCTTCCCAAAATCCATAACCCAGCTCCTAGCTTAATACCTGCCGCGGGAAAAGAAACGCGGCTGAGCTACACGAGCTCAGTGAACAGATATAACGGTAACAAATAATAATCATGTAATAGGGAAACACGAAAGAAACCATACGTGATATAATGATGAGATAAATAAAGGAAGAACAGATCATGATATAATGATGAAGTAAAATAAATGAAAGAAACAAAGCGTGACATAGTAGCAGATAAGAAAAGATAGGAAGGTCATACAGAGATATTAGAAGGTATAGAAAAGTACATAAATAATAATGAAGTAGGAAAGAGCATGCAGAGATATCAAGAGTATAGAGTTGTACCATGAATACGGATGAGTAGAATAAAAGTCCCAACTAGCCCAAATATAACCAACCCAGTACAGAATAAGTCCAAGGTTCCATAAAGCCCAACATGCCCAAGCCCAGTCCAGAATCCCATGAGGCCCAACATACCATGCCCATACAGAAATAAGTTCAGAAACATATCATGGGTGTCATGAGGGTAAGGGTCAGAAGTCCCTGAGGTCTAGTGATACAGAAATCCTCTACGAGCCCAGAAACATGAACATGAAATCATAATCATACCGCCATGCAGAGAGATGTTCCTCTCACTAATCCCAGAAATCATGAATGGAGTAGCTAGCTCCCAGAGTGTGAAAGACGTGTATCGCACACACCATCAGTCACCATGAATAACATAACATAACTTGACATAACTTGTACATGAACAAATCTAGGATGCATCCATACGCCCCAGGTGGCCATAATCTGCCTCTACGTAAACATAACATGCAGGGACGGGACAGGTCATCACTCTCCTGCCCTAGAGTCATGCCATCGGTGCATCGACTGACATGGACATGAAACCCTCATGCCTAGTGAGTGGCTCGTAGTATCAAACTGTGGGTCAAGGTCAGGTATCATGAATCATGTTTTTAGTTTACTTGCATAGGTCATTATCTTGTTTCATAAGTTCATAATCATATGTTCATAATCATGGTTCATAAGCAAAGGTTCATAAGCAAAGGTTCAATATCCGAAAGGTCATGTCAAAGGTTCATAATATCATGAAAGAACAAGCAAGGTTCACAGAATCAAAGAACATGGCAGTGAATCAGAAATCAGAAATGAGACGAAGGCACCTTATTAAAGAAGGGCAGAATATCTGTACCTTATTGCTGACAAAAGAAACTACTGAATAAGATGATCAAGAGCACAGGACTACTCCCGCTTCACACCTAGAGGAGTAAAGACATGATTACTAAAGATACCATTTTCATATTAAGTAACTTTCTATTTTTAGCAGGTTTCCATTTTTAGAAAGTTTCCATATTTAGAAAGTTGGATCAACATTCTTAGTTAAATCATTATTTCTGGAATTAGGGTATCTTTTATCACATTTACATATTAGGTCCTTAAGAATTCACAATTTACACTTTACACCCTTTAGTTTCAAAAGTTACACTTCAGACCCTTAATTTATCAAAGTTTCACAATGGTCACTTATTTTATCATATTATAAGAATGTATCCTCAATTTTATAGAATTTACACAATAAGTCCCTCTAGTTTACAAAGTTACATATTTAGTCCTTTAATTTATAATTTCAACTTTATATTAATAATAATTACATACTAACCCATTAAATCACCAAATTAACACATAACCCCCTGAATGTATTATTTTACTCAAAACAGCACTAACTTTCTAGAAATTACCTTTTTAGTCCCTCTAGTTTAATTAATTACAAATCATACCCTTTAATTACCATTAATTCATTATCTTGAAATATTTACACTTAGGACCCTCAAGTTATATTTTTCCCACATTGTAACAGACCTAATTAACATTTTAAAAAATAGTCAACGAGTTTCAAAAGTTACGAAACACCCCCTTGACCTTTATATTTTAAATCGGTAAAACATTTATAATACAAAATCAAACCCTAATTATTTCCAATCATCATATAATCATTACCATATCATTTTAATACCATCAAAGTCCAGATTTAATTATATAAACCTTAATTCAATTGGTTAGGGTTTTGTTCATGCTTTCTCTTTTATTTTTAATTAAGCCGATCTATACACAATTTCACCAATAATAGTTTTAGGCTTCTAAAATTCGAATGGCCATTTTTGTGATGATATATGATGTATAAGGAAGCCACAAAAATTATAAAACTTGCCCAGAAAATTCGCATGAGTGATTTAGAGAATTAATACGATTCTAGGGTTTCGAATTCAATATTTAGCATACGATCAAATTACAATGCATGGATGTGTTTTAGCATTTTTCTCACGTTATATAGGATTATTATAAGCTCAGAAAAATACCAGATAATTCATAGGACGAGTGGATAGGGCGTTTTAAATTTGGACCTATCGGATCTAGTGCTCGACACCAAAGAAATCACCACGATCACCACAGCCACTCCACGACCTTGTAATCATTTTTCACAGACCATACATGATGTGAGGGACATGAGAAAAATAGAGAATGAATTTTACATTGATCGAATTAATAAAAATGGAATTATTACCTATCGAGTGGAATAGAAGAAGAAATTTCGACAACTTGCAATCCCGACCTCTAAAATTCGTGAAGCTATTTTTCTAGGCTTCTTGAGAACCTTAAGAACACAGGAAAAATAGTGCCTCACTTCCAGAAATTCGGATGGATAAGAAGAGAATTATTTTGTGTCTTAGGGTTCAATCGGTTTGGAATTTTGGGAGAAAAATATATGTGTGCTATAGAAATTGTGGAGTGACCGATTTTTAGGGAAGTAATAGGCCAATATTTCGGTGGTTTTGGTCAAAGAATTTATGGCATGATTATCTCCTTTAATTTCCATTTAATTCCCTTTTAATTTCCTTTAATAACTTTTATTTAAATCATGAATTTGAATTTAAATAACATTAGGCGCCCAAGGGCATTTTAGTAATTTTCATGGCTTGTATAAATGTTAAATGAAGTTGTTAAAATTATTTGGGATCATAACTTGTTCATTGCTAGAAGTTTGGAATTTATTTTGTGCTTTACATATGTTTTATTTAAGTTTTAAATTCCCAGGGGCAATTTGGTCATTTTACATGTTATAGAATTTCAGGTATTACAACTTCTTCCCCACTAACAGAAAAATTTCGTCCTCGAAATTTGCAAGGACATAGAAGAGCGAACATGACAGAAACGAGACAGAACATGCCAGAGCAGATAAGCGTTACTTGCAGCAGACTTGGAATAGCATAACTGACTTCATCATGGAATGACGGAGGTAGAGTAAAATCTCTTAGGGTAGAGCAGAATGAAGTACATACTTGGTTTCTTCCATCGGATCATGATTATAAAATACTCAGAATAAACAAATCAAGCCAAATCTCAGAATTCAACTTGGAATGGAATTATTAGATCAAAATCCAAAATATTCATACGAAAATCAAGAGAAGGTCACTGCGTCATAAACGGAAAGGAAACATGCGTATCAAATCATTCAAACAAACAGAAGGAAACAAATCATGCAGGCGATCTCTTCAGGCTGAGGCAGGAGTCGCATCGGCAGGGTCCTTCTTGTCATTCTCGAGGTTGTCCACGTTGCGGGGCTGGATTCGTACCACTCCATGCTCCTCAATGAATTTGGGGCACTTGCCTGCGTACCGAATGGCCGCTCCATCCTTGTAGATCACCTGGGTGGAGTACTCTAGCACTTCTGCTCCATCTTTGTTCACTATGGTCAGCTCCTCCTCGATATAACACGGCCATATACTAGCAGGAATTAACTTCCTCCTTGCCGTTCTCCATATCTTCCCAATCTTCCTGTTGCCGGTAGGATAAACGATGGTCCATCGTTGATTTTTCCGTGTGGGGTACTCTCGAGCACGCGTGGATACCATCTACACGATTAGCAGAACGATCAGAAGGAGTATATTGATGACAAAATAGAATACGAAAGGTGTCGACATGAGCAAGTAGGATAACAGAAGCAACGGAAGAGAGTGCGCGGACGGAAACCTAATGTCTACCCAGATCCTCACAGGTCAAATGGCCTAAGCCGAAGGTTTTCGGGTGCCTGTATCTCTGATACCATAAATTGTAACACCCCGACCCGACAAGGGTAAAGATGTCACAAGTACATGGTTTCACATCAGATCATACATAACATCCATAATTAAACAGCGAAAATACAAGGTAACATGAGACAGAAAATACATGAAATACAAAACATAATACAATTGAAGAATAATCCGACAAAAACAAGGCTTCACTCGTGAACACTCTTCCCAAAATCCATAACCCAACTCCTAGCTTAATACCTGCCGCGGGAAAAGAAACGCGGCTGAGCTACACGAGCTCAGTGAACAGATATAACGGTAACAAATAATAATCATGTAATAGGGAAACACGAAAGAAACCATACGTGATATAATGATGAGATAAATAAAGGAAGAACAGATCATGATATAATGATGAAGTAAAATAAATGAAAGAAACAAAGCGTGACATAGTAGCAGATAAGAAAAGATAGGAAGGTCATACAGAGATATTAGAAGGTATAGAAAAGTACATAAATAATAATGAAGTAGGAAAGAGCATGCAGAGATATCAGGAGTATAGAGTTGTACCATGAATACGGATGAGTAGAATAAAAGTCCCAACTAGCCCAAATATAACCAACCCAGTACAGAATAAGTCCAAGGTTCCATAAAGCCCAACATACCCAAGCCCAGTCCAGAATCCCATGAGGCCCAACATACCATGCCCATACAGAAATAAGTTCAGAAACATATCATGGGTGTCATGAGGGTAAGGGTCAGAAGTCCCTGAGGTCTAGTGATACAGAAATCCTCTACGAGCCCAGAAACATGAACATGAAATCATAATCATACCGCCATGCAGAGAGATGTTCCTCTCACTAATCCCAGAAATCATGAATGGAGTAGCTAGCTCCCAGAGTGTGAAAGACGTGTATCGAACACACCATCAGTCACCATGAATAACATAACATAACTTGACATAACTTATACATGAACAAATCTAGGATGCATCCATACGCCCCAGGTGGCCATAATCTGCCTCTACGTAAACATAACATGTAGGGACGGGACAGGTCATCACTCTCCTGCCCTAGAGTCATGCCATCGGTGCATCGACTGACATGGACATGAAACCCTCATGCCTAGTGAGTGGCTCGTAGTATCAAACTGTGGGTCAAGGTCAGGTATCATGAATCATGTTTTAAGTTTACTTGCATAGGTCATTATCTTGTTTCATACGTTCATAATCATATGTTCATAATCATGGTTCATAAGCAAAGGTTCATAAGCAAAGGTTCAATATCCGAAAGGTCATGTCAAAGGTTCATAATATCATGAAAGAACAAGCAAGGTTCACAGAATCAAAGAACATGGCAGTGAATCAGAAATCAGAAATGAGACGAAGGCACCTTATTAAAGAAGGGCAGAATATCTGTACCTTATTGCTGACAAAAGAAACTACTGAATAAGATGATCAAGAGCACAGGACTACTCCCGCTTCACACCTAGAGGAGTAAAGACATGATTACTAAAGATACCATTTTCATATTAAGTAACTTTCTATTTTTAGCAGGTTTCCATTTTTAGAAAGTTTCCATATTTAGAAAGTTGGATCAACATTCTTAGTTAAATCATTATTTCTGGAATTAGGGTATCTTTTATCACATTTACATATTAGGTCCTTAAGAATTCACAATTTACACTTTACACCCTTTAGTTTCAAAAGTTACACTTCAGACCCTTAATTTATCAAAGTTTCACAATGGTCACTTATTTTATCATATTATAAGAATGTATCCTCAATTTTATAGAATTTACACAATAAGTCCCTCTAGTTTACAAAGTTACATATTTAGTCCTTTAATTTATAATTTCAACTTTATATTAATAATAATTACATACTAACCCATTAAATCACCAAATTAACACATAACCCCCTGAATGTATTATTTTACTCAAAACAGCACTAACTTTCCAGAAATTACCTTTTTAGTCCCTCTAGTTTAATTAATTACAAATCATACCCTTTAATTACCATTAATTCATTATCTTGAAATATTTACACTTAGGACCCTCAAGTTATATTTTTCCCACATTGTAACAGACCTAATTAACATTTTAAAAAATAGTCCACGAGTTTCAAAAGTTACAAAACACCCCCTTGACCTTTATATTTTAAATCGGTAAAACATTTATAATACAAAATCAAACCCTAATTATTTCCAATCATCATATAATCATTACCATATCATTTTAATACCATCAAAGTCCAGATTTAATTATATAAACCTTAATTCAATTGGTTAGGGTTTTGTTCATGCTTTCTCTTTTATTTTTAATTAAGCCGATCTATACACAATTTCACCAATAATAGTTTTAGGCTTCTAAAATTCGAATGGCCATTTTTGTGATGATATATGATGTATAAGGAAGCCACGAAAATTATAAAACTTGCCCAGAAAATTCGCATGAGTGATTTAGAGAATTAATACGATTCTAGGGTTTCGAATTCAATATTTAGCATACGATCAAATTACAATGCATGGATGTGTTTTAGCATTTTTCTCACGTTATATAGGATTATTATAAGCTCAGAAAAATACCAGATAATTCATAGGACGAGTGGATAGGGCGTTTTAAATTTGGACCTATCGGATCTAGTGCTCGACACCAAAGAAATCACCACGATCACCACAGCCACTCCACGACCTTGTAATCATTTTTCACAGACCATACATGATGTGAGGGACGTTAGAAAAATAGAGAATGAATTTTACATTGATCGAATTAATAAAAATGGAATTATTACCTATCGAGTGAAATAGAAGAAGAAATTTCGACAACTTGCAATCCCGACCTCTAAAATTCGTGAAGCTATTTTTCTAGGATTCTTGAGAACCTTAAGAACACAGGAAAAATAGTGCCTCACTTCCAGAAATTCGGATGGATAAGAAGAGAATTATTTTGTGTCTTAGGGTTCAATCGGTTTGGAATTTTGGGAGAAAAATATATGTGTGCTATAGAAATTGTGGAGTGACCGATTTTTAGGGAAGTAATAGGCCAATATTTCGGTGGTTTTGGTCAAAGAATTTATGGCATGATTATCTCCTTTAATTTCCATTTAATTCCCTTTTAATTTCCTTTAATAACTTTTATTTAAATCATGAATTTGAATTTAAATAACATTAGGCGCCCAAGGGCATTTTAGTAATTTTCTTGGCTTGTATAAATGTTAAATGAAGTTGTTAAAATTATTTGGGATCATAACTTGTTCATTGCTAGAAGTTTGGAATTTATTTTGTGCTTTACATATGTTTTATTTAGGTTTTAAATTCCCAGGGGCAATTTGGTCATTTTACATGTTATAAAATTTCAGGTATTACAAATCAAATATTGAAATCTACTTACATCAAAAGCTTTTGTAAGCAAATCTGCAACATTCTTGTCAGTATGGATTTTTACCATTTGAATCAATTTCTTTTCATTGCAATCTCTAATAAAATGATGTCTGATCTCTATATGCTTTGTTTTTGAATGAAAAATAGGATTTTTAATTATGCAAATAGTGCTGTTATTGTCAATAAAGATCTTGGTATGCATAAAATTATACCCATAATCAAGTAGTTGATTCTGAATCTATAGCACTTTTCCACAGCAACTTGAAGCAGCCACATATTCAGCTTCTGTTTCGGAATTTGCAACCACTGTCTGTTTCTTGCACTGCCATGATATCAATCTACATCCAAGAAATTGACAACCTCCTGTTGTAGACTTCCTATCCAAGCTTGCTCCAGCATAATCACTATCAGTGTATGCTACCAAATCAAAAGGAGAATCCTTTGGATACCAAAGGCCCAATTTTGGTTGACCTTTTAAGTACCTAAAAATTCTTTTCACATCATGAAGATGTGAAGCTTTTGGATTAACTTGGTATATAGCACATGCACACACTACAAACATAATATCAGGTCTTGAAGATGTAAGATACATCAATGAACCAATCATGGACCTATACATATGAACATCAACTTCTTCACCATCTTCATCCTTGAGAAGAGGCTTTCCAGTTTCCATTGGTGTGCTTGCAGTCTTGACTTCTCTAAACCCAAACTTCTTTAAAATTTCAGCAACATATTTATCTTGACTAATAAATAAGCCATCCTTCTTCTGCTTCACTTGTAATCCCAAGAAGAATGTAAGTTCTCCCATATAACTCATTTGAAATTTCTCATGCATCAACTTCTCAAATGCAATGCATAGCTCCTTCTTGTTGAACCAAAGATGATATCATCCACATAAACTTGAACCAAAAAACTATCACCTTTGTGCCTTTTGATGAATAAGGTCTTGTCAATTTTCCCTCTTTGAAACCCATTGTCCAACAGATATGTTGACAAGGTTTCATACCAAGCTCTAGGGGCTTGATGTAGTCCATACAGTGCTTTTTCAACCTTGTATACTCTATCAAGAAAGTCTGGATCTTCAAATCCTGGTGGTTGACATACATACACCTCTTCTTCAATCTTCCCATAGAGAAAAGCACTCTTTACATCCATTTGATACACCACAAAATCTTTAAATGAGGCATAGGCTAAGAATAGCCTAATTGCTTCAATTCTTGCAACAGGGGTAAAGACTTCATCATAGCCAATCCCTTCTTCTTGTGTGTACCCTTGAGCAACCAATCTTGCTTTATTTCTTATCATAATTCCTCTTTCATCCTTTTTATTCCTGAAAACCCATTTAGTGCCTATAGCCCTTTTTCCATTAGGTAACTCCACCAAAGTCCAAACTTCTTGTAACTTGAATTGTAGAAGCTCTTCCTGCATATCCTCTATCTAGCTTGAATCCTTCAATGCTTGAATTACCTTTTTGGGTTCCACTTGTGATAAAAAGCAAGCAAACAAGCAGTTCTGAAGGTCTGTATGGTTTGTTCTTTGTTGAAGAGTACTAACAAACCCATGTTCCTTCAAATTCTTTGACATCTTTCTTGTTTGTGTAGCTGATTGCACATCTCCAATCACTTGATCAAGAGGATGATATTTATGAATTCTTGTAGTTGGAGTAGGACTGACTTGGATTGTTGTATCCAAATTGTTCATGTCAGCCACTTCAGCATCATCTTCATCATCACATGAGTAGTCAAATATGCTACTATCTTCCAAAGCAGGCACTTGTGGATCAAATGGAAGTTCAATGCTTATTTTTGGATTAACAGCATTAACTTCTATGCCAGCAACATTAACAGTTGAACTAACAGTATTAACATTGTTAGTGTTGTTTCCATCACTAGCAGTATTAACATCATTAGTGTTGTTAACCTTATCTTCCTTTTCTTGATCATCACATTCACTTTCTTTTCTTGGATCTTCATTAACCTTCTTTTCATCATCACTTGAATCTTTATTATCACTTGAAGGTTTGAATTCATCTTCTTGAGAACTCTTTGGATCTTGGGAGAATGGTGGATCAGCAGTCTATAATGGTAGCAAAATGTAATCTTTTACAGGTTCTGTCTCCTTTCTAGCTTGACCTGCACTATCACTTGCTTTTGTACCTGCAAAACAATTAGACTGTGTACCTACAACAACTGGCTCATAATTTATTGTTATTGTTAGTGCATCAATATCAAATAGCCAATCTGGTCCACTACCTACAACATTAGGTGTACTCTCACTAAACCTAATATGCAAGTTCTCTTCCACTATTCTTGTTCTACTCTTGAATACTCTAAAGGCTTTACCATTCAAAGAGTATCCAACAAAGAAACCTTCATCAGCCTTACCATCAAATTTTCCTAAGTGATCTATGGTATTGAGAATGGTAACAGGACACCTAAATGGTCTCATAAAACTTAAAGTTGGTGTTCTACCATGAAAAAGTTCATATGGGGTCTTGTTATGAGGCTTAACTACTAAAACTCTATTTTGCACATAGCAAGCAGTACTAACTGCTTCTGCCTAAAAAGTAGTTGGCAACTTAGAATCAGCTAGCATAGTCCTAACAGTCTCAATTAGTGTCCTATTTTTCCTCTCGGCAACTCCATTTTGTTGTGGAGTTCTAGCTACACTATATTGTCTCAAAATACCCTTTATCTCACAAAACTGATTCATCTCTCTATTTTTGAACTCAGTCCCATTATCAAATCTTATCACCTAAACCTTGTGATCTACTAGATTTTCTATCCTAGTTATAAAGGATTTAAGAATGCCACTAGTCTCATCCTTAGTAGCTAGAAAGAAAACCCATGTAAACCTACTAAAATCATCTGTGACAACTAGGCAATACATTTTCTTCATAAGACTTTTTACAAATGTTGGACCAAACAAATCCATATGCAACATATGTAAAGGAAGACTGATTGAGTTCTCTGTTTTGGACTTACAAGAGGCTCTGTGCTGCTTTCCCTTTTAATAAGTAACACAGGTTTCATCATTTTCAAAAAGCTTGGAAGGTAAACCTCTTACAAGATTTCCCTTAACCAGTTTATTTATATTTTTAAAATTTAAGTGATCTAGCCTTCTATGCCAAAGTTTAGATTCATCAGATGTGGCTTTTGAAAAAAGGCAAGTTAAACCTCTTTTAGGAACTATGTTCTTTAAATCAACACTATACATATTGTTCTTTCTAGGAACTCTAAGTAAAACTTGACTTTCATCAATTAACTTAAAGTTTGGAGATAAAACAATACATTCAGTGTCATTAAAAAGAACACTATTCTTTTTGTCACACATTTGTGAGACACTAAAGAGATTAAAATTTAACTCTCTCACAAAATACACATTTTCAAAATCTAGATTACCATTTTTAATGGTACCTTTTTCTGTGATTTTCCCTCCTTTGGGGTTCCCTCCAAAAGCAACATATCCTCCATCAATCTCTTCATAGTCTGTAAGATAGGACATGTTCCTTGTCATGTGCCTTGAGCATCCACTATCAATCACTCATTGATCCTATAAATCCATTTGTGGATTGCCCTGCACATTAGGTAAGAAAATAAGTTTCTTTTGGGGACCCAAGCCATCACTGACTTGGATCTGCCTTGTGCATCAGCATAATAAAACTTTTTATTGATGCACTGTTGTGTTTAGAAACATGGTCTAAAACTTTAATTTTTGGTTTCCAAACCCAACAAGCTGAGGCCTTAACAACATTAACATTATTTCCCTTAACAGTATTAACTACTACTTTTGGCCTAGCAATATTAACTACTGCTTGTGACCTAGCAGTATTAAATACTGTGTTCTTTTTAATGGGCCTCTTAAAAGTTGAATGTGCTGTTTTAGAAAGATATGACATTGATTTAGCAGCATCCACTGTTGTTTTTGTGTGAGCAGTATTAACTTGTCTAGCAGTATCAACCAATACTGTTGTTTTAGAAATATTTTGTCTAGCAGTATTAATTGATACTAAGCTAGACTTTACTAGTACTGCTCTTGGAACCATGTTCCTTTTAGCACAGGGGTGAGTCTTTTTAACAAAATTTTTATGATTCACCATTTGAGCATGTCACACCCTTAAATTTCGTGACTTGCAACGGAATGAAGCATTCAGGGGCGCGACTGGTCATAGCACCAAAGTTGCAGTTATATTGAACGACCTAAAGTGTCGTTTAGAAAATACATCGTTTGATTATTTAAAAACATTCAGAGTTACAAAGCTAGGTCCCAAAAGGTGAAACAGGTTTTCATAAAACAAGTTCATACAATTCAAACGATGGATAAGTGCATAAAATATAAAGTGAGACGCGTCGACTCCGCGACTCCATGATGTCCATATGCTAGCCAACATGCGATACCTTAATTACCGGAAAATACATTGCTAAAAATGGTCAACAAAAATGTTGGTGAGATCATAGGTTATGTAAATGAAATGTTGTACGGATACCACAAGTATAAAGTGTACGACAAAACCATGCCACATAAAAATGATACATTAGCTCTAAGCTCATGACCCCAAAGCTAGACTGAATGAAATGCCCCAACCGAGTGTTTGCCAATCACTCTAATATGACAGAAATGAAATGCGTTCGTTTGACCAGTTGGTGCTACCAACCCGAACGGAGGAGTCACCCTCAATAGATCTATTCACTCACTCTCGCTTGCTAACAATTAACGGTTCATGATAATAAAGGGGACTTTAATCTGGGCAATGATGTAACTTAAGCAATGTAATGAGTTTGTATACTTTGGTCCGCATATGAAAATGGTGCAATGTATTCTCCCCCGAGAGTTTAGAAATCAATAAACAATTTAAAACGGGGCTATGAAACTCACCTGATATGATATAGCAACAATGACAATGATAGATGTGATGAAATAAAGCTCGGTCTCTAACCACGACCTATTATGAATGATGTGATTCAATGTAAGCAATGATACAATGCAACACATGCAAATACGTATGTTAACGATACCACTTGTTAGTTTTGAAAATAACGTTTATCGACGAAAATACACTTTTGATATCTCGTTAAGTTATAAACCACTTTTCGTGTAAATATGTTGAAACGGTACTCCATGATCCTCGTTTGGTGTTCTATCGGCAAAATGTAGTGTTTTCATCGCAATTTAATATTTTCCTTAACTTGTGAAAATATGCCCAAAATGGTCTCGTGAAACTAGTCGTGAAATATTGCACGTTAAGTGTTAGTTGATCAAACTCGACGTTTTTGAAAACCTTGTAACAATGTATTAATGTCGTTTCATTTAACTTTTGATTGTACACGCCTCGATCAATTAGAAAATCGGCTATCAATGTTATGTCTCGCAAAAACACTAGTTTTTATACTTAAAACACTTTCTATTAGTGGGCTGTCAAAATAAACATGGTACGTCGGGCTTCAAACGTAAATAACTCGGCCGTTATAAGCTCGTTTTCTATGTTCTTTACATCCACGGCTTCGTATAAACATGAACTAACATAATCGCAGTAGGTCGGGTCATCTAGATCACGTCTAACACCTCGTTTTGTCCTTTGAATCTCGGCGATCAGCAACTAAATTTTCAGAAAATTAGTTTTCGTCGTCTAACTTTGAAAAATCATATCTCCTTCGTTATAAGTCGGTTTTTAGTGATTCTTGCGGCCACGGTTTCGTTTTTGAAAGAAATTTCTGAATATGAAGGCCAAAATATACCAAAAGTTACTGAGTTTTCCAGTTTACACGATTTTGGACAGAACCTTATTTATACTTGTTAAAACTCATTTTCTTGGTTCTAAACTTGATCATACTACTTCAAATCAACTCCACAAGTTCGCAAATCCTACCATACACCTTATTAGGGTGTTATGGGGTCCTAAACATCACCAACATTGGTGGATTTCATGAGATCATTAGTGAAACTTATAGATCTAGTGTTTAAGATAGTTTATGTGCAAAAGTGGTATCTAAAACATAAGTAACTTGCATGAATAACTAATATAACTTGAAAATACATAAACATATGAATCAAATGAAAGTATAAGATGATCAAAATGTGTTCTTGAAACTTACTTGAATATTTGATGAGTTTTGATAAGAAATGAGTAAGAAACTTGAGATTTAATCACAAAACCATAACTAGGAAGGTAAATGGAGTGTGATTATGACTTGAACTTGGAAAATTTATGGATTTGTGGTGGTGTTCTTTGTTTGGCCGAATGGGGAAGAAGAAAAAGAAGAGAGAAATTGCTTGGTTTAGCTAAAATGATCTTGTGTTATGTGTTGGTGTTAGTGGAATGGAAATAAAATGACACAAAATTCATTAATGGTTTTTGGAGCATTAGGCTAAATGGGGGGGGGGTTAGAGGGGCGGCACATGTGGGTAATATGGAGGGGATTTGATGTTAATGCAAGACTTTGTCCCCCATTTAATTGAGTATTGATAGTTTAGTGTTTACATTGAGTGTTATCGGGTACCGAGTTAACTAGAAATGAATCGTGACGAGGTGAGATGAAATACGACGAAGTTGTAAAAATTGTAAAACCATATTCCTTGCAAGAATCGGGTGTTAGAATGGTTATCGGATTGAAATTTCGTAAACCGACGGAGTTATAAGCGTCAAACGAAAAATATAGCGATTGGTTTAAAAACACCGGGTAAAGTAATAATATAATCTCTATATCATTATAATTAGCTTGAAAATGTATTAGGATCATTATCGGGAGTATTGGGTATAATGTTAGTAGAGATAATTGAGTGGTAACGTTAATTATACAATTAAGCATACGTTAATGAAAATCACACAAACCCATGCATGAACTGATATGATAATGATGTTACTGATGATATGCAGACTACTCTAGTCTGTATGATGTGCCTTTACTGATGAAGCATGTATACGCAGCTAAACCTAACTGGTTACGCGCATTTAAATACCCGTAAACCAAGTTTACAACATGATGAATGATGACCATGAATAGTGATTTCCCTCTGAGAATGAATAGTGTCATGTGAATAGTAAAATTTTTGATGACTTCTCAAAGTCTCAAACTGACTTCAAAAATGATGAATAGTGATAGGTGAATAGTGATTGATGAATAGTAACTCATGAATAGTAATTTGTCGAGGTTTGGAAAATGACCTGAAATTACGAGTTGTGACAGTCGACCACCCTAGAAGGAATTCAGTCCCAGAATTCAGCTGATGTTGGTCACTGGAGTGGTCTCGGTGAAAAGATGTGGGTATTTGAGTCGCATCTGGTCTTCCTGTTCCCAAGTAAACTCAGGACCTCTGCGAGAATTCCAGCGAACTTTGACGATCGGAATTTGACTTTGTTTCAACTGTTTGACCTCTCGATCCATGATTTCTGCTGGTTCTTCCACAAAGTTAAGCTTATCATCGATCTGAATTTTCCAATGGGATTACGAGCGTTTCGTCTGAAAGACATTTCTTGAGGTTTGAGACATGAAACGTGTTATGTACATTGCTGAGCTCTGACGGAAGCTCCAGTCTGTACGCTACCAGACCGATCCTTTCCAGAATCTTGAATGGCCCAATGTATCTCGGGTTCAACTTCCCGCGTTTCCCGAATCGTATCACGCCCTTCCAAGGCGAGACCTTCAACATGACTTTGTCTCCAACCTAAAATTCTAATGGTTTGCGTCGAACATTGGCGTAACTTTTCTGTCGGCTTCTGGCTGTTTGGAGTCTTTCTCTAATCTGAATTATCTTTTCTGTTGTTTCTCTGACCAACTCTGGACCTGTTAGCTGTACATCACCAACTTCGGCCCAACAAACTGGGGACCTGCACTTACGACCGTAGAGTGCCTCGAATGGTGCGACTTTTATGCTCGAGTGATAACTGTTATTGTAAGAGAACTCGATCAATGGTAAATGGTTAGCCCAACCATTTCCAAAGTCAATCATACATGCCCTGAGCATGTCTTCCAATGTCTGAATCGTTCTCTCGCTCTGACCATCGGTCTGAGGATGATAGGCGGTACTCATGTCTAGTTTAGTCCCAAATGAATCTTGCAATGACTCCCAAAAGTTTGAAGTAAAGCGACTGTCTTTGTCGGAAATGATGGAAATTGGTGCATCGTGCCTTGAAACTATTTCCTTGACGTAAAGTCTGGTGAGCTGATCCATAGTATAAGTATCTTTGATTGGAATGAAATGGGCTGACTTTGTGAGACGATCAACTATTACCCAAATAGCATCGTAACCTCCTGATGTTTTGGGAAGTTTAGTGACAAAGTCCATTGTAAAGCGTTCCCATTTCCACTATGGAATTTCTGGTTGCTGAAGTAATCCAGATGGCTTCTGGTACTCGGCTTTCACTTTAGTACAAGTAAGGCATTTACTGACATACGTAGCTATGTCTGCTTTCATATTTGGCCACCAATAAAGCTTCTTGAGATCCTGATACATCTTATCAGAACCTGGATGAATGGAGTACTTCGACTTGTGTGATTCGTGCATGATCAACTCTCGTATTCCACCATAGAGAGGTATCCAGCTTCTATCCTTGAAGCATAATGTTCCATCTGATCTCCTTACTAAACCGTTTGCATTATCTTGCATTCCTTTAAGTGTTTCACTTGGTAGGTTTTCTTCCTTGAGTGCCTCGACTTGGGCCTCGAGGATCTTTGATGGTAGTGGTGAAATGATTGTCATTCCCAATGATCTGACTCTCAAAGGCTTGAGTCTCTCTTTCCAACTGAGTGCATCTGCCACAACATTGGCTTTTCCTGGGTGATATCTGATTTCAAAGTCGTAATCACTAAGTAGTTCCAACCAACGACGTTGCCTCATGTTAAGTTCCTTCTGATCAAGAATGTACTGTAAGCTTTTGTGGTCTGTAAATACTACACACTTTGTTCCGTAAAGATAATGCCTCCAAATCTTGAGTACGAAAACCACGGCACCCAACTCTAAGTCGTGAGTAGTGTAGTTCTTCTCATGCTTCTTAAGCTGATGAGATGCATAAGCTATCACTTTCTCGTTTTGCATTAACACTGCTCCAAGTCCTTTGTGTGAAGCATCGCAATATACCACGAAGTTTTCAATCCCTTCTGGCAATGACAAAATTAACGCGCTGCAAAGTTTCTGTTTCAATAACTGAAAAGCGGTCTCTTGCTTTTCTCCCCAATCGTACTTCTGGTTCTTTTGTGTCAACTTGGTCAGTGGCTTAGCTATCTTGGAAAACCCTTCAATGAACCTTCTATAATATCCGGCAAGTCCTAAGAATTGACGAATTTCTGTGGGAGATTTTGGAGTTGCCCAGTCTTTAACTGCCTCAATCTTTGCTGGATCAACCTGTAGTCCCTGACTATCAATGACGTGACCAAGAAATTGTACTCTGCGGATCCAAAAATCACACTTTGAGAATTTGGCGTATAGTTTCTCTTTCTTGAGCAGCTCTAAAATCGTTCCAAGGTGTTCTCGGTGCTCTTCTTCACTCCTTGAGTAAATCAAGATATCGTCAATGAATACGATCACAAACTTATCCAGATATGGCTTGCACACCCTGTTCATGAGATCCATGAACACAGCTGGTGCGTTGGTTAGTCCGAACGGCATTACCTGAAATTCATAATGGCCATAGCGTGTTCTGAATGCTGTCTTCGGGATATCTCCCTCCCGAACCCTAAGCTGATGGTAACCCGATCTCAAGTCGATCTTGGAGTAATAACTGGAACCTTGCAACTGATCAAACAAATCGTCGATCCTGGGAAGTGGATAACGATTCTTCACCGTTAATTTGTTTAGCTCTTGATAGTCGATGCACATTCTGAAAGATCCATCTTTCTTCTTCACAAACAAAACTGGTGCTCCCCAAGGCGAGGAACTCGGCCTAATGAATCCTTTATCCAAGAGCTCTTGCAATTGGTTCGATAACTCTTGCGTTTTTGAAGGTGCAAGTCGATAAGGTGCTCGCGCAACTAGTGCGGCTCCCGGCACTAAGTCAATCTGAAATTCGACTTGGCGAGTGGGTGGAAGTCCTGGTAAGTCTTCTGGAAAGACTTCTGGAAAATCTTTAACTGTTGGCACATCCTCAAGTCGCTTCTCCTCCGACTTCTTTTCTGTGATATGAGCCAAGAATGCATAACAGCCTTTCTTTATGTATTTCTCTGTTTTAATGCACGAGATGATGCTGAGTCTAGTCCCACTGCGTTCTCCGCGAACGACCAATGTTTCGCCATCATAAGGAAGATGAACAACTTTTTCATCACAGATGATTCTGGCATGATGTTGAGATAACCAATCCATTTCGATGACAATGTCGAAACTTCCAAGTTCTACTGGCATGAGATCTATATTGAACGGGTGATTGAGAAAATTGAGAGTGCAACCATGAATGATCGTGTCGGTACCAACTAAACTACCGTTAGCTAGTTCAATGTGATATGGAGTGTCTAAGGTGGTTGGTTCAATGTTGAGTAATGGTGCAAATGCAGTATAAACAAAACTTCTATCGGCTCCTGAATCAAATAGTATGGATGCATAACGATTATTAATGAGGAATGTACCCGTAACGACATTTGGGTCCTCCCTAACATCTTCTCCTCCAAGGACATAAGCTCTTCCTTTAGCCGTTCCACCTTGGTTATTGTTTCCCTGATTCTTTCCTTTTGGACATTCCTTCTTGAAGTGTCCAACTTCTCCACAACCAAAACATGTTACTGGGGGCTTCTGATTATCAACCACAATCGGAGCCTTGCAATCCCTGGTCGAATGACCAACCTTCTTACAGTTCCCATACGGATTCGGACAATTTCCAGGGTTATGATGGGTTTGGCATTTGTTGCACTTGGGTAAAGTACCATTGTAACCTCTTTTCTCAGCTTGACCTGCAACATAGGCCTTTGCAGTTTCCTGTCTCTTGGGTGGTAGTTGAGTAACATTGCTACTCTGGTTGTATAGGTGATGTAGCAATAAAATAATATACAACATAAATAAGCACAGCGGAAAACATCACCAATCATTGGATCCATAGAGTCATATGATCAATCGTAATGAAAACAAATTAAACAAACATGTTATATACCTTTGTAGCGTGATCGGTAGAATCGTATGGTGACCTTCACCAACATAAACGAACCAACTATGAAACCAAGTGACCAAAGAAGATCACCTCTATGCTTGATCCACACTACACGTCATCGATCACCACCCGATGCTAGTCTTGGTCACATAACACGCGATCTAGCCTTGAACTACATTAGAATAAGGTTAGATGAGATCTAAAACCACAAACCCTAATATGGGTGTGTTTTATTTCATGGTTATTGAGGAGAGGAAGAGGAGAGAAAGTTGGTTAGTTATTAATTATTAATACATCTCCTTAATGACAAATCAATTAGGAGATAATCAAGAAAAAGTTACACTTAACCCCTTGATCTTTCTCTCTTGTTCTCTTAACCATGGCCGGCCTTATGGAGCTTCAAATGGGCTTGCCCATTTGTTGGTCCAATCCAATAAACTAAGTACTAGCTTAGTTATTAGTAGCCCGTTATCGATCCCAAGTTACGTAGTCATATATATAGTGTAAATACGGTAAATACAATATATAAAATGGTATCTCTGTGTATAAGTGTGTGACCCCATAGGCTCACATATGTCTAGCCATATAATTATTTATTATGACACGAGCATACTCCAACAGCTCCCACTTGCGACGTCATAATAATCAAGTAATTATACAAGCAATGGTTAGCGTCTAGCAACACGCCAATGCCCCTAGAAATATGTGAGGTTAGTTTCTTAAACGTCTCATTTTAGATGGTTTATATGTCATCTATCCTTTTGTTACAGATACCATGTTGAACATTAGACATGGATCAAATGTCATTCTAATAGTTCAACCATTATGTTTCTCGATATAGATATTGAACAAGATTACCAAGTGGATTAAGAACATCTGTCCAATTCATCGAGGGGCCCAATAGTATCTAACTCCAAAACAAGTGGAGGAACAAATCCTATTTTGACTACACGTGTCATTCACATGCTTCATATCACTCCTGATAATGGCCTTTATAACTACCTTATTCAGGATAGCGTTTAACCATATCAAGGAATGAAATTCCACACATGCAAGACCTGCTTGCATCTCAAGTCTAAGGATAAGAGACATAACCTCTTGCGAGATTCACTATTGACGACGATCCATGTAGTGAATACTCGTAGGTTGGGTCAATCCAATGTTCATCACAATGAACAACATGTGAGTGTGGCAAATAAATCACCAACACGCTCACATTTGTCTTAATTTGATGATACTCCCGTATCGTCAACCGACAATGGATAATTTTAGAATAAATAAATTATTCATGGATTAAACATGCAAATATAGAACACAGTAGTATAAATGAAGACGATCATACCGGGTATATCAATTCATTATATGATACGATTGCTTACAGTTCCATTATCCAAATACTAAAAACAGATATGCATAAAACTACTCATAGGTCAGAATCCGATGTTCCCACCATGATCAAATTATGTTGTACAAGACAACAAGTAGTCATCCGAGTAAACTTTGAGAATACTTTTTTTTAAAAACTCATGGAAGGTTCGAATGATGATTGTTCTTTGTATGTGTTTATTCAAGTACAAGACGAGTATTGCAACAATACATTCCATAGGGTGTTTGAAGCCAGCGAAACACCTACATTAGACAGTCATCTGAACAGTTTCTCAAACTGTAAAGTATTCTTATTCTTTTAATGTATAACACATTAATGCTCTCAGTCGAGCACATCTAGTCAGCAATGTCATCATTCATGATGGCATCCTACCATGACTAGGGTTGAGTATCATCTCAGTTAAATAAGCATCAATGTATGCAAACAAAACAGAGTTCCTCAAATATCTGTAAACGTTTAAACATATCTTTGGTCCTTCGTAGGTCCATTATAATGTTCGTTTAACAATTATCTAATGACGTTCACTTAGATATTTGTTGTTATCAACTCATCTTGCATTCATGCAAATGATAAATATAGCCCAATGCGTAATATGACTTACATGATAAGTCCTTTAGTCGAACTTAAGATTTCCATTCATGTGTTCAATCTCATCAAGTGAGACTGATCATTGAGACTCCCCTCAATAACGTGTCATATTGTGTTTAGACTTAATAACCGCTTATGTTTATTCTAATAAACATATATATAACAAGGTTGTATGTCTTATTTTATAAATCCCTCAAGAGAAACTTCATTCCAAGCTAAGGATTAAAGTCTAGCTTAGATGGAATATTGTTTCTAATATGTTAATGACATATGAGATTTAAGAAAATAAATACAGTGTTCCAACTTGCTCTCAGTGTACTTAGGAGTAATCTTATTAATCAAAATCAAATTAATGATTTCATAATTAACTTAAGATCTCTGCTCCTAGATGCATGATCTAATCCACGCATGGATTCTTATATCTTGTATACATAATAAAGATTACATGGATTCATAAACCCTTTTGATTACTCATCGTCCTCGTAAAGGTAATCAACAAGAAAAGTGTTTTGATATCCTATTGTCATATTTCATATACATGAAAACAGGTATGACAATTAATCATCTTTATACATTTAATGTTTGTAGGTAGGAAGATTTAGTCATAGTCAATTTCTCGAGTACGAGTAAACTCCTTTTACTACGCGTGCATTAAATGTGTGTACAAGTTTGTCCTTTTGAGTCTTCTCATCAAGAAACTCATTCTTAACCTCGCAGTCTAACTGATTGGTAAGAGATCAATCAAGCTCCATGAGTGATTATCTTTCAAGGACTGTATCTTAACATTCATAGTTTTGAGCTATTCATCAGATACAAGATCTGATAATGCATCTCAGTAGTTAGCAGGTTCACTATGATCCTCTAACTTACATCCCTTAGCATTGATATAAAAAACTATATCATTCAGGTGCAAGAGGTATCCTTGCGGATCTATGAATGAGAGATATCAATCTATGGTTTAACATGTGCATGTTCAACCATAGTATGACATTTGCAAGTGTACTCAGAAGGTTGTGTATTTAGTTCTTGAATGATTTCAAGGTCTAAAGGTACTCCCACTTGCTTTTGTATGTAGAGACTAATCTCTAGATACTCAGCATCTTGAGTAACAATAAATTGTTTTCAAGTGGGACATCCAAAATACATCGTTAGTTCTTGACTCTAGTTTGTTAATTACTTGCTCTTAGGTAATTAACAAATTCAGAACTTCAATTAAGACATAATGAGATTCATCCCATGCCATAATACAATGGTGTCTTAAATTTCTTCTGGGTTGGAACCATATTGAGTGTACACATGGCACATTCAATTTTTAGCCTTGATAGCTTTGGAGGTAAGACGGTTTAAGTCATCAAAGATCAAACAATATTAATAGAGTTTGATTTTCCATGATGGACATACCATAAAGTTGTGGTATTTCATGAGGACTGATGTTGTGAGACTATCATACAACTCATTAGATGAACTTATATTTTTTTTGGCTTACATATCTGCCAACCAAGTCAAACCAGATGGCATCAATAGTAATTTTAGCCTACTGCATACTTTACTTCATGTGTATGTTTTGACTTGAAAACATAAACATTTAATATTATACGTCGTAAGTGTACATGTCTTAACAAGAAGACATAACAAATCAACGTCTTACTTTACGTTATAAGTCTTTCAACAATTAACGGAAATTATGTTTGTGTCTTTACAAGAGACCTAAACATATTCAACTAAAGTAATTACGAGCGCCAACACTTGGCCTCAATAGTAATTTCAAGTTAATTTCATACTTCATGATTATGACTTTACAAGAAGACATAATCATATTTACTAAACAATTCAGTGAATATGATGAAGTAGCTTTTCATGTTATCTTGATATTTGTTCTAATTTAGGGCAACATACACTTTATGTGTAGAAGTCCTAGTAGAATCTAAGTTTCTTACCTTGCAGTCAAGAAAAACCATTATGTCATATTGTTATATGTTGTACCTTGCACACATTAAGATTTCTCCCACTTGTGCATGGCACAATATCATGAGAGTATACAAGCACCACTACGCTCGTGTGTTTGTATGAGCAATATGACAATGTCTAAGATAACATATGATTTTTAGTCAAAATCAAAATATAGATATGTAGAACTTTATCGTTTTAATAATGAATCATGCATAACAAGTTTATGGATAACATTTCAGGAAGCAACATCAGGAATGCGACAAGTTATCTTATAAAATTTATGCAATGGTTCTTATATAAACTATGATGCTTAACATGTGGAAAGTAATGTATTATTTCAAGACAATCTGGAAATAAGATGGGCAATTTTTAAGGTAATAAAGCTTACAACTCCTACTGGATTAGACAACATTACATGTGTTTCGTCACCAGTAATATGATCACATAGCTCCCACTGGATTAGACAATATTTCATGTGTTTCATCACTAGTGGAGAGTGAGTGGCGATTGGATACTTTCCTTCTTTCTTGAATATCTACACATTATTGCTAATGTGAGTCACCTTGACTAGTAAACATGTACTTAGGTATTCAAGGAAGTGCATCAAGTTCTAACATATAGATGATGGGCTAGCCATCATTGCTATTTTAACTTGAAAATAGGTATGCATTTCCTCCATAATTGGTCTACTTTACCACAAGGGTATGTTGGACCTTAGTAGCTTTGTTGGGTTAAGACAAACTACTAGGTATTCATGCTAGTAATTGCCTTTACCACTTTGCGGTTTATTGATATTTTCTGTCTTCTAATTATTTAAACTCATTTTAGTTTGGTAGCTATAGAAAACGTGTTCTCTAGTTATCCAAATATCTTATATTTCATCAATGTTTCAAAACCGAAACTAGGGTTATAAAACAACTTGAAAGAATAAGATGTGTAACCATACTTAACCGTTTTGACTTTTAAAAGACATCACGATTTCTAGAGTAGGTTTTCTTTGAGTTTGATTAGAATTAGGAAAATTCAAATATTCCTATTATGGCTTTTCCTCATAAAGAAAAAGGATAGGAATAAGTCTCTTTCTTACAAGGAAAGATCGACTTAGTTCGTCCTTTTAACAAGAAAAGAACAAACTCTTGTTTACGGCTTGTGTTGAATTAATACATAACTGAATTTACAAAGTTCATTTTTAGTATTTTCGATAATTATCCTTTTATAAATTAACTACCCCATGTTTAGAATTTTAAAACAATTAATTTACGAAAAGGCTAAGATCCACATTGTGCTTCCACTATCACATCAGTTGATCTGCTAGCAATAGTAGATTCAATTGGTAGGCGACGATCACCAATTGTATTACATGTACAACTCTTAGATCCTTATGGGACTCATGGCATCTAGTGTCAAACAACTAGTGTCATGTAGGCATGTTTAGTCCCATCTTTGCCTCGGGTCAGGGTCTGACCGCTGAACTCGATTAAGTCATCCAATTTGAAAACGTGTGAGAATAATCCTAGGTCTGACGCATAGAGAATAGTCACATTGGGTTACAATTTGACCTAGGTCTGACCATAGCCAAAAGGTAATTGCAAGTGTTCTCATAATTAGACGGCATGACTTAAATTTTGACGGGTAAAGTGTTTTGATGCGGATAAAAAATGTGTACGAAAGAAGCATGCATTCATTCTTCGTAGCACAAGTTAAAAACTTTTCTTAACTTAAGTCTAATCATTGTTTTAATTTATGTGTGTAAAGTTGTCCATTTTCAAGACTAATATAAATCCTAAGTGGATTATTAAGTTTGGACAATACAATAAATGAATAAACAACCTTAACTAGTTTAAGTGTTTATTTAGAAAACAATGATTTTTAAGTTTCAAATCATATTTAAACTTAGTTAAACTAAATCATAAGATTTAGTTCAAAATGGTTTATGTTTCGTTTCAAGTTTTAAGAAAACAATTTCCGGTTTTCATGTAGTCACAACATACATAAAACAACCAAACAAACATACAACCACAATATGCAAAGCCTCAACCGATGAAAATCCTATGTTTAGTCTTGTGAGCCATCACAAGAACCAAGAGTCAACTAGGGACATATAGCACAACCACACGGAGGGCTCCCACTCGCCTCAAGACAATCATGGGCAAGTAAAGGCCCATAATGCACATGAAAACATGATTCTGTCAGCCCAGTTTTTCTGTCTTGCGAGGCCGAAACGGCCTAGAAGGAGTCCTCCTTTTGCTTCGGCCCAAACTAGAGAGTTGTAGGCCCATGTCTTGTGAACCTGCACGAAAAAATTTAGCCAAAAATACCTTACCAATCTCCTGGAAATCGCGTTTTCCCATCAGGTGTCCAGCAGCTATTTTTGGTCCAAAACTCTTCATTCTTTTGCCATTTGCTTCCAAGCTTTCGGTTACATGATATAAAAAGTAAAGTACATCTAATCTACTTTCTATCTACTATAAAAATGCCCAAAGAATGGCAAAACCAAAATGAAATACATTGCAAAAGTGCGAAAAATGGCAAACCCCAAAAACAAATAAAACAACCAACAATCACAACATCATAATGCATAAGTGGTCTAGGTTTTCATCGGCTTTGCATATACACATAATAATACATTAAAATTATGATCATTACAAGGTGTTGGCTAACTCCATGGACAAACATGCATGTATTTGCCATGGACAACAAAATAAATAACAAGAATTAAATTGTTAGCCAACGAATCGAAGAAATTAATTAACAAGAATTAAAACCTCGAATGGTACGCGTGTCAAATGGCCATAGACTCAAAACCCACTGATATTAGGACCTTCTTAATATCATTTTATCATATAAAATTAAGCCTCATGGGCTGATTTAAAATCTGGTTATAAATCTATCAAAAAACGCGTTTTTAGGCCATTTTACGGGTACCGAACAAGTAAACAATTGATGTATGCATAACCAATGACCATGGGATGAAAAAGTCCATATATTAAGACCTTAAATAGGTCGACATATTCAGAAAATATGAGCCCTAGGGGCTGTTTTAAAGATATACCTTTAAATCCATTAAAAACATGCGTTTTTAGCCATTTTTATGCATACTTGATGATCATATGACATCATATGATGGCTCGTGATACCACTATAGGTGATGTAGCAATAAAATAACATACAACATAAATAAGCACAACGGAAAACATCACCAATCATTGGATCCATAGAGTCATATGATCAATCGTAATGGAAACAAATTAAACAAACATGTTATATACCTTTGTAGCGTGATTGGTAGAATCGTATGGTGACCTTCACCAACATAAATGAACCAAATATGAAACCAGTTGATCAAAGAAGATCACCTCTATGCTTGATCCACACTACACGTCATCGATCACCACCCGATGCTAGTCTTGATCACATAACATGCGATCTAGCCTTGAACTACATTAGAATAAGGTTAGATGAGATCTAAAACCACAAACCCTAATATGGGTGTGTTTTATTTCGTGGTTATTGAGGAGAGGAAGAGGAGAGAAAGTTGGTTAGTTATTAATTATTAATACATCTCCTTAATGACAAATCAATTAGGAGATAATCAAGGAAAAGTTACACTTAACCCCTTGATCTTTCTCTCTTGTTCTCTTAACCATGGCCGGCCTTATGGAGCTTCAAATGGGCTTGCCCATTTGTTGGTCCAATCCAATAAACTAAGTACTAGCTTAGTTATTAGTAGCCCGTTATCGATCCCAAGTTACGTAGTCATATATATAGTGTAAATACGGTAAATACAATATATAAAATGGTATCTCTGTGTATAAGTGTGTGACCCCATAGGCTCACATATGTCTAGCCATATAATTATTTATTATGACACGAGCATACTCCAACAGGTTGTTATCCCGATTTCTTTTGTTGTTGTTGTTGTTATTGGAATTGTTTCGGTTGCTGTTATAGTTGTTGTTGTTTCGATAGTTGTTGGAATTGTTGTTGTAGTTACGGTTACTGTTGGTGTTGTTGTTGTTGTTTGAAGTAATTCCTTTCTTCACTATCTGAGCCATGAGTTTCTGAGACATTCTGATTGCCTCATCCAATGTTTGCGGGTCAAAAGAAATCACATCTCCACGGATGTTGTGAGGTAATCCTCCAATGAAATTCTCTAGTAGCTTCTTAGTGTCCGGAACCATTGTCGGACATAACGCTGCCAATTCCTGAAACCTCCTGATATATGTCTCAATATCATTACCTGCTGTCACTAGCTCATAAAACTCTGTTTCCATCTTTTTCACTTCTGTTCGTAGGCAAAACTTCTTTGTCAGCAACTTCTTGAATTCGTCCCATGTAAGCTTGTGAGCATTCTCCATTCCCATGGGCTTTTCATACGAATTCCACCATGACATAGCTTCCCCAACGAGTGTACTAGTAGCAAACTTAACCTTGTTGTCCACCGGACAGTTGCATAAAAGGAATACTGATTCTGTCTTTTCAAACCATCGGATCATGGCAGTGGCTCCTTCAGTGCCTTTGAATTTTTTCGGATCACCACTCTTGAAATCTTTGTACGTACATTTACGTCCATTTGTACCATTGGTATTTGTTCCTGCGGCTTCCGCGGTTTCTGCCCGCGAAGCGGCTTCAGCAGCAGCTGCAGCTACGACAGCTCTTTCTGTAACCAGTGCTGCCTCTATACTGTCGGCAACGAGCTTTCTGACTTCAGCCGGTGTCATAGCAGTAGTGGCTCTTTTGGGTGGCATAATTCTTCACAATCACAAAAGATAACAACAATGAGAATCCACAATAGAAAACGATCATCATACACAATATATACAACCACAACATGTATATACATCCACAACACATATAAATACAACCACAACATGTATAAATACAATGAAACCACAACGAAACATCATAAATATAATCACAACGCACGTGAATATAATACATGAAAATTTTGGTTACGCAGACCGATATCATAAAATAGCACAATGAAAATCCTGCATAGTAGAGTCACACTTGATATATTTGTTTGTACTACAAGCAAAAGACAACAAGTCCTAACTATGTCCCACACCCCGGGACTAGGATAATAATGTACAAGCTACATGATGAAGGTCTAACACTAGGCACCTCCTCCGGGTGCTCCATCTAGCCTGCGGAAAATCCTCTGAAGATCCCTAGACATAGAAATAGCGATCTCCTCTAGGTGCTGAACTCGAAGCTAGAGATCAGTCTCCCTAGTCTCTGATGCAGACATCCTAGCCTGAACTGAAGATAACTCACCGGCCTGGCGATAATGCTCATCCTAGGACATCTGTGCCCTGTCGAACAACTCAGGCATCTCCTGCCTCAGCTGTGTGATATGCTCTGAACTCACTAACTAACGAACCTCTAAACCCTGGTGTGACACATCAATGGCAACCCTGCCCTGGATCAATCCCTCGACCTCCTCCTCTATAGCCTCAATACGGCTCACTGGGGTCTAATCTAAATGAGCTAATGCCCGGTCAATCTATCCATGAAGCTGATCTAGTCGCGAGTCAAATCTAGCAGCAGTAAGCAGTCTGTCAGCAGCAGCCCTCGAGCTCTCACCAACCTCGAATCTGCTGGGTGGTGCTGTCTCTGCGGCATCTGAAGTATCTAGTGATGGAATATCAAGACGTGCCCGTTTCTTGAGCAGTAGGTCTGACATAGGAGTAGGATCTCTGGTGTGAACTGGTGCTGATAGGGATGGCAATCGTGGAGACAATGATGATAAGGATGGTAAGGGTGATAATGGTGATGGTGTACTGAATGCCACACTCCTTGCTGTCAAGCGGCGACGGAGTGGATGAGATGAAGTAAGTGATGATGGTGGTGGTAGGGATACAAATGCAGCTGGTGACCTGACAGTGAGACGATGAACCCGCTTAGCAGCAGTGCGCTTCATGCGCGGCCCACCTGGATATGAACGGTAAACTCGACCATAGGGTACAAACTCTCCTGGCTGGATAACTGGATCAACTCTGCGACCACGACGGATCACAGGTGACAATGGTGGGATAGGCACGACTTCCCCCTCCTCAAAGGGTTCTGTCTCGGCCTCTGACATCACAGGTGAAGATTGTGGAGTAGGTTCCACTGATGACAAAATGATAGTGGGTAGTGAGGGTGATGTAACCGACTCTAGTATGATGGAGGGTAGTGAGGAAGTATCGTCTGACTCAGAGTCCGATGAGATAACAATAGGGTGTGAATCCGAAGACATCACTGTGACAATAGATGTGAAATAAAAGTAAATAAACATTTACATAATGTGAGTTATGATGAAATGATATATGTATGAAATCGCAATCACTACATGTGATATAATGAATATGCACTTATGCTACAATGATGAGATGCTATGATGGTGTAGTTATAGTCTAGGATATAATGGACAACCTAGTTCGCTATAACCTTTGCTCTGGTACCAATCTGTCACACCCCCAAATTTCGTGACTTGCAGCGGAATGAAGCATTCAGGGGCGCGACTGGTCATAGCACCAAAGTTGCAGTTATATTGAACGACCTAAAGTGTCGTTTAGAAAATACATCGTTTGATTATTTAAAAACATTCAGAGTTACAAAGCTAGGTCCCAAAAGGTGAAACAGGTTTTCATAAAACAAGTTCATACAATTCAAACGATGGATAAGTGCATAAAATATAAAGTGAGATGCATCGACTCCGCGACTCCATGATGTCCATATGCAAGCCAACATGCGATACCTTAATTACCTAAAAATACATTGCTAAAAATGGTCAACAAAAATGTTGGTGAGATCATAGGTTTATGTAAATGAAATGTAGTACGGATACCACAAGTATAAAGTGTATGACAAAACCATGCCACATAAAAATGATACATTAGCTCTAAGCTCATGACCCCGAAGCTAGACTGAATGAAATGCCCCAACCGAGTGTTTGCCAATCACTCTAATATGACATAAATGAAATGCGTTCGTTTGACCAGTTGGTGCTACCAACCCGAACGGAGGAGTCACCTTTAATAGATCTATTCACTCACTCTCGCTTGCTAACAATTAACGGTTCATGATAATAAAGGGGACTTTAATCTGGGTAATGATGTAACTTAAGCAATGGAATGAGTTTGTATACTTTGGTCAGCATATGAAAATGGTGCAATGTATTCTCCCCCGAGAGTTTAGAAATCAATAAACAATTTAAAACGGGGCTATGAAAACTCACCTGATATGATATAGCAACAATGACAATGATGGATGTGATGAAATAAAGCTCGGTCTCTAACCACGACCTATTATGAATGATGTGATTCAATGTAAGCAATGATACAATGCAACACATGCAAATACGTATGTTAACGATACCACTTGTTAGTTTTGAAAATAACATTTATCGACGAAAAATACACTTTTGACGTCTCGTTAAGTTATAAACCACTTTTCGTGTAAATATGTTGAAACAGTACTCCACGATCCTCGTTTGGTGTTCTATCGGCAAAATGTAGTGTTTTCATCGCAATTTAATATTTTCCTTAACTTGTGAAAATATGCCCAAAATGGTCTCGTGAAACTAGTCGTGAAATATTGCACGTTAAGTGTTAGTTGATCAAACTCGACGTTTTTGAAAACCTTGTAACAATGTATTAATGTCGTTTCATTTAACTTTTGATTGTACACGCCTCGATCAATTAGAAAATCGGCTATCAATGTTATGTCTCGCAAAAACACTAGTTTTTATACTTAAAACACTTTCTATTAGTGGGCTGTCAAAATAAACATGGTACGTCGGGCTTCAAACGTAAATAACTCGGCCGTTATAAGCTCGTTTTCTACGTTCTTTACATCCACGGCTTCGTATAAACATGAACTAACATAATCTCAGTAGGTCGGGTCATCTAGATCACGTCTAACACCTCGTTTTGTCCTTTGAATCTCGGCGATCAGCAACTAAATTTTCAGAAAATTAGTTTTCGTCGTCTACTTTGAAAAATCATATCTCCTTCGTTATAAGTCGGTTTTTAGTGATTCTTGCGGCCACGGTTTCGTTTTTGAAAGAAATTTCTGAATATGAAGGCCAAAATATACCAAAAGTTACTGAGTTTTCCAGTTTACACGATTTTCGACAGAACCTTATTTATACTTGTTAAAACTCATTTTCTTGGTTCTAAACTTGATCATACTACTTCAAATCAACTCCACAAGTTCGCAAATCCTACCATACACCTTATTAGGGTGTCATGGGGTCCTAAACATCACCAACATTGGTGGATTTCATGAGATCATTAGTGAAACTTATAGATCTAGTGTTTAAGATAGTTTATGTGCAAAAGTGGTATCTAAAACATAAGTAACTTGCATGAATAACTAATATAACTTGAAAATACATAAACATATGAATCAAATGAAAGTATAAGATGATCAAAATGTTTTCTTGAAACTTACTTGAATATTTGATGAGTTTTGATAAGAAATGAGTAAGAAACTTGAGATTTAATCACAAAACCATAACTAGGAAGGTAAATGGAGTGTGATTATGACTTGAACTTGAAAAATTTATGGATTTGTGGTGGTGTTCTTGGTTTGGCCGAATGGGGAAGAAGAAAAAGAAGAGAGAAATTGCTTGGTTTAGCTAAAATGATCTTGTGTTATGTGTTGGTGTTAGTGGAATGGAAAAAAAATGACACAAAATTCATTAATGGTTTTTGGAGCATTAGGCTAAATGGAGGGGTTAGGGGGGCGGCACATGTGGGTAATATGGAAGGGATTTGATGTTAATGCAAGACTTTGTCCCCCATTTAATTGAGTATTGATAGTTTAGTGTATACATTGAGTGTTATCGGGTACCGAGTTAATTAGAAATGAATCATGACGAGGTGAGATGAAATACGATGAAGTTGTAAAAATTGTAAAACCATATTCCTTGCAAGAATTGGGTGTTAGAATGGTTATCGGATTGAAATTTCGTAAACCGACGGAGTTATAAGCGTCAAACAAAAAATATTGCGATTGGTTTAAAAACACCGGGTAAAGTAATAATATAATCTCTATATCATTATAATTAGTTTGAAAATGTATTAGGATCATTGTCGAGAGTATTGGGTATAATGTTAGTAGAGATAACTGAGTGGTAACGTTAATTAAACAATTAAGCATACGTTAATGAAAATTACACAAACTCATGCATGAACTGATATGATAATGATGTTACTGATGATATGCAGACTACTCTAGTCTGTATGATGTGCCTTTACTGATGAAGCATGAATACGCTGCTAAACCTAACTGGTTACGCGCATTTGAATACCCGTAAACCAAGTTTACAACATGATGAATGATGCCCATAAATAGTGATTTCCCTCCGAGAATGAATAGTGTCATGTGAATAGTAAAATTTTTGATGACTTCTCAAAGTCTCAAACTGACTTCAAAAATGATGAAATTGATTGATGAATAGTAACTCATGAATAGTAATTTGTCGAGGTTTGGAAAATGACCAGAAATTACGAGTTGTGACAGAGCATTGTTCCAAACATGTTTTACCATCATTTGATTTTGAAACTGTTTTTGATGGTAATTGCAATCAACCTGCAAATGATCAAAGCTTCCACACACATAACATGCCTTATTAAACATCTCAAAATTACTTTCTAGTTTTTGAGACATCATGTTGTTCCTGTTTCTTTGATTGCCTCTTGGACTGTGAGTGTTTTGCCTAGGTTGCTCAACATGTTTAACAGTTTGCCTAGCAGTTTTAACTTGTTGTTTAGATTTGACTAACTCTCTCTTAACAATACTAGGCTTAACTGTTTTCTTTTCAATTTGAGGTTGAGACACAACCTTTTCCTCATCATCTGACACACAGTCTTCAATAATTGGGGCATCATCATACTTCCTATCTACCTTAGGCTCTTCTTTACTAGACTTAGCTTTACTTTTCTCAACTACAGGCTCATTAACAAACTCATCTAAACAAGTAAAAGACAAGTCAGGTGTTGGAGACATGAATTTTCTTGTAAAGGGAGGTGGAACTTCATTATAGCCTAAACCACCTTTCTTGCATTTGTCAACAATCTATGAGCTTGTTTACACTTTTAGATGCATATTCAAGTCTATCTACATTAAGTTGAATGTTATATTTTTCTTTTTGAACTGCATCTTTTTCTTTTTGAGTTATTTCAAGCTTCTTCCTAAGCTCTCTAATAGCTATTTCTCCGCAATGAATTTCAAATTCTAAGCCCTTAATCTTTTCCCTATAAAGAGTTTCATTTGTTTTATAAAATTCAAGTTTTTCTTCTACTGACTCTAAACCTGTCTTATAACCTAGAACCATTAACTCAGATTTCTTTCAATCTTTTAATAGTTTATCATTTTGAGATTTAAGAGATTCAACAGTTTCCAAGCAAGATTTTGAACAAATAGAATCATTGGATACCTCTGAGTTAGAACTTGAAGATGAGTAAGCCATGAGTGCATAATTAGACCCTTCTTCTGCCTGATCACTCCAATCATAACCACCAAGACCATCACATGACTCCAAAGCTGTGGAAGTAGATGTTTCCACAGGCACACTCCTTCTTGAGCTTTCCTTGTTCTTGTAGTCTTGATTTTTTGGAGCTCTGCACTGCAAAATGTCCCCTCTTGTGGCAATTGTAACACTCCACTTTGGACTTATCAAAACCAATGTTCTTACTGCCATTGATAGTAAGCTTCCTTCCTGTATTCTTCAAAAACCTTCCAGCCCTCATAGTCAACATAGCCATTTGCCATCTCAAATCTATCTCTTCAATGTCATCTGGATGAATTTGTTACAAGTCCTCATGTACAAGTTGAGGACTATTAGGTTGATTAGCAAATAATGCACAAATAACAGCATCACTCAAGTTATCAATATTTGTAGAGTTAGCAGTATTAACTTGAGTGCTAGCAGTAGAAACTCCATGAGCAGTATTAACTTCTCCATCAGTGCTACTAGAGTTGTTATTTGAAGAGGACACAAAAGCCATGTTCTGTGTGCTTGAACTTGAGCTAGACATCCCTTTTACTTCTGGTTCATATACCTTGAGATTGTTGTAGAGATTATCCATGCTCATTGTATCCAAATCAACTTTATTCCTCCACACAACAGCATGTGTGTTCCATTCAGGTGACAAACTTCTTAATAACTTTTGATTAACATCTTCTTCTAAAAGCTTTTCACCCAAAAGCTCCAACTGACTCACAAGCTTTTGAAGCCTGTCAAAAGTTTGATCTAGCATCTCTGAGCTTGGATCAGAGAAGTTTTCATATTGCTACTTTAAGAGATTCTTCTTAGTCTTTCTTGTAGCATCATTCCCACCAAATCTCTTTTCTACAGCTTCCAGTAACAGCTTAGCATCTTTTATGGAGTTAAAATTTAACCGATGTTCATTGGGAATGCCCATCATTAAAGTGCTTTTTGTGTTCACCTCCAGTCTTCTCTGAGCCTTATCTTCAGTAGTTGAAATAGGCAACACTGTCACAACACCTTCCACTTCTTTTGTTTTTGGCAAAGTGTTACCATTCTCTATGACTTCCCATAGTGAATAGTCTATCATCTGGATGTATTGTTCAATCCTCATCCTCCATATCTCAAACTCTCTAGGTTAGAGCATGGGAACCTTGGATGCAGCCACCATGTGTGTAGACATCTTCTTAATTCTTCTAGATCATAGCTTCTCTACAAGCTCTGATACCACTTGTTGATCCCACTTGTTGAGTCCTGTTTGAACTTAGATTGATTCCTTCAGCTTGTTTAAGGTTTAGTTATATTAGATAAATCTAACACAACTATGGCAGAAACTGTGTAAGTGTATTAAAGATTATGCGGAATCTAATCTTTAATATTAAGAAGAATTGTTTAATGGAATAGTGAAACAATGAACAATATAATTCAACAAACAAATAAGCCTCAATATTATTAAGAATAATACAAATACTCTTCACAGTATTAGGGTTACAAAACCTTGAAGCTATAAGAATTATACGACTTGTATTCTATGTAATTCGTATATTGTGGTGTATAACTCTATGCCCTAGGACCTTCTTTTATACACCAAGGAGTCCTACACGGCTTACAATACTTTCCTAAGTATATCAAATCTTCTATACGAATATGTCAAATCTTGTCTATACATATCAAATACATATCCTATAAGCAGCAGTAACCTTGAGCAGCACTAAATCACACTAGTAGTCTTAACTTTTGCACTGGCAGAAGTAACTTCCTCAACAGTCTTAACTTTGCACCAGCAGTCCTAACTTTGAACTAGTAGCATTAACACACTTAGTGTATATTCAGTGAAGTTCTTCAGTAGTTGTAACTTGTACTAGCAGTTGTAAAAAATTAGCACATTTTCAATGAAGTTCAAGAGCAGTTGTAACTTTACTTGAGCAGCATTAACACAAACATGAGCAGCAGCAACAAGAATCCAAACAATCCTAACAAAAAAGCTTTTAATCCTAACAAAACATTAGCTTTTGGGTAGATAGATGGTTGGATAATAGGAGGCTTTGTGATATATTCCCAAGGCTTTATCACTTAGATAGAAGGAAAGCGGGTAGTGTGAAAGATAGGGGGTCGTGGGTAAATGGCGTTTGGTGTTGGGAATGGGATTGGGTGAGAAGCATTAGGGGTAGAGTATGTAAGGATTGTGATGATCTAATAGATTTATTACGAAATGTGGTTGTATCTAATAATTGTAGGGATAAATGGAGGTGGACGCTAGGTGAAGACGGTGATTTCATGGTCAAAGAGCTATCTAGATTGGTTAAGGAGAAGATTCTTCAAGTGGAAATTGGTGGGCAAGCAAGACTTTGGAATAAGTTAGTACCTAAAAAAGTCAACATCTTCGTTTGGAAGGCTCTAAAAGGTAGACTTCCGGTTCGCGTGGAACTCGATAGGAGAGGCATCGATTTAGACTCGGTTCTTTATCCAAGTTGTAATAATAGTGTGGAATCATGTTCTCATAGCTTGGTCACTTGTGACCTTGTAATGGGTATATGGGAAAAGATATTTAGTTGGTGGAAATTAGGGACCGTTAGTGTTTTCTCTATTGATGAGTTCTCATCATATGGGAACGTTAATATACTCGTTGGTATATCTAGTATGTGGCAAGTGGTGATTTGGTCAACCGGTTATTTCATTTGGAAAGAAAGGAATGCTCGTGTGTTTGGTAATAAAGCTACAAGTACTAATAGAATTGTTCAAGATATTCAACTAAAGTGCTACGAGTGGATTACGCGAAGATCAAATAAATATAAAGAGATTTGATTGGCAATGATGGTTGTTTGATCCATTAAAGTTTTGGCTACAGTAAAAGGTTATGTTCTAAGATTGTGTCTTAGATCAGTTTGTGCTATGTGGTGCCAGATTAATGTTTATATCAGTATGCAAGTTCGTGGGTCTCTGTAGTATGTGTCTACAAAGTCTGCAAATGGTGATCACTGTCCAAATTCTATACTAAGTTTGATATGTTGTGGGTCTCTGTGTTACTGGTCTGAAAGCCTGAAATTAGAGGCCACTATCCTAATTTGTCATGATTTTGGTATATTGTCATTGTATGTTTGTCATGGTGTCCCTCAGTCCCTGCCCTTTAATGTTGGTCGAATGTTGATTGACTTGGAGGGCCATGGTACCCTAATTATATTGTTTATTGTGTAAGTATCATGGGGTCCTGATTATTGTTAGGTCCCATGTACTTGTTACACCCGTATCCCGGGTACAAATAGGCCCCACCCCAGATAAAATTAACTAAGACTTTACGTAATTGGCTAGTCAAACCCAATAGTTAATGTAATAGTCAAAGAATGTGTATTATAGTTTTAGAAGATATGGTGCTTAAACTTAAGGGACTAAAGTTGTAGAGTGTTATATAAGTTATAAGGTTAACGTGGCCAAAGTAGAAGGTAGGAGGCTTAAGGGGCCAAATGTGTCATTTGGCCAAACTTCTAACAAATTAGACAAATGATTATATATCCATAAGTTTCCAGATTCTTCTCATTAGTCCCAGGAAGTGTGTGAGGGTTTGTATGTGTTGACATAGAGAGAAGAAAAAGAAGGGAAAATGGATTGCAAAGGATGAAGTGATGATGGTTTAAGTGTTATGATTCAAGACATGGTTTTAGCTTAATTCCTACATAAGGTATGATGTTTGTTGGGTTTTAGAGATACTGCTGCTCATGTAATTACAACTGCTCATGGTTTACACAGGAAATGCTCTAAGTCTTTACTGCTGCTAGTTATAAAGGTTAATGCTGCTTATGGAAGTTAAGACTGCTAGAGTACATTAAGACTGCTGACAGACTTCAAGGAAAAATACTCTAAGTAGTTAATGATGCTAGAAGAAAACTTAGTGCTGCTAGTACTAAGTTAATGCTGCTGAAGACTTAATGCTGCCAGAACAAAGAGTCAGTGCTGCTGATTCATTATTAGTGCTGCTGGAGTATTAGAGTCGGTTTGATATGTATAGTATGTTTAGATAAGTATAGAAAAGATTATAAAAAGATTTAACTTGTATTTTGGACTGCTTCTATTTCGAAAGGATCCACGTGAATGCCGTGACGATCAATCACGTGTCCAAGAAACTGCACAGTGTGAATCCAGAAATCACACTTGGAAAATTTAGCATACAATTGCTCTTTCTTGAGTAATTCCAAAATAGTCCTTAAATTCTCTACATGTTCTTCTTTGCTTTAAGAGTAGATGAGAATATCATCAATGAACACAATCACGAATTTGTCCAGGTAGGGTTTGCACACACGGTTCATGAGATCCATAAACACGGCTGGTGCATTAATTAACCCAAAGGGCATCACTTGAAATTCATAGTGACCGTATCTTGTTCTGAAAGCTTTCTTAGGAATATCTTCTTCCCTGACACGCAGCTGATGATAACCCGATCTTAAATCAATCTTCGAGTAAACACTCGATCCTTGTAGTTGATCAAACAGATCATCGATCCTTGGCAATGGATATTGATTCTTCACCGTAAGTTTATTCAACTCCCGGTAATCGATACACATCCTAAAAGATCCGTCCTTCTTCTTGAAGAGTATGACTGGAGCTCCCCAAGGCGAAGAGCTTGGTCGAATAAAACCTTTATCCAGTAACTCTTGTAGTTGCTTGGACAGTTCTTGCATTTCAGACGGAGCTAAACGTTAGGGTGCTCGTGCTACTGGTGCTGCTCCTGGCACCAAGTCAATCTGGAATTCTACCTGCCGAACAGGTGGTAGTCCAGGCAATTCTTTGGGAAAAACTTCCAGAAAATCTCTTACTACAGGCACATCTTCTAGTCGTTTTTCATCCGTCTTCTTCTCAGTTACATGAGCTAAGAAAGCGTGACATCCTCTGTCGATATACTTCATGGTTTTGAGGCAGGATATAATACTTAATCTAGTCTTACTTTGATTACCCCGGATAATCAAAGTTTCACCCTCAAAAGGGAGGTGAACCACTTTCTCGTCGCATATGATCCTTGCATGGTATTTGGATAGCCAATCCATACCAATGATAACATTGAAGCTACCGAGTTCGATAGGCATTAGGTCAATGTCGAAAGGTTGGTTTAGTAAAGTTAAGGTGCAACCTCTGATTATAGAGTTAGTGCCTACTAATTTCCCATTAGCTAGTTCAATTTCGTATGTGTTATCTAAGGCCGTGGGGGTGAGTTTAAGTAATGTAGCAAAAGTAATAGATATAAAGCTTTTATCGGCTCCTGTGTCAAACAATACTTTAGCTAGATGTTGTTTGAGAGGAAATGTACCCGTGACCACATCCGGGTTTTTCTGTGCGTTTCCATCTCCTAGTATGTACACTCGTCCACGGGCACTGCCATTTTGGGTAACATTCTACTTTGGGCACTGATTCTTGTAATGCCCTTTTTCACCACATCCGTTGCATGTCGCGGTTATTGGCTTTAGGTTTGCACCTGTGGCTCTACAGTCTTTGGTCTGATGTCCTATTCTTTGACACTTTGTGCACCTAACTGTGCAAGGCCCATTGTGGTGCAACATGCATCGGTTGCACATCGGTTTTCTTCCGATATAACCACTTCCTTCAGCAGGTGTGGCAGCATAAGCTCTGGCAGTTTTCTGCCTGCGATTCTGTTGGTGGTGGCGGTTGTTACGGTTTTGTTGATAGTTGTGATAGTTGTTGCAGTTGTTGTTGTTGTTGTGGTAGTTATTGTTTTTGGGATGGTTGTTGTAGTGATGAGTGGTTCTCTTGTCATCAAGCTTCCGCTTGTGATCATTGCTTCCTTGGGTGGAACCACGCTTGATTTCTCTGTCCATTAACCTCTGAGAAATAGTGATAGCTTCTTCCAGCGTTTGTGGTTTAGATGAAGTGATATTCCCCTCAATATTTCGAGGCAGTCCCTCGATATACCTCTCCAATGTTTTCTCAAGATATGGTACAACAGTTGGGCATAGTACATCCAGTTCCTGAAACCTCCTGTTGTAGGTCTTGAGATCAATTCCTTTCACAACTAGTTGGTGAAACTCATCTTCCAGCTTTTTGATCTCGGTACGGGGGCAGTACTTTTTCAGCATTTTCTTTTTGAAGTCAGCCCAGGTGAGTTGATAAGTTGCTTCAACACCCATAGTTTGGGCAGAAGAGTTCCACCAAGATAGGGCATCATCCAAAAGAGTCCCGGTGGCAAAAGTAACCTTGCAGTCGTCAGTACAACCACTTCTCATGAAAACTATTTCTGTGCGTTCAAACCAACGAGCCAAATCAGTGACTCCTTCTATTCCCTTGAAGAAGGTTGGTTTACAGTTCAGGAAGTCTTTGTAGGTATACTTGCGAGCTGTAGCTGTCTCGCTTTCTCCGGTAGGTCTGCTGGTGCTTCCAAAACGGGCCATTGCTGCTGCTTGGATCTTGAGTGCTGCAGCAACACTGTTTGCAACTAGTTTTCGGATAGCAGCTTGAGACATGACTGGTTCTGGAGTTGCAGTTGATTTTCTTGTACGAGGCATATTTTTATTAATACCACAAGAAAACACATGTTTAGAATTCGCATAATGACCATATTATGTTAGATCAATACAAATAACAAGGTAAATGTGTAGACATCATAACAACACTGCCACAGTATAAGATCACAACAATTTAAGTCTATGAGAATCGTAAGATCACAACATGTCCAAATACTATCATACATGTATGTAAAATGATCAACACTGGCCCACATCAATCAATATCATAACACAACAAAATATAACAAAGTTGCAACCACATATAGCCATAAATAACTTTCTAGTTTGTTACATAACAAAACAAATACAAGTGTCATATTTATGCCACACACCCCGTGGCTGGGATACAGTACAAATGCTGCTAGATAAAGACCTAGTGCTCCTCCCAGATGACTATCAAGATCTGCAATCATGCTGAGGAGGATCCGTGTGTCCTTCTGATACTGGGTCTGGATGTCCACCACTACTGCCTCTAGTGTGGCAATCCTAAAGTAAGCCACCACTAGGTCATCACTCTGCTTCATCATGGCCTGTGATATCAACAAATCGTTGTCGTACAGCAGTGGTATCTCATGACTCAGCTGTCCCTGCTGTTCTTCCAGTTCATGTACCTGCTCACGAGTTTCCTGTAACCCGGTGTTCAAGGAACCTAATTCTTGCTGCATGGTTGCTTGGCTATCCTTTAAATTCTTAGCTGTATACTCCATCGTCTCTATGCGCTCGAGAGGTAGCTCATCGAGATGACCTAATGCAGTCTCGATCTGTTCCTCATGGCGATCCATACGTGCCATGAGGGTAGGGATGGTAAGCTGTCGGTCTGTCGCCACCTGGGAACTCTTGCCTATCTCGAACACCCGTGGGGGAGGAGTGAAATCAGGAGAGGGTGATCTAGGTAAAGAGTGATATCGGGCAATAGCGACCCTAGCCTCCTCACTGAGCTCAAACGGCTGAGACGGGGGAGTGAAATCTGTAGATGATAGTGGTGTATAGAAGCGGGTCCTCTTCCGTGGTGGCATCGCCTCCTCAGGGATAGTATCTCGGGGAAGAAGTGATGGTGTAGGTGGTGGTGAAGATGTCGGAACTGGGGGTGGTACATACGTGGGTAGCATGTACGGATGTAGAGGTGATGGTGGTGATACTGGTGGTGAGGGCACGGGAAGGGTCCTTTTCCGTGCGAACTCACGGGTTCTCCTGGGGCGAACTGGTGGTGTATCTGGTGAGGATGGTGATGGTGGAGCTGATGGTGCTAATGGTGCGGGTGGTGGTACTTCGGAAACACGTGGTTGGATATGAAATACCCATTTCCGTGGTGTATTCTTCTTGACTGGATCATTAGGATGATGGCGGAATGCTTCCATGAACGGCTCAGGTTTGTAAGGCTGTAAAACTCGAACTCTCCTATGTCTAATTGGAGAAGGTGGTGCTGGCAGTGGCTTAGAAGATGAAGAAGAGTCTAACTCAGATGGCTCTGTATTTGCAAAAGTATGATATCCTCTCCTATCAAGCATATACGGATCGTCGGGAAATGGAGCGATATCAGGTACCGTCGAAACGTCCTCTAACTCTATAGCATGCCTTGGTGCTGGACCGATATCAGCTACTACTAAGAAGTATTCAGATGACTCCTCTGAAGGATCGGACTCCATATTTGATGTACCATGTCTGGGCGCTGGGGAGTGGACTGGTGTGGAGGGAATAGTATCCTCAGGCTCATAATCCGAATCTGATAAGATAATAATAAGGGGGTAGAGGAAGACATAACTCTGTAACAACCCGGGAATTATAAATATTTCACCATGTAACTAAAAAAATCAGCATAAGTATGCATAAGTAGTATTTTAGTGGCGTTGTGGCACGGAGGACTTTAGTTAAGTTGTGAAAAGTGGTTATAGTTTAGGTTTGCACCTTGTTCTCTATACCCATGGCTCTGATACCAATCTGTAACACCCCCATATTTTGGTATACGCAGCGGAAATAGGTTTGGGGTATTACTTCAGGTATCACAGTCATAATAATAGAAAATGACTCAAAAAGAGACGTTTTTAGATAAAACAGTTATCATTCATTTATTTAATCAGAGTTTTACAAAAGAGAGGTCCCAACGGGAGTAATTGAAATACATATATATTGTATGAATAATAACAAAATGGACACCCTTTTTATAAGAAAGTCCATAGCCACTCCATGCCAAGTTGTGCTTTAGTTACCTGAGTTAAAACATGCTAAAAAGTCAACACAAATGTTGAGTGAATCCATAGTGTTTATATAGTAATACTTGTTTGAACACAAGTTGAGTAGTAGTAAAACAATAATATTTCAGTACAGTATATTGCCCTAAGCCTCATGACACGCAAACCTTAATAGTAGGACATCACAAGAGTGATGTAAATTACTGACATACTTAAATGTAGTAATAATGCCCTCGGGTAGGAGCTTTCCATTCTCCTATTTAATCTCAAATAAAGTGCATTTGTCTATCAATCCGGCTAGCATTATAGCTATCTATCCGGCTAGTACAAATGGGTAGTCAACTTCCAATAGATCTATTCACTATATTCGCGTTCACTCGCAAGTGATTAATGGCTCATGATATGAGGGTCTTTTTAATGGCAACAGTGTAAATTTAGGAAATATCAATCAGGATAGCATACAGAAAAATACTTGTGTTCAGGTTTGTAGCATGTATCTCCCCACAAGTTTGGAAAACATATAAAAGTGGGACTACGAACTCACCTTGGTGTTACAGTAGTCTGATTGGAAAGTAAATCAAGTATGGTGAATAAACTGCTCCAACACGCAACCTAGGTGAATATGTCAAGTTTTAGTATTTGTATTCAAACCTTAAATACGTGTTTGAATATTCGCATTGCAAGTGTTTTGTCGGGGGTTAAGTGTTGAACGAGACAACATGAAGTCTCTTCAAAAGTTAGTGAATGATATATATATCATATTTAGTGTTCGATTGATCGTTAATGCAATAGAAGTATCTCGTTTATTAGTTTTTATCAAAAATGAGCAAAAAGTATATTTCCTGAAATAATATAAAATGTTACGCTTTATACCCTTATAGTTTCAAGTGGTGACAGTTTATACCCCTAAACTTTAATATAATGACAACTTATACCCTTCATCTTTTATAAAATAACAACTTATACCCTTCATCTTTTATAAAATGACAATTTATACCCCTCAACTTTCATAAAATGACAACTTTTACCCCTGTAGTTTCAAAATGACACTTTATACCCTTAACTATGAGTCATTTACAATTTCAGCCCTTGTTATATATATCTTATCAAAATTGACAGTTTTGGCCCAAGAAAACTCCAAGTTTCAAAATGTTAGAGTTTTCACCCTCAAGTATTTTGGTAATTACGTCCGTGGTCCTTATTTCGTTTTTGTTGCATTTTAAGTTTAGAAAAGGGCGTGGTTCATTACGGCTTGTTAATATAAGTTGAAATAAGTTTGTAAATAAGCTGTTAACAGCTTATTAGCTTATATTCTTAGCTTATGGGTTTAAAACAAATAAAAAAGGGTGTGTTTGTTTTTAGGTCGAGACACCAAAAAGAACAAAGAAAATAAATGAGGCCCGATGATCTTTTGAAAACGTTTCTGTGGTTTTATAAACTTTGTTAGGAGCTTATTAAATTGGCTATGTCTCGCAGCTTAAAGCTTTTAGCTTATGGGCTATTTAATTCATCAAAGAGGGGTGCTTGGCTAGTTCTCGGTAAAGAAAGAAAAGAAAAAGAAATCAGATATGATCTTTAAAACTTTATGAAATTATTTCTATAGCTTATTAACAGGTTACATAGCTTATCTAAAAGTATTATTAAGCAGTTCAAGGCTTATAGTTTAGAGAATAGCGAAAACATATGGTAAAAAGGATGTTTGGTTTTGTACTCGCGACCATGAAAAGAACAAGAAAAATTGAGCGAGGTATATAGAGTTTTGACCAGGATCTTGGGGCTTTATGTTGTCTCCTAGGAGCTTGTTAAAAGGGCTTATTGGCTGGGTTTATAATATTTAGCTTATGGTTGAAAAGTAAGGCTCAAAAGGGGTGTTTGGGTTTTCTAGGTTGTGACACACCAAGAAGAAACACAGAAATAAGCGAGGCATGAACAGCTTTTGGCAGGTCTTTGGGGTTTTATAAAGTCACTTAGGAGCTTATTAGGAGGGCTTAATATCTCAGCTTATAACTTTTAGCTTGTGGGTTAAAACTTAGATCCAAAAGGGGTGTTTGGTGTGTTTAGCGACCAGAAAGAAAAGAAGAAAAAATGGAAATTAAACCTTAAAACTCATGGGCTTATTTTCATGGCTTGTCAACATGTAAACTAGCTTATCTAGATGACTTAATTGTTTTTATCAAAGCTTTAAAGTTTAAAACAACATCATAACTTATTAGAGGTGTTTGTTTGTTCCTGGTAAAAACAGAAAGAAGGGAAATCATGGTTTTTGGTCTTGGCCTTCCATTTAGACTTAATTAACATCATGTTTATGCGTAACTAAGACTTATAAAATGAATTTAAAAGGGTTTGAAAGACTTACAAGCTTGGGACTCGACTAGAATTAAAGTGAGACCAAAATGACTTCTAAGTGAAACAAGGCTCCTTCAAATCTCCTAGGCTCTAATGTGACTTCCTTCTCCTTCCTTTAGACTTGAAAACTCAGAATGTAAGTGTGTGTGGGAGTGTTTAGTTGTTAGAACAAGGGATGAGTTGGTATGGTGGTTTCTAGGTTGACATTTATAAAGGGAAATTAGGGTTTTCTTGAGGGTTCTAGCCACTTGGGGAGGTGTGATATGGGAAGAAAAGACATGGTGAGGTGTCTCTTGAAGTTTGTAAGGCCCTTGTATGTTTGTCATATGGTTCAAAATGTGTACCACTTAGAAACCACAAAGAAGCTTGACAATTTTGACTCATAATAGAATGTAGTATAGACTAGCAGGGAACATGGTGAGGTGTAAGGATTATCACCTAGGAAAGGGCTTAGTTAGGGTTTAGTTTGTATGTAACTAGTTAGGATTTGATTTGGTTGGTTCTTAGTTCGAAATGAACTATGATAAACAAGGGTGTCATTTAAGCTTAAGCTACTTGTACCAAGGCTTTAACATGTTGTACATGAAGTTTAGAGGTGTAGAAAACTTATTTTTGAGTTCTTGGTTAGGTATTGTAGTCTTTAGTTTAAGTGTAGTTAAGTTTAACTAAGTTTAGTGTAGTAAACATATAGTTTTTAGTTTTCATGCTATGACAAAATGTAATTTCAGGTCCTTTTTCAAAATTTGAAATCTTACTATTCATCTCGGAAATTTACTATTCACTAGTTACTATTCACACTTTCACTATTCATCATTCCACTATTCATCATTTTTGAAGTCAGTTTGCGACTTTGAGATGTTTTCAAAAAATTTACTATTCACGAAACACTATTCATTCCCGGAGGGAAATCACTATTCATGATTATCATTCACCATTTCGTAAACTAGGTTTACGGGTATTCAAATGCGCGTAACCATGATGGTTTAGCTGCGTATTCATGCATCATTAGTAAGGACGCATCATATAGACTAGAGTAGTCTACATACCATCAGTAGCATCATCATCATATTAGGTCATGCACGGGTTTGTGTGATTTTCATTGACGTATGTGTATTCATCGAATTGATTAGTAGCATAAATTTCATTTTGTGCTTTGTTTAGTGATTAGAAGTTGTTGTACCTTGTACTTTCTAGCTTAAGAATAGTATTAGAGTGGTATTTGGTGTTTGGATTCACAGATCTAAGAACGGTGTGGTGATTTTGGAGCAATTCGTGGGTACTTGTGGTAGTGTTCTTGGCAGCGGTTTGTGTCATTGGGACGTATTCTTGGACTCGGTTTGTGTCAATTCGTTGATACGGTTTGTCCTATTACTTGTTTAGGCAAAAAGACAAAAGGCAGTGAAAGCGACGTGCTTGGGAGTTTGTGTCTACTCGGTTTGTCCCTGCTGCGCGTACTCGGTTTGTGTAGACTCGGTTTGTCTCTGAGGAATTTACTCGGTTTGTGTCTACTCGATTTGTCCCTCCAGCGTATACTCGGTTTGTGTAGACTCGGTTTGTCTCTGAGGAATTTACTCGGTTTGTGTCTACTCGATTTGTCCCTCCAGTGTGTACTCGGTTTGTGTAGACTCGGTTTGTCTCTGAGGAATTTACTCGGTTTGTATCTACTCGGTTTGTTCCAGCAGCGTGCACTCGGTTTGTGTCTACTTGAGTTGTCTCCGCAGCGTGTAGTCGGCTTGTGTATACTCGGTTTGTCTCTCAGACTTGTATGCGGTTTGTGTCTTGGTGATTTTAGAAATTCCCGCGAAAGATTCAATTTCTCGGTTAAATCACAAGATCTGTAAAATCCCGTAGTTACTATGGCTACCACATCAAGTACATCATCAGATGATATTCAAGCAGCAGGATCTGACACTCGTCCACCTATGCTAGATAGGACGGATTATGAGTCTTGGGCACAACGAATAAGACTTTACTGCTTGGGAAAAGATAATGGTGTCAACATTCTTAAGTCAATTGACGAAGGACCTTATCAGATGGGTACCACCAGAGACGTTGTTACAACTGGTGAAGATGGGACTGTGACTTGGGGCATCGACAGACCTAGAAACTACAATGATCTTAATGAAGAAGAAAAGAAGAGGTATGATGCTGATATTAGAGCCTCAAACATAGTCATTCAAGGTCTTCCAAAGGATGTATACAAGCTCATCAATTTCAACACTGAAGCCAAGGCTGTGTGGGACAACGTTAAAATGTTGTTGGCAGGGTCAGAACTCACAAAGGAAGATCGTGAGTCACAGCTGTATGATGAGTTCGAGCATTTCAAAATGAACCCAGGAGAGAATATCACAGATTACTACGTGAGATTTCATAAGTTGGTGAATGATATGAGGATGATCAGAATGACTATGCCCAATATCCAACTTAACTCAAAGTTTGTGAACAACATGACTCCTGAATGGGACAGATTTGTTACTGCTGTCAAACTCAACAAAGGTTTAAGGGATACTAACTATGAACAGCTGTATGCTTACCTGCAACAACATGAGAAACATGCTGTCTATGATCGGGTGCTGAGAGAAAAGTTTAATCCTTCAACTACAAATGACCCACTGGCATTCATGACAAATGTACAACCAACAATCCAATCATCATCAAATCCAAGCTATCACCAACTTCACTCACAAGTACCTGCTATGAGTTCTCAACTTGACTCAGGCTACTATCAGACCGACAAAATGATTGACAACCTCACCAATCAAGTATCTCTACTGGTTCAACAGTTTCAAGCATCACTCCCACAGACCAACAATCAGTTAAGGAATTCTTCCAACCCACGCAATCTAGCAATGGTGGAGGATGGGAAAATTGTGGTTCAGAATGTGCAAGGGAGAGCTGGTAGAAACATGGGTCGAGGTTATGTGCAGAATAGAGCAGGGAATGCCAATCAGGGGCAAGGGAAACAGATCAAGTGTTATAATTGTGGGGGGCTTGGACACATTGCTAGAAACTGCAATCAACCTAAACGTCCTCAGAACTCAGATTACTTCAAAGACAAGATGCTGTTAATGCAAGCTCAAGAGAATGGAGCTGTATTGGATGAGGAAGAGTTATTGTTCTTGGCAAGAGATGGAGGAAATACTTTTGATGAAGATGTGGATGAGAAACCTGTTCAGGATCTAGCACTTAATGATCCTAACATCTTCAAGGCAGATGACTGTGATGCATTTGACTCTGATGTGGATGATGAACCTACTGCTCAAACAATCTTCATGGCTAACTTGTCTTCCCTGGCCTCATCTCATCAAGCTGGTTCTTCTAATGCATCCGTGATATCTGAGGTACTAAAAATTTATGACACATATAATATAGTCGAGGGACAAAAGATTCCCGAAGAAGTACATCAGGTAGTTGTTTCTGACTCAAGTAATGTTGACATGGAAAATAGCAATATTGTTTCATATGAACAGTATTTGAATAGCAACAACTCGCCTGATGTACCAAATGGTGAATCTTTTGTCATTAATGATGTGTGTGTTATGAGTAATGTATGTGCCTTAGATAATGCGGGCAATATAGATAATGCATGTGTGTACCATGAGAACAAATTGCCTATCCCTGATGATAACTTGATCACTAGACTAAACATCTATAAAGAACAAGTTGCTATGTATGAACAGCGTGCTAAGTTTGAGCTTAATGATCGTGAGCAGAAATTAGAAGGTCAAATGAGTACACTTATTAAAGAGTCTAGAGTGCGAGAAGAAACATTAAAATTAGAGTTGAGTTCTTTGAAAAGTCAGCTAGAACAGTCTGTCAAACAGAAACAGGAAGCACAAAAGTGCGTAACAACACTTAAGCAAGAATTCAAACAAAAAGAAACAACTCTTTTAAATGATTTCTCTAGACTCAAGACATTAAAAAATAAGCTTGAAGATAAGTTGTACACACAAAATCAAACCATACAAACTGCTCAAATGATTCATAAGCACAGAAAGTTGAGTGATAAGCATAGCAAAATCATGATAGGTGAACCTAAGTCAACCATTCTTAGGGACATGAAAGTACTTCAACTAGCCCTATATGATGGTAATGTGATGCTTATGTCTATTCATGACCAACCTGAGCATATCTACACTAATGAAGAGGATGAGATAAGTGATAAAACGAGGGAAAAAATGAATGAGAAAATGAGGGATCCCGAGTGCATAGCCAGACGAATAATAATCAAACCCCATGACTATTATGAGGAAAATCGTTTGACTGTGTTTGCTCCTCAAAAGAAGTTAACACCTGAACAGATATTTTGGAAACAAGATAATGAAAAACTTAAGGTAGATAAACTTAAGGCCAACACCCCCCTCATTAGAAAAGTTGCGTCCATAACGGTGTATCCTCCCAATACACCTAGGAATCTGGTGCCTTTGTCTCTTCCCACTGAATGCAAAACCTTTATTAGCTTATATGTGCTTTGGCAATTATTTGCTGATTTTGATAAAACATGTAAGAAGAGAATCACACCAACCGGCATTACTGAGGGGGAAAGATGTTTTGAACATGCAAAAAGGTGTTACTTAACTGAGGTCATGCCATTCTTTAAACTACTTAAAGAACATTTTGAAGGGTTGCAAACTGCCCTTAAAGTCGAAATAAAAGAAATGGAAGTAGTGTTTAAAGACATGGAAAATGAGGTGAATGAATATGCAATAGAGCTTAAGAGTCGAGAGATTGAAAGAAAAAACATACTCATTACTAACGACAACTTGATTGCTAAATGTATTGCACAAGATGTAATTTACACTGTCACTGATTCTGCATTGTCTGCTTGTCAATTTAATGAGTATGCTATTGCGTTAAATGTCACCCAGAATCGTGTTGTTGAGCTTGAGGGGGAGAATTTAAAATTGCTTGAAAAAATTCAAAATGATGACCATGATAATATGGTTAAACGTTTTTCAAAATTGGAAGTTGAATATCTTAATTTGCAATTGAAATATCAACATTTAAATGAAAAACATAAAATATCAAATGACAAGACATCCTTGGATGCTCCTGAATTTGATACTTATTTTGAATTAAGCTAACGAGATGAGACAATTCAAGCTCACACGAACACGATTCGACTGCTGAGGGCACAAATTGCCAAATTGAAATCCAACAAGTGTGAAGTATATGGCACCAATAAACCTTCGTCGTCAGATTCTCAGAATTTTCAATATCAAAACACCATAAATAAGTTACATTATGAAAATGAGTGTTTTCGAGAAGAAAATTCAAAGGTTAAACAACATTTCAAAGAGTTATATGATTCTATTAAAGTTACAAGAAGCAATCACAATGATCAAATAACTTCTTTGACAAATGAAATTGAGGATCTGAAGGCTCGGGTGAAAGGTAAAATGCCATGCACCATTTGTAATTGTGATGCACCAAAGGCTACTGATAGTAAAAAGTATGATGTTGATGTTGGGTGTATTCCGTTTAAGCTTAGAAATAACAGCTTGGCCCATCAAACATATCTCGATCATCTTAGAAAGGGCCTTGACACACTTCGTGAGGTAGTTGAAGAGGATAGGACTGATAAGCCACTTGATCGGGCAGTTGTTTATGCATGTAAACTCACGAAAAGGATTCAGGAAAACTTAGAATATGCCATAGGCTCGATTCCTAAGTTTAGCTGCCATAGAGATAGATTTGTTGCATCATCATCCAATGTTGAGAAAAAACATGTAGCCTTTGATCTACCACCCAAAACATCAGAACCCAACACATCATTATCAGGAAGGCATGTGACAGAAAAACAAACTAATGTTACCTTCAATGCTTCTACAGGAGTAAAAAGTGACACCCAAGCTAGCGGGTCAAGGTCTAGAGGAAATGAAAGAAAGGATATGACTGCGCCAGCTAAGAATGATCACTTGAAGAATGTAGAAGTCCAACCTAGGAACAATAAGTTTGCAATGAGTAGGATGAATCGTGTTGATTCTAGTATCAAAAGTACTGTAATTAATTCGAATTCTAATGCTATCTGTAAAACATGCGACAATTGTTTAATTTCTGCTAATCATGATGAATGTGTTGTGTCTTTCCTGATGTCTTCTGAATCATCCCATGTTAAGAATGGTAGGATAACTGAAGCATGCAAAAAGATTTGGAAAGCAACAGGAAAAACATTTGCTAGCATAGGCTATCAATGGAGACCCACTGGAAGGAAATTCAATTTAGGAAAACAGTGCACGTTACCTAAAATGAATAAGCATAAAATTGTGAATGTTAAGGAATGGAGACCCACTGGAAGGAAGTTCAATTTAGGAAAACAGAGATCATTATCTAAAAAGAATATGCATAAAATTGTGATGAATAAGGAATGGAGACCAACTGGTAGAATCCTGTCTTTAGAGTCACAATGCCTTCCATCTAGGTCTTGTCCTGCCTCTAGTTCTGTCTCCTCAGTAAAGACAGTAGCATCTGTGAAATCTGTGGTTCCTGAATATGTGTGTGCTGACCAAATGGACCCCAATTGCACTTGGGGATCCACATTTTTCAGTTATCCATTGTTGTCTGGTTTCAAATGCAGGTCGTACAAATCATCCTGTGGTATTTGGACTCAGGCTGCTCAAAACATATGACTGGGGATCGCTCGCGGCTCAAGAACTTCGTGAAAAAGTTTATCGGGACAGTTAGATTTGGGAACGACCACTTTGGTGCTATTATGGGTTATGGAGATTATGTGTTTAGTGACAGTGTAATCTCAAGGGTATATTATGTGGAAGGACTAGGGCACAATCTATTTTCTGTGGGTCAGTTTTGTGATTCAGATCTGGAAGTGGCATTCAGAAAGCACACATGTTTCGTCAGAGAATTGGATGGTATAGATCTCCTTAAGGGCAGTCGGGGCACCAATCTATACATCATATCGATTGAAGAAATGTTGAAGTCCTCTCCCATATGCTTGCTTTCTAAAGCCTCTAAAACAAAATCATGGCTGTGGCATCGTCGTTTGAACCACTTGAACTTCGGTACCATAAATAATCTTTCCCGTAAAGATCTTGTTAGAGGAATGCCCAGACTGAAATATGAGAAAGATCATCTCTGCTCTGCATGTCAACTGGGTAAAAGCAAGAAACAAACCCACAAGCCTAAAACCATCAACACCAACTTGGAAGTTCTTCATACCCTCCACATGGATTTGTGTGGACCAATGAGAATATAAACCATAAATGGAAAGAAGTACGTTCTGGTGATAGTAGATGATTATTCTCGGTTCACATGGGTGAAATTTTTGAGAACCAAGGACGAAACTCCAGAGGTTATCATTAAACTGATAAAACAGCTGCAAGTAAGGCTTGATAAAACTGTCAGAATCATCCGCACTGATAATGGTACGGAGTTTGTTAACCAACAACTTCGTAATTTCTATGAAAGTATTGGCATCACGCATCAGAAAAGTATCCCTCGCACTCCTCAACAGAACGGGGTGGTTGAACGAAGGAACCGTACTCTGGTGGAGGCTGCAAGAACTATGCTTATATTTTCAAAGACACCGATGTTTCTCTGGGCAGAGGCTATTGCAACAGCATGTTACACTCAAAACCGATCCCTAATTCATCCGGTTCATGAGAAGACTCCCTTCGAGTTAATTCATAACAAGAAACCAGATCTTTCCTTTCTCCGTGTGTTTGGTGCACTTTGCTACCCAACTAATGATAGTCAAGACTTGGGAAAGCTAAGAGCTAAAGCAGATGTAGGTATTTTTGTTGGATACGCACCAGAGAGCAAAGGGTATCAAATCTACAATAAGAGAACCCGTAAAATTATGGAAACCATTCATGTTACGTTCGATGAGCTGAGTGAGCAACCTACTTCAGGAATAATTAGTTCTGGACCTGATCTTAACCTTTTGTCTCCTGGACCTATTAGTTCAGGACTTGTACAGAATTCCACGACTGCAGATTCTTATGTGCCACCTACATGTGAGGAGTTGAAGAAGTTATTCGATTCTATGTTTGATGAATACTTTGAGCCAACGAATGGAACCATCCCGAGTGAACCAGCTATAATTCCTATGGCTGAGGTTCAAGCCCCACAAGGTTCAGAAGGCCCTACTGCTTCAGTATCAGTCAGTCACAATGCTCCTGCTGCCAGTCAATCGCCTTCGTCATCAAACACTCAAACTTCTCCAGTATTGCAAGAGTCTTCAGATAATAATTCTTTGGAAGTTAATCCTTTTGCTCCTGTTGAAGAGGTTCCTTTTGAAAACATATTTGCTCCTGAACATTCATCAGACACATCCTTACTAGAAGAACACAGCACTGCTACGTCTGTTCATAACCATCAACCTCACGACCATCTCAGGAAATGGACCAGTGATCATCCAATCGACAACATCATAGGCAATCCCTTACGTCCAGTATCCACACGTAATCAACTAGCCACTGATGCACTATGGTGCTTCTTCAATTCCGTACTGTCTAAAGTCGAACCAAAAGATGCCAAAGAAGCAATGACTAAAGATTGTTGGTTCCAGGCTATGCAGGATGAAATCCATGAATTTGATCGACTTGAAGTATGGGAATTAGTACCTCCTCCGGAGCTTGCAATGATCATTGCTTTAAAGTGGATCTTCAAAGTGAAGCTTGATGAGTATGGTGATGTCTTAAAGAACAAGGCACGGCTAGTTGCTAAAGGGTTTAGACAAGAAGAGGGCATTGATTTTGAAGAATCGTTTGCTCCGGTTGCTAGAATTGAAGCTATAAGAATCTTCCTGGCAAATGCTGCTAGTCGTAATATGATAGTCTACAGATGGATGTCAAAACGGCATTCTTGAATGGTGACTTAAAGGAAGAAGTTTATGTGAGTCAACCTGAAGGATTCGTGGATGCTGAACACCCTACTCATGTTTACCACTTGAAGAAGGCTCTTTATGGGTTAAAACAGGCGCCAAGGGCATGGTACGATACATTGTCCAAGTTTCTCCTAGTAAACGGATTCTCCAAGGGTGTTGTTGATCCCACACTATTCACCAGGAAGTCAAGAAACCATCTACTACTAGTTCAAATATATGTAGATGATATCATCTTTGCTTCAACAGATCCTAGTGAATGTGATAGTTTCTCAAAGGAGATGAATTCCAAGTTCCAAATGTCCATGATGGGACAAATGTCATTCTTCTTAGGACTACAAGTTTCTCAAAGTCCCGGAGGCATATTCATTAATCAATCCAAATACGCCAACGAAATCTTGAAAAAGTTTGGATTCTATTCAAGTGAACCTGTTGACACTCCCATGGTTGATAGAACGAAGCTGGATGAAGATCCTTCAGGGATTCCAGTAGATATAACTAAGTATCGAAGCATGATTGGATCTTTGATGTACATCACGGCTAGCAGACCAGATCTTCTGTTTGCTGTGTGTATGTGTGCTCGGTATCAATCCAGACCAACCAAGAAGCATGTTGAAGCAATGAAAAGGATCTTTCGATATCTTCAAGGCACGGTTCATATGGGTCTCTGGTATCCTAAGGACACTGCAATGGAGTTAACGGCTTACGCGGATGCTGATCATGCGGGATGTCAAGACACTCGTCGAAGTACTTCAGGAGGAGCTCAGTTTTTAGGGGAAAAGTTGGTTAGTTGGTCTTCTAAGAAGCAGATGAGTACTTCCATATCATCTACTGAAGCTGAGTACATTGCTATGTCTGCTTGCTGTGCACAAATCCTTTGGATGCGATCACAGCTTTCGGACTATGGACTCTCATACAACAAAATTCCCCTATATTGTGACAACAAAAGCGCCATTGCCCTTTGTTGTAACAATGTTCAGCACTCCAGGTCAAAACACATCGACATCAGGCATCACTTCATCAGGGAACAAGTGGAAAAAGGAATTGTGGAACTATACTTCGTGAGGACAGAGTTTCAGTTAGCTGACATCTTCACCAAGGCCCTCCCAAGAGAAAGGTTTCAGTTTATTCTCCCACGCCTTGGCATGAAAAGCATGACTCCTGAAACCCTCAAGTGTCTTCAGGAAGAAAAGGAGGAGTAAAGGATTGTCTTCTTATATCCTTGTACATAGTTGTATATATCTTAAATCAAAAAGAAAAATACAAAAATATAAAATCTATAAAAACCATAAAAATCGAAAAATCAGAAAATATCAAAAATAGTCCTACCTAGGCATGTCTTCTGTTTATCGATAACATTTACGGATCTAGAAATGTCATTCAACAATGGCACGGATTCTTAAATGAAGCTCGAGCAGAAGTTATACTAATCAGATAAAACATGTCTTAATGGCTTGCAGTTACTTCATACTGCAACCCGTGCTGTACAATGGGGAAAGCATGTCGCCAATAAGACAGCTGTTCCTCCAACCGGGTGATGTTCACCTGGGCATGGATTACTTTATATCCATGTTTCCCCGACTTGATGTACGTTTCAGTGCATCACTTCGTATATAAGAAGAGAAGTCTTCTTTTCATCAAGATTCTCTATCTTGTTTGATCCTTCAAGAGAGTCTTGATGTTACACAAGGTGGTAAATTGAACTAAATTTTCACAAATATCCGTCGCTCAAGTGAATGACTACAACTTTTTTAATGGAAAACGGGTCATTAATTGAGGGGGAGCATATTTGTTCAAATTTTCGACACCTTGCCAAACTTGTGCAAACATCAGCAGTGACACTCTCTCGCTGTTTCAAGGGGAGCATAGTATGCTCCACAATCAGAATACATTTAAAACCTGACCACATTTTCTCCCAAATTTTTCTAAATGTATTTAAATCAATTGAGATCACAAATCTCAAATGGTTTGAAATTTTTGATCGGGGGAGAGAATGTGATTTAAATAGAAAATTCTGATAAAATGTGATGATTTGGAAATTAATGTATGCTCTCCCGTATGTGCTAAACCATTTTGTATATCAAGGCACATATTGAGGGGGAGCAAAATATTTTGGTCATAATCGCAAGCTCTTCCACATGTGCGAAAATCTTTCTTATATCAATGCACATATTGAGGGGGAGAAAATGTTTTTAACAAAACAAAGGATTTGGCATCTCATGTGACCGTGACTCAGAATTAACTAATGAATTGACGAAACTTGAACTGTCATCAATCGAAAGGATTCGTCTTGGCCGGGTAATAATTTCAAGCTGGTCTAACCAGTGATGTAAGCGTGTCTCGAAAAAGATGTATCTGAGTAGAGTGTACCATTTCGAGAAACTTTCTGTGAACTTGACCAGGCCGGGTAATAATTTCAAGCTAGTCTAACTTGTGATGTAAGCGTGTCTCGAATCGGTCATGTTCACTGAAAGTGGATCAATTCAAAAAGTGCGAGCTCTACCTAACATGTGCAAATTTATAAAACAATCAACCGAGCACATGTTGAGGGGGAGCATTTGAAAAAATATAAAACTCTCAAGTGTTTGCAAAAATGTGTTTCAGAATCATGAACACTTTGAGAGATTTTTTCAAAGATTTGGTTTATGGCAATCGTGGAAGTACACCAAAGACCGACCACTTTAATTAATGCATGGAGTTATAAGGATGGTTAGGTTAGGCTCAAGTTCCCACGATCCCGCCAGAGCCGGAGGGATCTACCCAGGGACAATCCACTAGTTAGTGTAGAAGTCCTTAGGTATGATTAAAAAGGAGAAAAGTGGATAAGGGAAAAGTGCCGACTGAGATGGAGCTAGTACTGGAACAAACCCAACAAGGTGCTAGTTATAAAGTCTCGGTAAGCACTGAAGGGGTTGAAGAATGAAAAAGAATTGTAAAGATAAAGGGTGAAAAGAATTAGCCCTCCTTACAACTTAGGCAGAAACCGGGTCAATACATATGCTGTCAGAATCACTTAGTTGATTGCTGGCATTGAAGACAAAGTATCATGGACCCAGTGATACGCTGCACAACCCTCCCTAGCCACTCGAGGTCCCTCAAAGGATTCTTGTTTCATTTGTCACGGAGTTCAATACATTCCTATCGTCTTTCTCACTCCGAGTCAGATGATATTGAAAAGGTGGCAGTTCTCTCCAGCCTCCGATCACCAAATCAAAACGCACAATTGAGTCTAGAGCCAAGAGATTCACAATAAGATCTCATAGGAACACGGATAATTTCTACTCTGGTTGTTCATCATTAAGGACACCAGTTGTAAACTTAAGAGTCCTACGCAGATCTTAGCAATCTGCCAGAACATTTATGAGAGAATTTACTAATGTAATTCTCAATGATTGAATGGAAATTCCTGCCAGGGTCAACATCAAGCAGCCCTGAAAGCAGGTCACTTCGGTAATTCCTCGTGGATTACGCTTAGTGGTCGCGACGGTTTCAACCGGTCTACAGTCGTGGAGTGATCTCCAGCGACTCACCTAATCGTTGATTTACTACGGTAAAATCTTAAAAAGCCCTCTGTGGGTTTTCGATTAGGAATGGTCTTGGTAAGGATTAGAGAGAGTTTTCACATTATGCTGTTGACTATCTCGAAGTCCAAACTTGTAAGTACCGGTCGAATTATTGCTAACTGTCGTATGCAGGAACTTCTGGCGATTGTAGCTGTGGAATGCTGTAGCTGGTTGCTGTTGTAGCTGGTTGCAGAAAAGATGCCAATCCATCACCACATGCTCACACCACATCATCATCAAAGAAGTCATGATCAACCTAAAAGACCTTCAACACAGCTTCTGCTAACTCTGATGCTGAAGATCATGACACCATATAGTGTGAGCATGTCGGCTCTAAGTATATTTCATCACATGGAGTTTTACTACTGAAAGATTACTTGAAGAATCAAGTGGGATGACACTTTCAAAGATTACTCAAAGTTCATCCAAAACAAAAGAGAAGTCATCTGAAGATCACGGATGTTTGCACAATGATCTATGATATTGAAGAATCAAGGGTTACGAGCTATGATGTCAAGATCCAAGGAAAAAGTACTGAATTTCAGAGCATTACTTCTGGGGTGACCTCCCTTAGGGGGAGATTGTTAGGAATATGAATATTCAGCTGAAGACTCGGTCACCCCGAGTACTTATTAGATCATCATAGCTCGTAGGATTATCAGTAATATTATTAGTAGTTTAGTTATTAATTAGTATTGTGGAGTGGGTCGGGTCTTTACCCTCTGTCAGCTCGCTCCACAGTCCACTAGGGACATATTATGTAATACTATAAATACTCCCTTCCCACCCATGGGAAGGGTTGGACCTTTCATGTTAATCTAATATCATCTTATTTCTCTCTCTACAAAGGCTCCCAACCTCTCACTTTCTCTCTCTAAGTTCTTGTTCATTCGATCAAATCTAAGGCCTCAAACTAGTGTTTCTTGCATTGTGAATACCCTACACAATATACCCGACACTCTCGACTATGGTCCAAACATATTTTCACACTCAGTATAATGATATAAAAATTATATTATTAGTTTACCCGGTGTTTTTAAATCAATTGCTATATTTTCCGTTAAAAGCTTATAACTCCGTCGATTTGCGATATTTCAACACGACAACAATTTGAACACCCGATTCTTGCAAGGAATATGATTTTACAATTTTTACAACTTCGTCATATTTTATTTTATCTCGTCAAGATTTATTTCTAGTTAACTCGGTACCCGGTAACACCTATTGTACACTTAAAAATAAACTAACACATGTTATATTAGGGGACAACTTCCTTAATGAGCCACTTTCTTCTTCTTTTTCTCCATGTGATGCCCCCCCCCCAGCCCCTAATTCTCTAAATCACTTGATGGACTTTGACTATAATTAATAACTAGCTAACATTTTATCATTTTACTTCCATTTTATTCATTTCATTTCCATAACTAAAAACAACTAGCAACAATTTTCTCTCATCCTTTTCTTCTTCATTTGGATCGCCCAAGACTTAGAACAAGCAAGAATCCATCAATTTTTCAAGATCAAGTGTTAACTAAGTCCCATTTGTATTCTTAGTTAGGATTTTGAAATAAAAATCCCAAGGATACTTAAACATTTATCTCCAAAACACCTCAAATCTTCAAGTAAGTGTCTCATATATTTTTCAATCTTTTATACCTTCATTTGATGTATTTTCAAGTTATATTAGCAAATCATGTAATGTACATATGTTATATATACCACTTAACACATATATGCTTTCTAAAGATAGATCCATAAGTTTTATTAGTAACCTCATGAGATCCACCATTTTTGAGGAAGATTAGGAACCCATGACACCCTAAGAAGGTGTATGGTAGGCTTAGATTAGTTGTGGTGTTGATTGGATGAGTTTTGAACAAGCCTTGAACCATAAAATTGATTTTTACAACATATAGAAAAGGTGCTGTCCATTTTCGTGAAATCTAGAAAACTCAGTAAACATTGGACTGTTTTGGCCTTAATATTTAGAAAATACTTTCAAAAACGAAACCGTGGCCGCCGGAATGAGCAAAAACGAGCTTACGACGAGAAAGATACGTTAATTTTAAGTTTAACGACGAAAACTATTTTTCTGAAAATTACGTGCTGTTTACATGAATTTCAATGGGTAAAACGAGGCATTGGACATGATCTAGATGAGCCGACATACTGAAAATATGTTAGTTTACACTAACACGAAGCCGTGGATATAAAGAACGTAGAAAACGAGCTTATAACGACAAAGATACACGCGTTTGAAACCCGACGAACACAATATATTTCCATCAGCTTTTAGTAGGAAAATAATGCTGAGTCCAAAACTGTTTTTGCAATACACTATATTGAGAGCCGCTTTTCTCATTGATCGAGACCCGTATGGTCAAAAGTTAAATGATACGACTTCAAGACATTGTTACAAGGTTTTCAAAAACGCCGAGCTTATTTCCTAAACACTCAACGAACACTATTTTATGGCTAGTTTTGCGAGGCCATTTGATCATATTTTCAAGTAATGAAAATTTTATTTTTACAACGAAAACACTATATTTGCCAATAGATCACCAAACGACGATCGTGGGATATCGTTGCAACGTATTTACACGAAAAGTGCTTCATAACTTAACAAGACGTCAAAAATATATTTTTCGACGATAAGCATTAATTTCAAAATTCTCGAGTGGTATCGATAACATACGTATATGCATGTGTAGCATCATTTCATTGCTTACATTAGATCCTATCATTCATATTAGGCTGCGGTTAGAGATCGTGCCTCATTCCAGTGTATCCACTTTTGTCATCGTAGTTATTGCATCAGGTGAGTTCATGGCCCCTACTTTTACTTGTTTTACAACTGTTTGGGGGAGAATACATGCTCATTTTAATTAAACTCCATGCTTGTTTTACTTGAAACGTGATTTGTCCTTCAGACATTATTGATTGGCTAAAATACTTGATTTGTTACTCGAAGGTATTAGGTGTTTACCTGTCATATACTCAATCATTTTCTTATGGACACTAGTGCATTAGACTATTTCATATTGCCTATGTTATGACCCGTTAAGCGCGAATATTATGAATAGATCTATTGGGATTGGGTGTCCGGGTGGTTTCCCCACTTGACTAGTATGTCAAACGTATTGTGGTTTCCCCACTTGACTGATATGTCAAACGTATTGTGGTTTCCCCACTTGACTGATATGTCAAGCGTTCTGTGGTTTCCCCACTTGACTGATATGTCAAACGGACTGTGGTTTTCCCACTTGACTGTTATGTCAAAAGTATGCCCAAACTAGAATCTTAATGCTTCGGTGTCATGAAATTTAGTTGTCAATAACTCTCTATATATATTTGGAATATATTGGTCTTTCAATTTTTGTGGTCCATATATCATTTGATGTTCACTTAAACCAGATCATATTTGGCAGTGGGTTGTAAACACACAGGTTGCAAGTCTTGTATGGGCGGGGCTTGGAACTGGGTGGATTTATGACGCCTTTGCTGGGAAATTCTCATTCAAATGCTTTACATTTTGCACTAAACTCTATGAACTCACCAACCTCGTGTTGACGCTTTAGCATGTCTTCTCAGGTATAAAGCAAAAGTACGCTATTGGAGGCTCTTGGCAGGGCATGGCATGGTCATAGAAGACTCTGGTATATTCGGGACCAATTGAAATCTTTATGGGCTTATATTTTTGCACCATTTTTGAAATGTTATAAACGATTCACTTTTCAATACGAAATCTATTTTCAATGGTTGAGATAAAATTTGTTCTCTTTACTCTGTGTTATGGTACCAATTTAGTAGCACCCCAGCGACATGTATGCTTCCGCTGGACCCGATTTTGGGGGTGTTATACATGCATTAGGTACTTGTACCATAGGTTTTAATAACTTGTACTTTGGGTTTGAATGTTATAAGAAAACTAGGTTTAGGGTTAGTGCATAAAGGTCTTGTATTATTTGTTTTAGGGTAAGTACACTAAGGTTTATAATGAGATTTTTATAAATGTTGAGTTTTTATGTATTAAGGATTTGTACATGTGCTTAAAAGACTTGTACATTAGTATTTCATAGAAATCATGTACACATTAATTAGGGTTTGTGATTTTATCACATAAAATCATAGAATTGTGAATTTAGGGCTTGTAATGGGAAATAAAGTAAAGTTTAGATTTTCGTGCTTTAAGGGATTATACATTAGCTTTAGGGTTTTGTTCTTTAGGGTTTGCACTTTAGAGATCCTCAGTGCACTTTAGGGGTCCTCGGTGCACTTTAGGGGTTATAGTGCATTTTAGGGGTTTTGTGAGAACTTTAATATATAGCAAATGTTTAGTTTGAGCGTTTAATAATCGTACGTTAAAGAATTAACGTAAAGTGGCAATAAAAGTTGAAAACTTTGGTACTTGTGATTCGATGGAATCAACACATATTTTTCTCCAAGGAAACACAAGTGAAGTATGTGTAACCCGAGTCGTTTTCCCAACGAAGGATTGAATGGATTTTTTGATCTCGATTCGTGAAACATGTTTGAATAGTGAAAATAAAGGGATTTTGGGATTTTAAACTAAAATAAGTGAACATGAACTAAAAACGATTTAATAAACAAGAAAAACGATAATCTAAAGTGCTCGTAATTAAACATAAGGGAAACCTAAAAACGCGAATTATAGAAAACGGGAATCTGAAAATGAGCTCGGAAAATGGGAATTATATAATTTACAACTACGGGAAGCATACACAGTCTAAATACAACTTAATAAGCATAAGAAACAAATCTACAAAGCATATTTCTAAACTAACATATATAAGCTACTCTAACGTAATAATAAGGAAATCATAAGCAACGATAATGAAATATAAGCTAAACATAATAAAAATAAAAGAGATAATAAGAAAAAGGATTAGAAGTCACCAAGATCAAGGATGCGGACAATATGAACTCTATATAAACCGATAATACCCAATCTACAAGCTCAATACCCATAATCTCCCCTTGATTGCTCCATAATCACCATCAACTAATCTAATATATTTTTGTGGTTTTTGTTCATTTTTATAAGATAAAAATTACCAACTTTATAAAAGAAAATGATTTAAAAATTATATTTTTATAAAAAGTTTTAAACTTTATAACTTAAAAACATACAACTAAGAATTTTATAAAAGAAATTTATATAAAAAGTTAATTAGAGAAGGTAAAAATAGTGATTAAGTGGGTAAAAAGTGATTAACTAAAACATTAAAATAAAGGCTTAAGATTAATATATCATAAACATAAACTAATAATGATTAAATCCTTACATTAAATAAAGATCCTTACATGATTTAAAGATTAAAAGCTAAACTAATCTAATCTATATAAAGAAAAAGAGAAAAAAAAGTGACGAAGAAAAAAAAAATGAAGATAAGAGAAATAATCAGATATGCGCACTGTGTGAAAAATTCATAAGAATAGGAAAAAAAAAAATCAATTCATACAAGTATACAAGAACTAATCAAAAAATAATAAAAGATGAGATTGTGTTTTTTTTTTAGGATGCGGCTACTGTTCTCTTCCCTGCTACTACTCCTTTTTTTTTTTTTTTTTTTTTTTTTCTTTTTTTTAGAAGGATAAAAAGTAATTAACTAAAATATAAAAATAAATGCTTTATATTAATAAGATATTAAAGAAACTAGACAAAGATTAATATCTTAAATTATCAAGATTTAATACAAGCTCTACCTATCTATCTATACTATCTAAAGATCCAATGGCTTAATTTAATGTGGAAGAGTGATTGTGCATAAAGGGTTGTAAGGTACAAGATAGTTTAAGCTACATGTAGAGTATATGAATTATTATGTATAACTCAATTGAATGTAATGAAATGGAGGTGAATATGAAGTGTTTTTGGATTAAATGTTGGTTAGATGAAGTGCAAGGGTTGCAAGAATAATTTATGATTTAACCTAATCCATGCCTATATAAACCGGCCAAAATCACATGCACAAACACAAAAGTTCGAATCTTCATTCTTGATTTTCTTTTTTCTTTTTTTCGTTTGTTGTTGAACAAATCTTCAGCTACAACCTACTAGCACTTTTTTTCACGCAATAAGTATTCTTTGTTTATCTGTCTTTAATTTGTGATTTATTGATTTATGAAGGTACGGAAGATGGAGAGATGGAAAAGAATAGTAACACGAAGAAAAATCACAGAAGAACTACGAATAGTTTTGCTTACAGAGTTCGAGATCACGGTAACCTTTTTCAACTCTTTAGTAGATGTTTTATATATTTTATATGTAAATGATGTATGAATGTTTGTGTAGTGGTTGAAATGATTTATTATCACTATGACGTTAATGTAATTTATTGTAAAAGTTGTATCGAAAAAATGGTTGCTATGATCAATATTATGCTTTAATCTGATGTGATAATTTTAATGTGATTTATCCAGTATAAGAAACTACCGAATAAGTGTTTGGGTAAATATTCAATGTGTGACGATGCTTTCGTAATGTTTGATTTATGTAGCAGGTTGAGATTATAAGTATCAACAAGATGGATGATTCGTTAGCTTATGTTGACAAAGTGGGTGATCGTTACATTAAGAAACTTATTACTCCACTTTATTAGCATTGGTAAAATAGTGAGCAATAAAAGCAGTAGCACAATTTCTGGTGGGAAACTGAATATGAAGATCATCAAAGATAGAGCAAAAATTAAAGGTAAGAAGAAATTAATAGTCGATGTATCAAGGAAGAACAAACATATAAAAGTGGCAACGAATGGAGGAGTGTCAAGTTCGAGTATTTCAGTCAGCTCTTTATATATATAAGATGTTGTTGTTCACATCTGGATGATTATAGTTTTTTGTTAAAAACTTTATATGATCTCCTTTGTACCGAAGTTGAATATATCGTATGAAAAACTTTTATTTGTTGTTACGAACAACAATATATAAGGTTTCTTTTTAATGTTATTTCTTTTGTAAAGAATTAAGTGAAATTGTGTGAATAAGTGGTTGTTATGATCAACAATAAGCTTTTATATGCTGTCGTAAACAACAGTAAGGTTTCATTGGTTGTTGTTGAGGCCATACGGATAATTATACATTTTTCTAACCGTATGATTGTATGTTCTTATAAAGACTCGCACAGACACATCTTCGGTTTACCACTTGGTTGTGAGAACATGTTGACTATATGAATCTTCTATCTATACTATCTAAAGATCCAATGGCTTAATTTAATGTGCAAGAGTGATTGTGCATAAAGGGTTGTAAGGTACAAGGTAGTTTAAGCTACATGTAGAGTATATGAATTATTGCAACCTCATAATAAGTATACAATCATGAGAGGAGATGAAGTGCAAGGGTTGCCGGAATTGATTATATGGTATTTAGTATAGAATAAAAAGTTGGCTAGATGAAGTGCAAGGGTTTCCGGAATTGATCACATGGTATTTAGTATAGAATTAAAAGTTGGTTAGATGAAGTGAAAGGGTTGCAAGAATAATTTATGATTTGTAATCGCTATTGAAAATATATGGATTAATATATTAAGCATTTGCTAATATTTGAATGCATATTATATGCGGTAGACTTTCATAGTAAAATATGACCGCAAGTAGCAATTATATTGTACAGTTCAATATGCATATTGAAAGTAACTTTGTTGTAAAATAATTGTTTTAAATGGCAGTACGTTATGCTGCTGTGTATATTTTGGTTTTGTAGTAAATTGCCATGGTAGTGGGCGCACTAAAAATATGGGCATTCAATATTCCTTAAACGCAAAATTAATATAAGTGTAGTGGCAAAAACTAAAGCTTATAATAAACATTGTAATATTTTAAATAATTGCTATGATATGATCTTTGTGTATGCACATAGCAATAATAAAACCATCAGTGTGTAAACTAATGTCAATGAGTGGCTGCATGTCGAGAGTACTAATAGTCTTTGAAAGCAGTATCAATGAAATAGTGAGAGCAGTACTAACCCGAAAACCCAACAGTACAAAGTCTCGAGCAGTACACAGTGCTAAGGCGAGTAGTACTAAGATCGTCTTTGCATCTGACAGTACAAATGAACCACGCCAACAGTACTAACTAGCGTAACCAGCAGTATATACTGCTAGCAGTATGAATTTGTTCCAGCATTAAGTATAGATGAATTTGCATGACCTCTAGAGCAAGTTAGGAAAATAAGTCCACTATATTGATGTTTTAGATAGTTATAATGGCAACGATGTGCAAAAGGCATGATTTTATAATTATAATATACAACGTTGTGTTTAGTACAAAGTCACACAATCGTTTTGACTTTGGTAATGGTAACCATGTTATCCTGTTATCTTATATTTCAAAAATAAGTGTCTCTTTATTCAATAGGGATGACATTAAAAAGTAACACTATTCAACTGGTTTATTCAAACAAAAGATTTATTAATGTATCATAAGATGAAAAGTCCAAATATCTGTTATTCAAGTTAGATGCAGAACAACAGATGGTTAACAAGTGACAACACTGTCCTTAACTATTCAGTATTACATTTCTCATTTGGTGCATGATACCTTAAGTAAAGAATGCTGATATAATGGAAAAAGTTTGAACAAACTCAAATAAAAGTGATCACTTTCTATTTACAACATTGAGTTTGGATTTGTATTTTAAAAAACTTAGTAGTGGTAACTCAGGGCGGTGCACGTTGTCATGTGAGCGTCCTAATATTTTATGCAGCATTCATAACATCATCTTCATATTGACTATGTAACGCAATAAACCAAAAAAAATGATAAATCTACCTATAAATTAACAAAATCCAACCGAGGCAGGCCAAGTTATACATTGTTGTGTATTTTAGCCTCACCATCACGTTACCAACTAAGCAATTTACTAAAACATTACGCAATCAACAATTAGATACAATTTGTGCAACGCACGGGTTCTTAAAGCCACATGCATGTCCGAAACACATGTTGGCGCAAGACAGAAACAGAATATCATGTATCGAGAAAAAAATAATACTTGACATAGTGCTTGAAACATGTCAAGTATACGTCTTTAAACATGTACTTGACGTTTGTTTTTTCTGGTTCAGCAATACGCTACGAACAATTTAAAAGATTACATGTGAAAAGCCTCATTTAAATATAACATCTTGCAAAAAACCTCTTCACATGTACTCTTTTAAAGTAAAATAATTATTTTAAATAGTGTAAACCTAATGAGTACTAACCATTAAGCTATGAACACTTAGATACAATTGGTGCAACGCACGAGCTTGCCAATGCCTCGTTTTAATTGAAATTACAACTAATCTACTAAAACTAAAAAGAATGAAAAAGAAAGAAGAAGTGAGTCAAGAAAATGAGATGCGGTGCTCTTTTTATCCCTCCAGGACATCCTCTCTATCATGTAGGTTATCATCCAATTAAAATGGGCCAGGCTTCTCTTTCATTTCGTGGGCCAATCTAACTTCTTTCTTTTCTTTTTTTTTTCATTTCTATTAAATCATGGGCCACATATTGAACTTGGGCTGCTATAATCAACATAATAAGACCAACATATTAAGTAATAATATTCGTTCGTGCTTTTTCTTTAAATACTCTTTTCCAAATCCCGTGCTCGGTTTTTGTCTATTTTGTATTTCTTTTTGTCCTTTTTCTCAATATCTGTACCTGCACATACATAAACACAAAAAACACAATATATTTGGCATATTTGGTTAGTTTTTGGTCTATTTGGTCCGTTTTATCAGGTAAAAGATATGTGTAATTTAACACACATCAACTTGACATATAAAGATGTTTATGTGAAATAAACATAAAGCATGTTGGTGTCGGTCCGCGTATGAGCACGTTTATTGAGAATGTGAGTTACGTCACATTAGTTAGTCGTTGTGATCAGATAAACTGATTACGTTTAATTCTTTAAAAAAAGTTATACGTAGAAAATGGATAAGTGTTCTTTATTTAGAATATTATATTAACTTAGTACAAGGTGAAATTTACCAGTGGTTACATATATCCAAATGGTTGATTATTCTATGTGGGAAGTCATAGAGACTGGAAATTCTTTACCTAAAACAGAAACTAATGCTGATGGTGAACAAGTTACCCTGCCTATTAAAACTGCTAAAGAAAAGGCCTAAAGAAGACTGGAAGTTAAGGCAAGAAGCACTCTAATGATGGGCATTCCTAATGACCATCAGTTGACTTTCAACCACATCAAGGATGCTAAATTGTTGCTAAAAGCAATTGAGAAAAGGTTTGGAGGGAATGCTGCTACTAAGAAGACCAGGAAGAACCTTTTGAAGCAACAATATGAGAATTTTGATGCTCCAAGTTTTGAGAATCTTGATCAGACCTTTGATAGACTTCATAAGGTTATTAGTCAACTAGCATTTGTGGAAGTCTCAATTCCTCAAGAAGATGTAAATCAAAAGTTTCTGAGAAGCTTATTACAAGAGTGGAATACACATACTATAGTATAGAGAAACAAGGCTGATCTTGATACCATGAGTTTAGATGATCTGTATAACAATCTTAAAGTTTATGAACCTGAAGTAAAAGGGTCATCTAGCTCATCCTCAAGCACACAAAACTTAGCTTTTGTGTCCTCCTCCAATAACAGTTCTAGCAGTACTAATGAAGCAGTTAATACTGCTCATGGAGTTAGTACTGCTGGCACACAATCTAATGCTGCTGGGCCTACAACCCTTAATAACTTGAGTGATGCTGTTATCTATGCTTTCTTGGCTGGTCAATCTACTAGTCCTCAGATTATGCATGAAGATTTGGAACAGATCCATCCAGATGATCTTTAAGTGGCAGATGGCAATGTTGACAATGAGGGAAAGAAGATTTTTTAAGAAGACTAGAAGAAACCTCAAGGTCAATGGGCAAGATAAATTGGGTTTTGATAAATCCAAGATTGAATGCTACAACTGTCACAGGAAGGGTCACTTTGCTAGAGAGTGTAGGGCACCAAGGAACCAATACAACAAGAGTAATGAAGTTTCAAGGAGAACTATGCCTGTGGAAACTACAACTTCTACAGCTTTAGTGTCTCAATGTGATGGTCTTGGTGGCTATGATTGGAGTGACCAAGCAGCTGAAGGACCAAACTTTTCACTTATGGCCTACCCTGCTTCATCAAGTTCTGATTATGAGGAATCTAATGATTCTGGTTGTTCATTTAAATCTTGTTTAGATACTATTGAGGAACTTAAGGCTAGGAATGAAAAGCTAATAGAAGAGGTAAAAATGTTAAAGTTAGATAATTTAGGCTATAAAGTAGGCTTAAAATCTGTTGAGGAAAGACTTGAATTTTTTAAACAAAATGAGTCAGAGTATGTAGAAAAAGTTAATGTTCTTGAAGGTAAGCTTTATGTTAAAGAGCATGAAATTAAAGGACTTACTAAAAGGTTAGAAAAGGCTCAAAAAGAAAAAGATGCAGCTTATCAGGAGAAAGAAAAATATCAAGTTAAGGTAAATAAGCTTGAATTTGCATCTGAAAGTGTAAATAAGACAATTGAGTATCAATTAATGAGGAGAGGTAGTGGTATAGGTTATAATGAAGTTTCTTCCTCAATAACAGGAAAGTATGTACCTCCTATACCAGAATTGTCTTGTTTAGGTGAGTCTAATGCTAAGCCTTTAGGAGAAAATAGTAAGTCTAATGAGGAGAAATCTAAGGCTGAAAAGACATATTCTGATGCACCTATCATTGATGATTGGGTGTCTGATAATGATGAGGAACAGGTGAAGACTAAATCTAAGGTTGAAAGTATAACAGTTAAACCTAGTGTTGAACAAGTTAAGTTTGTGAAACCTAGTTTTAGTCATGAGGTGTCTAGGAAAACGGTTGAAAACACTGAGCAACCTAGGAAGTACACTAACAGGCCTAGAGGTAACCAGAGGAATTGGAATTGAATGATCTTGTAGGCCCTTAGATCTAGTTACTATATCACACAATATTATGAAGCTCGTATGGTGGTACAAGAGTATGTATATGTCGAGTATATTAAAGAGAGATATTAGAGAGATGAAGAGAGATAGTAGAGAGATGAAGAGAGAATTTTTATTACTAAAACATACACACTACACACTCAAGCACACACCTCAAATGACACATTTGAGGTGTTAATATAGTAAGATACAAACGCCCTAAAGGGCTTTCTATGGGCTCGGTATAACATGGATTGGAGTGGGCTTTGATTACAAGATATGAAAGACTAACTTATCATAAATATTAACCTATTAGCTTAGCCCAATCCATGAGCCCTTTGACTATTCTACTACGTATTCTATGACACATTACAAAGTTATAAATACGTAAATGACCATCAATTTCTATTAAAGCTAACAATCTCCCCTAAAGGATTTTCATTCAAAAGATGCTACACGTGATTTGGTCTTTAGTCATCTTGTTCATGAACTTTGTGTGTCGTCATAGAATAGTCTTGATTCATTTGTTCCTTCATGCTTTGTGATCTTCGTAGTAACGTCTTTTGATCTTTCTTGCCTTTGATCAACATCTTTACAGGTTTGCCGTGTCGTCTTTTCCAACATACTCATACTTCTTTATAAGACTTTGAACTTCATACTTGTGTCTTCCTCAATTGATTCATGAACTTGTTCTTAACTTTCTTGATTAGCTCTTGACTTTGACGTAACTCTTTGTCCTTAACTTGATCTTTTTGTCTTGAACGTTCTTCACTTAAGTTTGTTGAGGATGAATTTCATAAGTATGAGTATGTGGAGGTGAAGATGTTGAAATCTATGATGATGGTAAATGGCCTTTCCTCCAAGGGGACTTTCATCAGCACCTGCATAAAAATAGTTAGTAATAAAGCATCTGGCACTTACAGGTTCGGACTTCGAGATCGTTAACAGCATAGTGTGAAAACTTTCTCTAATCCTTGCCAAGGCCGTTACTGAACCGGATGCCCCCAAAAGGGCTAACACAGATACACCAAAGTGCATCAATGATTCAGGTGAGCCGCTGAAGTATACCGGAGTATCACTTCACGACTGTAGACCATTTGAAGCAAATAACCATTACGATAGATAAGGAAAGATCCTTAGATCTCATAAAGACTCTTATACACCTTGTGTCCTTTTTAACGAACACAAGTGTATTATATTGGAAGTGTATCCTAAGAGATCTTTTAATGAATCTCATGGCTCTAGACTTGATTATGTGCATTTTGGTTTTAGTCGTCAGAGGTATGGAGCAGAGTGCCACCTTTTCAATATCAACACATCTCGGAGTGAGAGGCCGATAGATTATGCAAGGTTCTCCGTGAGAAATGAAACAAATATCTTTTAAGAGATACCTGAGTGGCTAGGAGGGGTTGTGCAGCTCGTCATTGGGTCCATGACATCTTGTCTTTAATACCGGTATCATCTTTGTGATAATCGATAGCAGATGTATTGACCCGGTTTCTGCCCAAAGTTTTCATGGAGGGCTATTTCTTTTCACCATTTCATAAACTTTTCTTTTTAATTCTTCAACCCTTTCTTTCTCCTTTCTCATTACTCATTTTTTCAATCATACCTAAGGACTTCTAATTCTAATCTATTGAAATTGTCCTTGGGTAGATCCCTCCGGCTCTGGCGGATCATAGGACATAAACCTAACCATAATCACCATATAACTCCATGATTATCCTAGGTTCATAGATCACATGCCATAAAACCTTTTGTGAAAATCTCTCAAAGTGTTTATGATTAAACACATTTTTGTTGACACTTCGAGAGTTTTGAATTTTTCAGAAATACTCCCCCTACACATGTGCTTATACATTTTTTAAGATATGTTTGCACATGTTTGGTAGAGTTCGTACTTTTGAATTGATCGATTTTCAGTGAATATGACCGTTGCGAGACACGTTTACATCACTAGTTAAACTACCTTGAAATTATTACCCGTCCTGGTCAAGTTCAAAGAAAATCTCTCAAGACGGTACATTCTACTTAGACAAGTCCTATTCGAGACACGCTTACATCACTGGTTAGACCAGTTTGAAATTATTACCCGTCTAGGACAAGTCGTTTCGATTACTGACATTTAAGCTTCGTCAATTCGTTAGTTATATCTGAGTCGAGCTCATTTGAGATTCTACTACGATCTTTAAACATTTTGATCACATTTTAATCACGTCTTCTCCCCCTCAAAAATATCATGACATGATATTTTTTATATCAACTGATTAAAAGAAAAGCTTTTTGGAGAGATAGACGGATTTGGTTTTGCATGAAATCGGAACATTTTGATTTTGATTTTTATACTTCCCCTTAAAGAAAGCATGATTTTAAACATAGAGTTTAAAATCAATTTTAAGGGTTTGGAGGGAGTTATCTTTGAAATTACGAGTCCTGATCTGAAATAGTCAGAAGTCATCATTTTAGCCCGGGTTTCATACTGAAGTATACGAAAGCCATAGAGATTTTTAGGATAAGTGCTCGAAAAAATATTTAAAACCTTTGTTTTGATAAAGCACTTTCCCTTCTTTGAAGCACGGGTCCTGAAATGATGTGTCCAAAAGCCATAGTGAAGAATTTTTTTTTGAGATACGACATGTTTTAGAAAACATTTTAGAGAACTCTCGCTCAAGCATCTGTACATGTCCGTATCATTGTTGAATGACATTTCTAGATACGTACAGAATATCGATTATACGAGAGACATGTCGTGAGAAGAATATTTTTGTATTTTTTGATTTTATATTGTTTTTGTAATTTTGAGATTTTTCTATTTTTGTATTTTGATTTTGTTGGTTTTTCAAATTTTGTATTTTGTTTTTATTTTTATAAAAGAAATGGAAAATCAAAAATAGAAGATTGAAAGAATGATTTTGAAGAATTTACAGAATTAGAACCCTCTAATGAACTGGGTTCTGAGATAATAGAATCACCTGCAACCAAAGAAGAAGAGTTTTCACAAATAACAATATTAGAAGTACATGAATCATCACTCTGAGGGTATCAATGGTTGTAATGGTTTCTACTTCCTGTTGGGGATTATCACTATTATTTGTCTTGGTGCAAGTATCAAAAATCTTCCCTATGGGAATCCATCTAAGACCAACTGTTTTAAAAACTTTTCCCATGGGAATCCACCTAAGGTAAGAGCTAGACGTAGTTTTCTTATCAGATGCAGCGGAAGTCTCAGTATTTGAAAAACTACATCCTGTAGTTATCCACCTATTAGGTTTTTTATCCTTTTGCTTCTTATCAACGGGTTTCTTTCTATTTGGTGTCTTAGTAGATTGTGCCTTAGCACTTGAATTTACTTTCTTGAGAAATTGTGCAACACATGCATCGTGATTAGCTGAATAAACACATTTTTGACATGTAGGACAGACAAATTCAACATTCTTGTTTAAAACAGCAACCTTAACTTTGTCACTACAGTCATTTGGAAATAGTTTTTTGTTTGAAGAGAAATTTGAATTATTAGTGTTGCATTCTACGTGCATAGCGTTTTCTTTTGCGCAACTACTCTTAGATGCAAGCCAATCCCTAGTTTTTTGTTGAGTGTTCCTATGTAATTGTTTACTACTACTAACAGAGCCTTGGAATCTTGTAGAATTCATCATCCTAGGTTTTGCACCTGAAATTCCGTCTTTTCGAATCTGTGCCTTTTTACTAGCTTCATCTAGATAGTGATTGTGGACCATGTCGTTAGAACCAGCAGATTCGTTAACAGTTTTTGTGGTCACATACGGTGTATTATTCCTAGAAAGGTCAGGTGTAATGACTTGTGGTTCCTCGACAAACGCTTTTTCTTTTTCAACACCTTTTTCATCAATCTTTAATATTCTTTTCTTGATGGGCAAGGAATGTGGAGTGACTGGTTTTGACAAATCATTTTTCTCATCGGCTTTTGGAACAACCTGAGAAATAGACATTTTTGGTTTTTCAACCGTTTTTGAAGCATTTGGTTTCTTCAGAATCGATGGTTTTGCAAACTTAGTATCCACACCCTTCCCTTTTAGACTGTCTAGCTTAGCTCTCAAAAGATCATTTTGCTCTTTCATATCCTTGTAGGCACGCTCATACGACATTTTGTCATACTTTCATTCCTAAGTTTTTCGTTCAAGTTATTTAAAATAGGACAAGTTTTCTTTTTCAAGCTTTATGAGAGCATTTTCATATTTTGAAACAATTTCGGAGGTCTCAGCTTGCAATCTTTCATCGTATTCAACAGAATATGTTTGTAACATGATGGACATAATATCAGTAGACATAACTGCTTCCAAAAGAGTCATTTAGGTTTTCCAAAACTTTGAAGTTTTCAATATTTTCATTAGCTTCCTTCACCAGGGATTTGTTGTCCTTGAGAAAGTCGGCTGTATCTTTCAAAAAAGCTTGTTCAAAATGAATTACTCTCACATGGATGTTATTCAGTGGAGTAGTAATTTCTGTTTCAAACACCTTTTTCATTTCTGCATGAAAGCTTGAATGCCAGTTGTTGATACTGATAGTAGTTTTGGATAGAACAATTTTTTGAAGTGTTTCAATTCTCATTTTAACATCATTTAAATATCCTCTAGCAGCACTTGTGCTAAAAGAATTGTTTGATGACATTTGTTCCAAGTTTGAAAGAGTTTTAGAAACAACTTTTTGTTTTGCAACTAGTGTCGTAACAACTGGTTTTTTTGAAAACTTTGGTGTTTGTTTTTGTGGAACAAAAGGAATTCCCGAAAGTTTGTTAAATTTATTGTAATCAATTGGTTTTATCTCTGGGTTCTTTTGTTTCATTTTAATTCAACTCTCTTCAACAAGCTCAATCATTTCGTCAGAATCACGAACAATGGGAGGATTATGTTTAGCATATATTATATTTCCATTGTACAAAACATTCTGTTGTTTCTGAGCTTTCTTGAGAGTATAAGGATTTTCACAACCGATAGCCATTTTCTTCATAGTATGTAAAAACGGATTTGGATCTTTAATAAGCATATGAATGGTTTGACTTGAATGACCCGTTTTCACAAGCAAATCTTACAACTTTTTGATTGTTTCTTGTTTCTCAATGATTTCATCAAGAAAATCATTTTCTCGTTTTGAAAAATCCGCTTTTAACTGTTTCTTTTCTTTTTCAAGATCAGAACAAGTTGATTTTTGTTTAGAAAGTTGGTTGTTCAAATCAGAAATTTCCGCCTTTAAGGATTTGATTTTCATGTGTGAATTAACATCAAATGTGTCAAACTTGATTTGCAATTGTTTTTCCCTTGAAACAGAATTTTGATAACCAGTTTCTAATTATGACTGTCGTTTTTTATGAAACTCAAAAGCTTTTTCGTTTTCCTTATACCTCTCAAGCTCAGCGGTCATTTTCTCATTCGCGGCCTTAACATCGCGATTGACCTTTTTTACTTTCTCAAGTTCAATGATACAATTATTCAGTAATGATTCAAAGAAAGCACGAGTTTCCTCATCATTAGCACCATTATGTGCATCTTGAACTCTATTAGGATTCATATCTGGAGATTCTCTGTTAACATTGCTATTAACTTGCTCCCCCACATATGTGTCATAATTAGGTTCGGGAGGTACATAATGAGGATTCTCATGAGCAAACGGATTAGCATCATTACCGATTCGTTTCAATTATATAATCCAAAAGGATACACAAAGGAAATATGTGTAACCCCGGTTCGTTGTCCCGAATGAAGGATGAATGGAATTTCGTGTTTCGGGATCGTGAATCGTGTAGTGAACAGTGAAAGAGTGGGGTTTTGGTTTTTAAACTAAAATAAAGAAATATTAACTAGAAAAAATTAATCTACTAAGGCAAAAATTAGTCTAAAGTATCTAAGGCCAAATACGCAAAGAAAAACTAAAAACGGGATAATACCGGGAAAACCTAAAACGTCAAAGTAGTGAAATATAAATCCTAGGGATGACTAATTAGTTTTCCTAAGTTCTAATTAGTAAAAGAAAATTTTAGAAAAAGGAATTATATTTTTTGGATTTTTATTTTTATTTTTATAATTTAAAAACTAAATAAAAGAAAATAAATGATTAAAAATTTTAAATGAAAAGAGAAAAATCTGAATTTTTGAAGAAAACTACTTTAAGGTTAACTAAGCCTAGGAAAAATAAGAAAAAAAGAAATCAACTTAATGGAATAAGCTGATAATAAGCAAAACAGTTTTTATAAGAAAATAAAGAAAAGAAGGTTAAATAGAAAATGATGTGAAGTTATGATGAAAAAGTCCCAAGGGCGCAGTGGTGAGGTGTGTGTGTGTTGAGCTAGGAGACTAGGGTTCGAATCCCAGTTTTGTAACTTTTTCTTTTTATTTTATTTTTTTTTGTTTTTCTTTTAAAAGGCTAATAAGGACTAATAAATAAGCTATTTTAGAAAAGAGAACTATTTTAAAAACCACTAAAAAGCTGAGAAACAGCTTATGTTATCATCACAGTAAGCTTTTTTAGGAAAGAAGAAAAATGAAAAATTTTAAAAGATGGCAAATAAGCTATGATAAGCTAGGGGGAAACTTGATTAAGCTAATGTAACCAAAATCTAATCTTAGTTATCCAATAACCTCAGAATAAGCAAATTCCAAGGACAAATAAGCACTTAAGAATCCACGAAAAGTAAAAGATGCCAACTGATGCTGTCCTAGGAGCGCTTACTGAGGTACTATTTGCAGGTAAAATAAGCTACTCAAAAGCAATCAATAAGCTATCCTAAAAATTCATAAAAATAAGAAGCAACAAGATTAACTACCAAAGTCTATTATCACCAAGTTTCAGCTAAAATGGGCTTAACAGGAAGAAATGAAAAATCAAAAATATAAGTGGAAACCCAACCTAGGCTGCTGAGGACTATTCTGATGCATCAGTTGGGGGTATTTGACCTTAATGCCTTCAAAACTTAGTGAATTTCAACCAAGTCTTAAACTCTCACTTTAGCTACTGATATGCACCTAAAAATGCCAAAAGTAAGGGTCACACAAGCTCAGGCTAAATAAGAGCTTATATGAGCAGTTCCAACCTTATGATTTCACCTATTTATGCAAAACCTTAAAACACTTCAATTTAGCTTAAATGACCCTACAAACAGCTTATTTTAACCAGTTTAGGCAAGATTCAAGTTTCTAAAGTGGTATATGAACAGTAGCAACTATTTATCACCCAGAATAAGCTTATGCCAAACACCCCTAATTGAGACTGTTTTGCAATTTTGAACTAGAGGCCACTGATTTAAGCTACTATTCTGATTAACTACTTAATATCTAACTTGTTTTAACCAAAATTATCAACTTTTAAGATCTAAATACGCACTAATAAGCTTATGCTAATATTGATTGTTTTGGCTTTTTATGGCTTTTTTAGAGCAAAATGAAATCTAACCACTAACTACTATCAAATAAGCATCAAATAAGATCAAACTACTCTAATAAGCACTTGAAATAACAGAAATAAGCAAAGGAACAATAATAAGCTAGAAGTTTGAATTAATAGTGAGACTTACAAGGACCTTTGCTTGAATCAGAACCATACAACCAATCTATAACCCAGGCTTGTTTAAACACAAGCCAAATAAAACCCCATAAGCTCTTCCAAATCCAGCTTATCTTTTAACAGCTTATTTTGAGTGAATGTTGACTTTTTTTTGCAAATTTGAGATTAAGACAGCTTAAACCTATTCTAAAACTTACTATAAGCTATTAGAGCTTAAATAAGCTTATACTAGTGGAAAAGAGCTTATTGAAAGCTGTTTTTGAATATTTTTTTTGTATTTTTAAAGTATTTTTCTATTTTTTTGGGATTTTTGATTCAAAACAGACACTATGAAAATATTTTAATGAAAAGCCTTAAAGAGAGCTTATAGAAAGCTTGTAAAACAGAATATAAGCTATTCTTAGCTTATACTACACTTCATAAAAACAGAAACAGAGGATTCAATAAGGATTAAAGAACCAAATCAAAACAGAAATTTCATTAACCATAAAAACTTGAGTACATTAAATTCTTACAACTGAACAAGACTGAAATGAAAACTTATAACAAAGAATTACATAAAAACGACCATAAAACTACCCTAATTTAGACTCTAAAAAACTAACACCACAACTTGTGAGGAGAGGCTTCTATTTATAGGCCTTGAGGGAGTATTAGGGTTTCTCAGGAACCTTCAGGAAGCCCAATGTCAGCCCTTGGATCAATCTTGGGCACCACTTCTTCTCATCGTGGCCATTGATCATAGAATGTGGTGTCACATCCAATAGGATTGCTGGGATTTGCCACTCTATCATTCCTTGAGTTGTCAGCATGCTTCTAGAACATTTTAAGGTGGGTAATTATTATAGGAGCAGGGTAAAAGGAGGTAGGAGAAAGGGGAACAGTAACTAGGGAGGATTTGGCGGGTAAAATGGTTAAGGGTTGACCGGGTTTTAACTGTGGGTTGACTACGGGTATAATAGAAAATGGGTTAGAGTAGGATCCGGGTGGTTTTTATTAATAGAAATGGTGGTGGCTAGGGAATATGGATTGGGCTTGGAATATGGATTGGATTTTTATATTTGTTTGTGTAATGTTTAAATTTAAAGTTTGGGATTAGATTTGGAATGGGACTTAATTATGAGGGACTATTTCTGCCAAGTTTCCAAGGGACTGATTTTGTAATTATGCCATGATCCAAGGGCTTTTCTTCAAATATATTTTTTTCTTTGACGGATTCTTCCCCCGCTTTGGCTTTAAATAGCTTCTTCCAAATCCTGTGCTCGTGTTTTCTGGGTTTTCTTGATATTTTTCTATATTTCATGATATCCGTACCTGCATATTAACAAACACAAAAACACAAATATTTTTGGCATTTTGGTTAGTTTTTGGTCGTTTTGGTCTTAATTTGGTCAAGAAAAGGTATTTTAATAAGCACCTACCAAAATCCCCCAGACTAAGATATTGCAGTGTCCTCACGCAATGTTATAGAAACACATTTTTGAAACCAAAAATTTCCATTATCTTTTTACTAACTTTGAAAAGTAGCAAAATTTTCAATAGAGATTAAGAAATCTAAAGTTTTAAAAACTCCCCATTTTTCAATTTTATTCTATTTTTATATTTTTCTCTTTTTCATGTGACGGTTTTGTCGACAATCATTATCTAACAATAACTTTTAGGGTCAACGAGTAGGAAACACGGCTCATAAAGAAGTGACCATACAGATAAAATTCGTCATCCTTGATTTTTCACGAGTCCCCAAACTAAACTTAAAAACGAAATCATTGTTATATACAAGTTAGATTGCTAACACTACCCATAGAAATTAATTGTGTACGCTTAGCTACTTCTTGCTCCCATATTCCTAATGTCTCCATTTATTTTATTTTTGCATGAGAAATGAATTTCTTCATACTTTTGTTTCGATAATTCTTTAAGTCCGATAAAGACACCAAGTTTAGATGCTAACTAGTTTCTAATCTTCCTCCGAAAACCGTTGCCATAAAAATGAGGTCCACATTAAGGTGATTTAAAATGGGGCTTATTATTCTATTTTTATATTTTTGACTTTTTCAAATTTTTATTATTTATTTATTTTTTATTTTTTATTTTTTATTTTTTTTATTATTATTTTTTTTTACAACCTAACTTTTTATTGAAGTTGTGTACCATAAACTATGGATCTTCAAGGGGAAATTCCAAGACCTTACACCTTCCGGAATAAAGGATCCAAGGGCCGTTACAACGGAGAGTTCCAAGACCTTAACGCCTTTCAGAATCAAGGGTCCAAGGGCCGGTGTAAGAGGGTAGCCAAGACCTAAATACCTTCTGGAAATAAGAATCCAAGGACCAATCTCGAATCCACAACTTATAGCACATAAATTTAAGATTTATTTATTTATGCTTAATTTTAGTGCCACCACTCCCAATCTCGTGTACGATAAACTAACCGGAACTTTACGGATAATTCCAAGACTCTAGACATTCCTGAAATGAGGATCCAAGGTCGTTAGACCAAGACCTCACACATCCTGAATTAGAGATCCAAGGGCCGCTTTATGAACCGCCGCTTATGTTACACGACACTTGTAGTAACCTTGATGTGTACCCAACTTTTATAAGCAAGAATTTTCTTAAGAAGACAAAAACTAATCATCACCAAAACCTAACACCCTTAATTAATCCTAAGATTCTATTTTTAAGATGTGCAAGCTTATGGGAGCAAAAAGCCACAAATAACTTCGATGAGTTCTAAAGAGAACCAACTACTCCATGTTTAGCAATCTAACTTATAAATAACTCTATCATTTCTCGTTCTTCGCAAATTTAAAATCTTAAATAATAAGATCCGCGAATGCTTAGCCAAGTACAAAATCAAGAAGCGCATATTTAAAGTCGATTATGGGAACTTGCAAACTCTTGGAAAGAATTTACGTTTTATAGCTCCTTGTATAAAAGACTAGCACAACTTGCATTTAAAAGGTTAAGGAGACAAGCTAGGGCTCAACACGCCCGGTCAAGTCAGAATTTTATTCCTACTCTCACCAGCGGAAAGTCAACAAAATGTAAAAATTTATTATATTTTTGCAATTTTTTTTCCATTTTTCGGATTTTTTCATTTTTTGGAGGAAAAACGAGGTTGCATGAGTTCACGGTAAAAAATGCAAGGCAAAAATCAAATCGAAAGATTACCCCCCGACTAAAACAAGACATTGTCCTCAATATCTTAAAGGTAAGGGTTCTCCTAACTAAATCTAAGGCCGTTTATTAATTATGCCAAAGATAAACGTTAAACGATAAGATTAAGGATATCAGATGAGCAACGAATGATGAAACTCGAGTGGAGAGAAGCAAACCACGAGCACGAGAGTCTTCATTATTCGGGCAAATCCTGGACACATCACAAAAAACCACGAAACACGACAAATGGAAGAGGTAGCCCTCCTCACGTCACTTATTAGAAAATAGATAGAAATAGAAGGATAAGCATGGGGTGCCTCCCACGAAGTGCTTTGTTTTTGATAACCAAGTCACGTAGCCTGACTCGACCCCGAATTTAGTTATCCATGGGGAAAGTTTGGAGATCCGGGACAACCATGGATGGTATGTCCCCTCCAAAATAGTGTTTGATCCTATGACCGTTCACCTTAAAGTTTGGACCGTTGTTTTGAGCTAACTCGACGGTTCCATATGGAAAAACTTGGGTAATGGTGAACGGCCCAGACCAGCGGGTTTTGAGTTTGCCCGAGAAGATCTTTAATCGAGAATTGAAGAGGAGGACTCGATCACCAACATCGAAAATGCGGTTCTTAATTTTAGAGTCATGAATCCTCTTTGTTTTCTCTTTGTAGATTAAAGAGTTCTCGTAGGCTTGATCCCTAAGCTCATTTAATTCATTCATTTGGAGCTTTTGGTGATCACCCGCGGTCTTGAGATCAAAATTGGCATGTTTTAAGGCCCAATAAGCTTTGTGCTCGAGCTCGATCGGTAGATGACACGCCTTTCTGTACACAAGCTTGTAAGGAGTGCACCCGATGGGTGTTTTATAAGCCGTACGGAAGGCCCATAGTGCATCATCTAATTTGTCCGACCAAGAGGCACGGTTTTCGCCCATGGTCCTTTCCAATATTCGTTTCAATCCATGATTCGAAACCTCAACTTGACCGCTTGTTTGCGGGTGATACGCGGCAGAAAGACGATGGGTAACACCATACTTGAGCATAACTTTAGCAAATTGGTCATTGCAAAAGTGAGTACCGCGATCACTGATTATAGCGTGAGGAGTTCCGAATCGGGAGAAGAGATTTTTCAAGAATTTTACAACCACTCGGGCGTCATTAGTGGGGAGTGCTTTCGCTTCAACCCATTTAGACAAGTAGTCGACGGCCACGAGGATATATTTGTTCCCTCGTGAAGACGGGAATGGCCCCATCAAATCGATGCCCCACACGTCAAAGATCTCGCAGACTTGAATTGCATTATGAGGCATTTTGTCTTTTTGCGAGATTTTTCCTTGACGTTGGCAAGAGTCACATGACTTTACCAAGTCGTGGGCATCGCGGTAAATTGTCGGCCAATAGAAACCGGAATCAAAGATTTTTTTAGCGGTGTAGCTGGCACCATGATGTCCCCCCGTGGGTCCATTATGGCAAGCCTTGAGGATGTCAACGGCTTCTTGGCCATGCACACACCGTCTAATTACTTGATCGGCACATATCCGGAATAAGTAGGGGTCGTCCCAAAAGTAATGTTTAACATCTTTGAAAAATTTCTTTTTCTGCTGGGACGACATCCCTTTTACCACAAAATTCCCCGCATGGTAATTTTCATAGTCGGCAAACCATGGGGTACTCGGATCATCTTTTAAAGATATCTTCCCAAGTGTCTCGAGAGGAAATGTTTCGGTGATTTCCTCTTTCTCGAGATCACTTTGATGGGGATTTTCAAGTCTGGATAAGTGATCAGCGGCTAGATTTTCTGCTCCTTTTTTTATCACGAATGATAATATCAAATTCTTGGAGCAGAAGAATCCACCGAAGTAATCTCGGCTTAGCATCTTGCTTAGCTAAGAGATACTTTAAAGCAGAATGGTCCGTATACACTATGCTTTTGGATAAGACAAGATATGGTCTAAATTTCTCAAAAGCGTAGACAACGGCCAACAACTTTTTCTCGGTAGTAGTATAGTGAGATTAAGCGTCGGTCATTGTCTTGCTGGCATAGTGTATCGGCTGAAAGTACTTGGTTTTTCGTTGCCCCAGGACTGCCCCGATAGCATAATCACTTGCATCACACATGAGCTCAAAGGGCAAGTCCCAATCGGGGGCAACCAATATTGGTGCTTCAGTCAGTTTCTGTTTAAGAACCTCGAATGCTTTGATGCATTCGGGAGAGAAAAAGAACGGAGCATCTTTTTCAAGAAGATAGGTTAGAGGCCGGGCGATTTTAGAGAAGTCTTGAATAAATCGTCTGTAAAAACCAGCATGACCAAGGAAACTTCGGATTCCTTTAACGGTAGTGGGATGAGGTAGCTTAGCGATAACATCGAATTTAGCTCGATCGTCCTCAATCCCGGATTTGGAAATCTTATGGCCGAGGACAATGCCCTCTTTAACCATGAAGTGGCACTACTCCCAATTTAGAACAAGATTGGTATTTTCACACCATTCAAGCATTTTATCTAAATGGGAGAGGCAAGATGAGAAAGAATTTCCGTAGACCGAGAAATCATCCATAAAGACTTCCATTGTCTTCTCGATCATATCATGGAATATAGCCATCATGCACCTTTGGAACGTGCATGGGGCATTGCATAAGCCAAAAGGCATGCGGCGGTAGGTAAACGTTCCGTAGGGGCACGTGAAGGTGGTCTTTTCCTGATCATGGGGATCAATTGGTATTTGAAAATACCCGAAAAAGCCATCGAGAAAACAATAGAATTCATTTCCCGCCAAACGCTTAAGCATTTGGTCCATAAACGGTAGAGGGAAATGGTCTTTACGGGTAGCATCATTGAGTTTTCGGTAATCGATACACACTCTCCATCCGGTGACGAGACGTGTGGGGATTAACTCATTTTCTTCGTTTGTCACAACGGTCATTCCACCCTTTTTGGGCACACAGTGGACCGGGCTAACCCATGAGCTATCAGAAATTGGATAAATCATCCCAGCGTCGAGGAGTTTAAGAACTTCCTTTTTTATGACATCATGGATTTTTGGGTTAACTCGTCTTTGTTGTTGGACAACGGGTTTGAAATTATCTTCGAGCAAGATCTTGTGGGTACAAAAACGAGGGTGTATGCCCTTTATGTCGGAGATCTGCCAAGCGATGGCACTCTTATGCTTCTTAAGCACGTCTAAGAGTTGGGTCTTCTCCTCATCTTTAAGGTCTTTAGAAATGATGACGGGATATTTGTCGGTTTCTTCTAAGAAAGTATATTCGAGATGAGGAGGTAAATCCTTGAGCTCGAGCTCCGGAGGATTCTCAGTAGACGGCTTTACTTCTTTGATTTATTCTTTTTGAATTTCTTCCGGAGGGAGAGAAGATGAAGGATCATTGTTGAGTAACTTCTCAAGGAGAAGAATGTCTCCCTCCGGGTCAAAGTCTGAATTATCAATTTCCGGTGAAACTGATTCATTCTTAAGACAAGCCTCGATCTCTTCCAAGATGAAATCACTTCCCTCAAACGGAGTGAGGGAAGGGGAAGAGTCGGAAAGAATTGGTTGAGAAGAAGGAGTGGGATTGCCACTCAAGGATTTATCGGAAAATCCAAGAACTTCTTGAGAATACTCCTCCGAGGCAACATCAATCACATCAATTCGATTAACCGAGACGGAATCATGGTTGGAGGAGTATTTGAAAGTTCGGTCAAGGTTGAAAGTCACGGCCTCATTATCAACCCGCAGTGTTATTTCTTCACCATATACGTCAATCAAAGCACGCCGAGTTCTTAGGAACGATCGTCCGAGAATTAGAGGAACCCGGGGGTCAGCATCAAAATCTATAACCACAAAATCGGCGGGGAAATGGAACTTCCCTACCTTGACAAAGACATCCTCGGCTATTCCGAGCGGACGAGTTATAGAACGGTCCGCTAGCTCGAGGGTCATGCAAGTAGGAGTGAGTTCCAGTAGAGAAAGCTTGTTCCAAACGGAAAGCGGCATTAGGTTGATGCTTGCACCAAGATCGGCAAAGGCGTAGCATTCAACCATCCCTGGAAAATCACATGGAATGAGAAATTTTCCGGGATCTCCAAGCTTTTCGGGGAGCTTTTTTAGGAGAACCGCTGAGCAATTCTCATTCAGAGGAGTTTTTGCTAATTCAAATTGTTTTTCCTTGTTGCTCAATAAACCCTTGATGGTGGAAGCAAACTTAGGCATCAGAAGTAAAGCATCCGCGAAGCTTATGTCGAAATGCAAATCTTGAAAGATTTGAAAGAATTTCTCCATTTGATTTGAAGCTTTTTCGCGGAGCTTTTGATCATTCAATCTTGAAGGATAAGGAAGTTTGGTTTTGACAGGAGCTTCTTCGGGCTCAAAAACAATCTTTGGTTTAGACGGTTGGACAACCAGAGGTTGGACGTCTTCGGTTCTTCCGTTATTAGAAGGAAGTTCCGTGTCCTTTGTCGCCTCGGTCTCACGGGCAACTACCTTGGGAGGAAGAGAAGAAGAGGTAGTCGGAGTCGTTGGTCCATCATATGATACACCACTTCGGGTGGTGATTGCTTTCATATCACCCCTCGGGTTAGCAATTGTGTTGCTAGGAAGAGACGATGTACCCGAGGTTGAGGGTTGATTCATTTGTAAAAAACCACTCATCATTTGCTTAAGCTCGTTTGTTTGTCGAGTCAACGTCGTATCAATCTCTTTCCGAAGTTCAACTCTCATGTTATTAATTTGAGTCTGCATGGTTCGTATGCTAGCATCGGTTGTCTTCATATAGTTTGAGAAATCGGGAGAAGGTGCAACTTGTGCAGGAGGAGATTGATAGACTTGTTGCGGTTGAGCATGATAATTGTTTCCACGGTTTTGGTTGTAACTTTGGTTTTGATTGTAACCTTGGTTGGTTTGATGAAAACGATTTTGGTTGTTTTGAACGGGTGTGAAACCGGGTGGCCCCATTTGGTTGCTAGCTCGGTAGTTAACTTCACCTTGAGGAAGAGATCCTTGATTTTGATTGTAGTTCGCAGCTGCTACGGTAGAATTGCAAACTTGGCTGTCGGTAGCTTGACAATCATAATAAGGATGGAGACCACCACATATAACACAATTTTCTTGTACCGCTTTGACTTGAGCGGGTGGAGAAGAATGTTTCTTTTGTTTAGAGAGAACAAGAGTTTGGATACATTCCGTGAGTTTTTCGAGCCTAGCATCCGTGCTAGAGACATTGGTATTCACTTTTGAAACAACCGATTTGTTTCGAGAAGTGGGAACCTTGGATTTTTTCTCGATAATCGTCAAAATATCTCTCGGCATTCGACTCAAGATATTGCCACCAGAGGCTGCATTGAGTGAATCTTGATCCGATTGAGTTAAAGCATTGTAGAACGTATCGATTTGATGTAGTTCCGAGAAACCGTGATGTGGGCATTTACGTAGGAGATCCTTAAATCGTTCCCATGCCTCACCAAAGTTCTCATCAAAACCTTGCTGGAAATTTGTGATTTCATTCCTGAGATTAGTCATTTTAGACGGAGGAAAGAAATAATTCACGAATTTATGGACGAGATCTTCCCAAGTATAGATCGATTGAGGGGGTTCTTTTTCAAGCCAAATCCGGGCTGCCCCCTCGAGGGAAAATGGGAATAACATCAATTTAATAGTGTCATGAGGGACATCCTTATGGTAGTGTGTGGAGGTCAACTGGTTAAACCATCGGATGTGTGTGTGGGGATCCTCCCTCTCAAAACCATGAAATTGATTTCCCGTGACAAGTTGTATTAAACCGGTTTTAAGCTCAAAATTTGTATTATTAATTGGTGGTACAACAATAGCATCTCCGTATCCCACGGTGGGACATTGGAGTAACTCTTGCATAGTACGTTGATCCTCGGCCATTTCGGTAATGGGAGTATCAACTTGAGGACGTAACTCGGGTACGTTTACTCTTTTGCGTCGACGAGAACGACGAGTCGGTAAGAGAGAAGATTTATCAATTAAGTTTGATTTGGAACGGGTGAGCATACACCAAAAATAAATTTAAAAGAAAAATGAATTTGGAAAAGGAAAATATTTTTGGATTTTTTATATTAAAGGAAAATAAACACAATATTTTTGGTACCGATCCCTCAACCGATATCGTTTCTCTTAAGACTACTCGCAGAGTGGCGGAGAAGCAAAGGTCCGCTTGAAAGCTGATTAAAAACCCACCTCTTTCGGTTCGTCAATTTAATGTCAAACCTTCCTTAAACCACTTGTATAGGTTGTAATCAAAAGATAATCCGAAATCAAATGATTTCACGATTGTTTTGTTGTTTTTCGATTTTTTTTGGTGTTGTTAACTCTTTAGGAAAAATGTTAGTGGTTTTTTAATTTTTTTTAGATTTTATATTTTTGAAAAATATTTACGAAGAAAAACGATAACTTCCCGGGAGAAGGGTCTTCAAAACACGAATCGAAAAACGGAATCACGAATTCACGTCAACCTTCCCCGGCAGCAGCGCCAAAAATTGATTCGTTTCAATTATATAATCCAAAAGGATACACAAAGGAAATATGTGTAACCCCGGTTCGTTGTCCCGAATGAAGGATGAATGGAATTTCGTGTTTCGGGATCGTGAATCGTGTAGTGAATAGTGAAAGAGTAGGGTTTTGGTTTTTAAACTAAAATAAAGAAATATTAACTAGAAACAATTAATCTACTAAGGCAAATATTAGTCTAAAGTATCTAAGGCCAAATACGCAAAGAAAAACTAAAAACGGGATAATACCGGGAAAACCTAAAACGTCAAAGTAGTGAAATATAAATCCTAGGGATGACTAATTAATTTTCCTAATTTCTAATTAGTAAAAGAAAATTTTAGAAAAAGGAATTATATTTTTTGGATTTTTTTTGTAATTTTTATGATTTAAAAACTAAATAAAAGAAAATAACTGATTAAAAATTTTAAATGAGAAGAGAAAAATCTGAATTTTTGAAGAAAACTACTTTAAGGTTAACAAAGCCTCGGAAAAATAAGAAAAAAGAAATCAACTTTTCTGAATAGGCTGATAATAAGCAAAACAATTTTTATAAGCAAATAAAGAAAAGAAGGTTAAATAGAAAATGATGTGAAGTTATGATGAAAAAGTCCCAAGGGCGCAGTGGTGAGGTGTGTGTGTATTGAGCTGGGAGACTGGGGTTCGAATCCCAGTTTTGTCACTTTTTCTTTTTATTTTATTTTTTTTTGTTTTTCTTTTAAAAGGCTAATAAGGACTAATAAATAAGCTATTTTAGAAAAGAGAACTATTTTAAAAACCACTAAAAAGCTGAGAAACAGCTTATGTTATCATCACAGTAAGCTTTTTTAGGAAAGAAGAAAAATGAAATTTTTTAAAAGATGGCAAATAAGCTATGATAAGCTAGGGGGAAACTTGATTAAGCTAATGTAACCAAAATCTAATCTTAGTTATCCAATAACCTCAGAATAAGCAAATTCCAAGGACAAATAAGCACTTAAGAATCCACAAAAAGCAAAAGATGCCAACTGATGCAGTCCTAGGAGGGCTTACTGAGGTACTATTTGCAGGTAAAATAAGCTACTCAAAAGCAATCAATAAGCTATCCTAAAAATTCATAAAAATAAGAAGCAACAAGATTAACTACCAAAGTCTATTATCACCAAGTTTCAGCTAAAATGGGCTTAACAAGAAGAAATGAAAAATCAAAAATATAAGTGGAAACCCAACCTAGGCTGCTGAGGACTATTCTGATGCATCAGTTGGGGGTATTTGCCCTTAATGCCTTCAAAACTTAGTGAATTTCAACCAAGTCTTAAACTCTCACTTTAGCTACTGATATGCACCTAAAAATGCCGAAAGTAAGGGTCACACAAGATCAGGCTAAATAAGAGCTTATATGAGCAGTTCCAACCTTATGATTTCACCTATTTATGCAAAACCTTAAAACACTTCAATTTAGCTTAAATGACCCTACAAACAGCTTACTTTAACCAGTTTAGGCAAGATTCAAGTTTCTAAAGTGGTATATGAACAGTAGCAACTATTTATCACCAAGAATAAGCTTATGCCAAACACCCCTAATTGAGACTGTTTTGCAATTTTGAACTAGAGGCCACTGATTTAAGCTACTATTCTGATTAACTACTTAATATCTAACTTGTTTTAACCAAAATTATCAACTTTTAAGATCTAAATACGCACTAATAAGCTTACGCTAATATTGACTGTTTTGGCTTTTTATGGCTTTTTGAGAGCAAAATGAAATCTAACCACTAACTACTATCAACTAAGCATCAAATAAGATCAAATAAGATAAAACTACTCTAATAAGCACTTGAAATAATATAAATAAGCAAAGGAACAATAATAAGCTAGAAGTTTGAATTAATAGTGAGACTTACAAGGACCTTTGCTTGAATCAGAACCATACAACCAATCTATAACCCAGGCTTGTTTAAACACAATCCAAATAAAACCCCATAAGCTCTTCCAAATCCAGCTTATCTTTTAACAACTTATTTTGAGTGAATGTTGACTTTTGTTGACTTTTTTTTGTAAATTTGAGATTAAGACAGCTTAAACCTATTCTAAAACTAACTATAAGCTATTAGAGCTTAAATAAGCTTATACTAGTGGAAAAGAGCTTATTGAATGCTGTTTTTGAATATTTTTTTGTATTTTTAAAGTATTTTTCTATTTTTTTGGGATTTTTGATTCAAAGCAGACACTATGAAAATATTTTAATGAAAAGCCTTAAAGAGAGCTTATAGAAAGCTTATAAAACAGAATATAAGCTTTTCTTAGCTTATACTACACTTCATAAAAACAGAAACAGAGGATTCAATAAGGATTAAAGAACCAAATCAAAACAGAAATTTCATTAACCATAAAAACTTGAGTACATTAAATTCTTACAACTGGAAAAGACTGAAATGAAAACTTATAACAAAGAATTACATAAAAACGTCCATAAACTACCCTAATTTTGACTCTAAAAAACTTACACCACAACTTGTGAGAAGAGGCTTCTATTTATAGGACTTGAGGGAGTATTAGGGTTTCTCAGGAACCTTCAGGAAGCCCAATGTCAGCCCTTGGATCAATCTTGGGCACCACTTTTTCTCATCGTGGCCATTAATCATAGAATGTGGTGTCACATCCAATAGGATTGCTGGGATTTGCCACTCTGTCATTCCTTGAGTTGTCAGCATGCTTCTAGAACATTTTAAGGTGGGTAATTATTATAGGAGCAGGGTAAAAGGAGGTAGGAGAAAGGGGAACAGTAACTAGGGAGGATTTGGCTGGTAAAATGGTTAAGGGTTGACCGGGTTTTAAGTGTGGGTTAACTACGGGTATAATGGGAAATGGGTTAGAGTAGGATCCGGGTGGTTTTTATTAATAGAAATGGTGGTGGGCTGGGAATATGGATTGGGCTTGGAATATGAATTGGATTTTTATATTTGTTTGTGTAAGGTTTAAATTTAAAGTTTGGGATTAGATTTGGAATGGGACTTAATTATGAGGGACTATTTCTGCCAAGTTTCCAAGGGACTGATTTTGTAATTATGCCATGATCCAAGGGCTTTTCTTCAAATATATTTTTTTCTTTGACGGATTCTTCCCCGACTTTGGCTTTAAATAGCTTCTTCCAAATCCCGTGCTCGTGTTTTCCGGGTTTTCTTGATTATTGTCCATATTTCATGATATCCGTACCTGCATATTAACAAACACAAAAACACAAATATTTTTGGCATTTTGGTTAGTTTTTGGTCGTTTTGGTCTTAATTTGGTCAAGAAAAGGTATGTGAATAAGCACCTACCAATTACTATAATTTTGTACCTCATGGAGTGGTTCTGTGTCATAAGTAGGTGGTGTTTCAGAATAACTACTTGATGTTGGTGCCTACTGATTGGCCATAAATATGTAGTTTCCATTGAGATCTGCTGCATTCTCCGCTGCACATGCTGTAACCTTGAAGTCATATTCCTCAGCGGTCAACAGTATTCCCGACCCTTCTTTATTAGCTAGCATCAACATGTACTGGAGATTTTGTACCTTCGTCATTATATTGACATTGTAATCTCTACCAATATCACTACTGTGAATGTGAGATGTAGGTTTCTGAATCGTAGTCATAAAATAATCATTCCCATTTTGATTAACCACATTATGATTCACAACTGATCCATTTGATTTCCAGCATACTACCCTACATTTTGCATCTGATTCCCCATCTATTTACCCGTAGTATTTTCTTGCCGATTCTCAATAACTTCAACCATTTGTCCTTCTTGACCCATAGATATCCTTGGTTGAGCAAACTGCTTATTGTCAGTGTACGATGAAATCCATTGGTTGTTGTTATGTGGTTTGATGTTTAATGCCCTGGAGAATGAAGTAAAAGCATTTATCAAAGCATTTGTGATACTGTCTTGCTGAGTTGCCATTGATGAAGGTATGTATGATAAAGTTGTTCTTGGATCGTTTCAACGATATAGGAGTTGTGTTTGTTGTTGGTTAAGGTAAATTGTTGTAGGGAAAATATGGTCTAAAAACTTAAAAACGTCGATAACTTCTCTTCGGAGTGAATTTGGCCCTCGAAGGTGGGTTGTTCATTCAGCGTGTCTTTCTCCTCGTTCTCACGGTCGTTTTGATATGTTATGGGCTGAAAATGGAGTTACGGTTCAAAAGTTATGGCCGTTTAAAGTTTTGTCGTAAAAAGTCAACTTTGAAGGTTTAATTCCGATGACTTTGGTTCAATTCCGATGAATTTGGTCAATTCCGATGGATTTTGTTCAATTCTGATGGATTTGTTTGGTTCAATTCTGATGAATACTGTTTACTTTGGTCCAATTTCGATGAATCCTTGCAATTCCGATGAAAGTTGCAATTTCGATAGAATCTATCTAATTTGTACAAATTAGAAGATTTTTTTCTTAGTCGAAGTATTCCACACACTTATACAAGCAAGGGAATACTGAGTAATCGTTGGATGGTGAAGTAAACGTGTTCTTGATGAATTTCGATGACCAATTCCGATGAATCCAATTTTGATGAGCCAATTCCGATAAATGTTAATACTAATAATTATCCTAACCAATACAACAACTACTAGGAATGATCAAAGAAATAAGAGTGGAACTTGTAATATTAGCTTCATATAAATCACACACTTAAAACAATGATACAAACCCTAATGACTACAATACCTTGAGAGCACCTTTTGAACACCAACCTCTCAAGTGAGGATGGGAGGTTCTATTTATAGTTTTTGTGATGGATGGGCTTGGACTTGGGTGGGCTATTACATGGGCTTCTTTAATACAATACATAACATATAAGCTTAAGTCCAAGCCCTATTGACTAAATATACTAATTACACAACGACACGTTTAATACAATAAATAACGACAATGACCATCGCTTTTTATAAATCCTAACAATCTCCCCCTAAGGGATGGTCATTCAAATGTTGCTCGGAGTGAGTTGGTCTTTTGTCTTCATTTCCATGTGCTTCGAGTGTCGTTGTATAATAGTCTTTGTTCTTGTTCCTTCATGCTATGTGATCTTCAAAGAATCGTCTTTGTGGATGTTCTTGCCTTCAATCAACATCTTCATGTGATGATGCGTCGTGACCTTCAACATACTCATACATCTTGGACATTATACTTATGCTAACAATCTCCCCATAATCTTTCATCATATGAACTTGTTCTCGACATCTTGATTAGCTTCTTGACTTTGTCTATTCACTTTGTCTTTAGCTTGATCTTCTTGTCTTGAACTTTTACACTTGAGCTTTGTTGGAGATGTTCTTCATAAGTATGAGTATGCTGAGGTGAAGATGAATGATGTATGTGGTGATGGTTAATGGATGTTTAAGGGTAGCTGCATAAAACTGTTAGTAATAATCATCCAGCACTTATGGGTTAGGACTTCGAGATCATCAACAACATAGTGTGTAGACTTTCTCTAATCTCCCCCAGGTCGTTCTGAACCGGATACCCCCGAGAGTGCTTACACGGACACACCGAAGTGCACCCACGATTCAGTGAGTCGCTGGAGATCACCCCACGACTGTAGACCGTTTGAAGCACGTAACCATCATGATGTAAATGGCAAGATCCTTGGATCTCATTAAGACTCTTACAACTTGTGTCCTTTTTGGCGAACACAGGTGTATCATATTGGATGTGTTCCTAACGAGATATTTTGATGAATCTCATGGCTCTAGACTCTATTGTGCATTTTGGTTTTAGTCGTCGGAGGCATGGAGCAGAGTGCCACCTTTTCAATATCAACACATCTCGGAGTGAGAGGCCGATAGATTATGCAGTGTTCTCCGTGGGAAATGAAACAAATATCTTTTGAGAGATATCTGAGTGGCTAGGAGGGGTGGTGCAGTGCGTCACTGAGTCCATGACGTCTTGTCTTCAATATCAGTATCACCTTAGTGAGTACCGATAGCAGATGTATTGACCCGGTTTCTGCCCTAAGTTTTCATGGAGGGCTATTTCTTTTCACCCTTTCATTCAACTTTTCTTTTTAATTCTTCAACCCCTTCTGTCCCTTTCTCATTTACTCCTTTTTTCAATCTTACCTAAGGACTTCTAATTCTATTCTATTGGAATTGTCCTTGGGTAGATCCCTCCGGCTCTGGCGGATCATAGGACGGTTTTCCTAACCTTAGTCACCTTATAACTCCATGACTATCCTAGATTTACCAGAAAACCTTTTGAAAATCTCTCAAAGTGTTTATGAGTAAACACATTTAGTTAGCACTTTGAGAGTTTTTATTTTTGAAATACTCCCCCTTCACATGTGCTCATGCATTTTTAACTAAAATTGCACATGTTGGGTAGAGTTTGCACATTTTGAATTGATCGACTTTCAATGAACATGACCTTTGCGAGACACGCTTACATCACTAGTTAGACTAGCTTGAAATTATTACCCATCCCGGTCATATTCAAAGATCATCTCTCGAATTGGTACATTCTACTCAGACAAGTCCTTTGCGAGACACGTTTACATCACTGGAAAACCAGCTTGAAATTATTACCTGTCCTGGACAAGTCTTTTCGATAACGGACATCAAGTTTCGTCAATTCGAGGGTTAGAACTGAGTTTGTCTGGTGAGCATACTTTGAGATTCCACGAACTTTGATCACATTTTAATCATGTCCTCTCCCCCTCAAAAATAGCATTGATATTTTTGATATCAACTGATTAAAATGAAAGTGTTTTTGGAGAGAGACGGATTTTTAGCATGAAAATGGAACATTTTGCATTTTTTAATTTTTATACTCCCCCTTAAAGAAAGCATATTTATAAAACATTTGAGTTTCAAGAGGGAGTTTCTTGAGCACAGAATTTGAGAAAGATTTTGAAAAATCTTTTTGAAAAATCTTGATCATGTGCTCAAGATTCGTTTTGATTTGCCATTAACATTGCGAGTCCTGATCGAAAATAATCAGAAGTCATCAATGTAGCTCGGGTTCCGAACTGAAATGTACGAAAGTCGTTAAGAAGAAAGTTTTGAGAACGACATGTTTTAGAAAATGTTTAAATGAACTCTCGCTCAAGCATCTGTACATGCCCGTATCATTGTTGAATGACATTTCTAGGTACGTACAGAATATTGATTTATACAAGAGACATGTCGTGAGAAGAATATTTTTTGAATTTTGTATTTTATATTTTTTATGTCTTTTTGAAATTTTATATTTTTATATTTTGTTTTTGTTGGTTTTTCAAATTTTGTATTTTGTTTTTCAAAAATATTTACATGCGAAGCGTTTGGAAATAAATTCAAGAAGATTCGAGAAGACTTTCTAACTCTACGGGAGTTAGGCTTCGCATTCCAATTCGACGAACTAAGTATTCAAACCGCTCTGTTGGGAGGGCTTTAGTAAATAGATCGGCAAGTTGGTATTCAGTCTTCACGAAAAATAATTCAACAGTACCCTCTTCGACGTATTCCTTTATGAAGTGGTAGCGGACTCTAATATGCTTGGTCTTGGAGTGCTGAACTGGATTACACGAGATGGCTATGGCACTTTTCGAGTCACAATACATAGGTATGTGGTCGAAAGAGTAGCCATAATCTGTGAGTTGTGTCCTCATCCATAGAACTTGGGCACAACAAGCAGATAGAGACACATACTCGGCTTCTGCGGTTGAAAGCGCTGTGCAGTCTTGTTTCCTTGATGACCAGCCTACTAGCTTCTCTCCCAGAAATTGTGCTCCTCCGGATGTACTTTTTGCAGTGACTTGGCAACCAGCATGATCGGCATCTGCAAAGGCTGTTAGATTGAACTCCGAATCCTTCGGATACCAAAGTCCCATGTTAATGGTCCTTCGAAGGTACCGAAAGATCCGTTTAACCTCTTTGAGGTGAAGTTCGGTAGGCCTTGCCTGAAACCGTGCTAATAAACAAACAGCAAATTGTATATCGGGTCGGCTAGCAGTTAAGTACATGAGAGACCCAATCATGCTCCGATATTTCTTTGGATCAATGGGTTTCCCATATAGGTCAGCACCAATTTTGGGTGAGGTGACCATCGGAGTACAAACAGAGTCACAATTTTCCATTCCATGTTTCTTTAAAATCTCAATTGTATATTTTGCTTGATTAATAAAAATACCATGATGGGATTGATGGATTTGAAGTCCAAGGAAGAATTTTAATTCGCCCATCATAGACATTTCAAATTTACTTTTCATGAGATTTGCAAAATGTTTTGAATGTTCAGGATTAGTGGACCCAAAGATTATGTCATCCACGTAAATCTGAACAATCAAAATGTCATCTTTAAACTTTTTGGTAAACAAGGTCTGGTCAATTGTTCCTTTGGAGAAATGATTTAACAGCAAGAAAGATGAGAGTTCATCGTACCATGCCCTTGGGGCTTGTTTTAGACCATAGATAGCCTTTTTGAGCTTGTAGACGTAGTCGGGATGATCTTTGTCAACGAATCCATCTGGCTGACTCACGTACACCTCTTCCTTCAGAGTTCCATTCAAGAAAGCCGTCTTGATATCCATATGATAGACCGTGATGTTCTTGTGAGCCGCGTATGCTAAGAAAATCCTGACCGCTTCAAGTCTAGCTACTGGTGCGAATGACTCATCAAAATCGATTCCCTCTTCCTGTCTAAATCCCTTGGCCACGAGACGAGCTTTGTTGCGAATTACAGTCATCTCTTCATCCTTTTTATTCTTCCATATCCACTTAAGATCAATGACAAGTTTGTCGAGAGATCTTGGCACTAAATCCCAAGTGTCATGAAGTCGATATTGGAGAAGTTCTTCCTGCATTGCTTCAATCCATGCATCATCTAACATTGCTTCCCGAATGTTCTTTGGCTCTTTTAAACTAACTGAGCAGGCAAAGATGCACATATCACAATCGGTAGCGAGTTGTCTTCTCGTCTGTACTGGCCTAGAAGGTTCACCAATGACATGTTCAATTGGATGGTCTTTAGTCCACTTTAACGTTGAAGGGTATCTTGAATCTAACGAATGCGTGTTTGATGGTTCATATAACCGAGAAGAAGATTCAGCAGATTCCGTAGCAAATGGGTTTTCAAATGGTTCTTCTTCTTCTAACACAGCATTGTTTTGGTATGGTTCTTCTTGATTTGGTGTTGTTGGGTTTTTATAACACCTCCAAAATCATGCTAAAACGGCGGAAGACTTGTTTTACAGCGGAAGACTTAATTGGGTGTTATTTGTGGATCGAAGTTGTAATCATAGAAAACATCAAAACAATTTAAAGATGTTTTTAAACAAAGTTCTCATTTGATAAAATCAGAGTTTAACGAATTTAAGTCCCAAAAGTTTTAAATAGGACAAGAGTCCAAAAGGTTCATAATTTAGACACAATATAAGTTTTTGAGTTCCATCGAATGTGAAATAACACGTGTCCATCCATCCATGTCCTTGCACGCCCATCCAAGCATTTAACACTTTGCGAACCTGAGATAAACATGCTAAAAAGTCAACACAAAGGTTGAGTGAATCCATAGAGTTTAATAAATAATAAGTTGAATACAAGTATTTTTCATCGGGTGACAAGTAACAAATACAAGTCGTGTAATATGATTATAGTTTGAGCTCATGGCACCGAACTTTAACTGTGATAAGTAATGTACCCCAAGTGGTAAGTTTGCAATTTTTACCAAGATCTTCTAAATATTATGCTACCCATTAGACCAATGAGCGCTACTCATCCGGACAGGCTTGTCAGGCCCAATATGCATATTCATAATACTAGCGTTCCCAATGGAATTAACGGTTCATGAAATGTGGGGCTTTAAGTAGCAAAAGTTTACTCAATAACTATAATCATGTAATCGGGTCCAGCATACCAAAAACTACTTGTATTCAGTTTGTAAAACTAGCATGTATCTCCCCCAATGGGTTTATAAACAGTTTAAGAAGTAAAGTGGGGCTATGAACTCACCGATAGCAAAGCGAACGATCAAAATGAAGCAATGAAGAAGTAACCGCAAGAATCTTACGAGCAACCTAGAATATATACGCGTGTCTTAGCTTCTAAGAATAATGATACAATCATTACTATATGCTATATAAGTTACAATCTCAATTATGCTTGGTACATAAAGTTTAAGTAAGTGTCAAGATTTAATTTGGCATTCAAATATGATTTACAAGTATAAAATGTATTTCTTACAATACTTCAAGTTTTATGTCTATTTTCATCCTTAAGTCCAAAATAAGTATTAAGGGTCCAATTTAAGTCTAAGGGTTCACTTTAGTCAAAGGGTTCAATTTTAGTCAAAAAGTTCAAATTAAATCTAAAGGTTCAAATTATATTAGATGGTTCAACAATATACTTAAAGGTCCAATTTTTATAAAGTGTAAACATTTTTATCCTTTTATCCTAATGCTGATGGAAATTTTAATAACTTGTTAACTTTCAAAAATCCGTTACTTGTAAACCGTAAGTCGAAAAATTAAGTTCTTTATATCCCCAGAAAGGTATTCATCTGTACTAACAAGTTTTGTGGGTCCCACTAAGTCAAAAATTACAATACAGTACCAAAGTTACCCATTTACCCATATTATTCACTTCAGAAGTTTCTAATATTACAACAGTCCCGCGAAAAGTGCGATATCTAGAGTTCTACAAGTCCAATTAACCTCATTCTTGCGGCCACATTTAAGTTAAGATGTTATCTAAAACTTTTATTCTTTGAGTAAAAGTGGGTTATTCACAAAAAAAATGACTTTTATACGTTTCAAATCTGTTACTCAGGATGTAACATGTTTCACCAAAATATTTCTAGTTTAATCATCGTAATGAGTTATTCAATGAAATACCCGTCAAAACGACCGCAAGACATAGATCTACAACCCCATATTTTTAGTTTATGACCAATGTTTACTGATTAGTACAGTTTATTCCGTATTTGCCCCTGATTTAGAATCACAGTTTGCATGTCTAGTCCTTTAGTGTTTTTATTGTTTTCTAAGCTATGTACCAAGCCTAACCAAGCATAATAATTTATATAATATTCAAATACATCAAGATATGTAAGATTTACAGAAGTGAAAGTAAAATAAAATGGAGAGTTTGTGAGGAGTTTCTTACAAAAGAGATGAACAACAAAATCTTTCAAGAACCAAGATCAATGATCAACCAAATGACACCACCAAGGATAACTCTTGAAATCTTGAAGGAAGATCTTTATGAGGTCGTGTAGGGCTTCAACCTACAGCCACAAAAACATTTTGTGAGCTAAAGAAAATGTAGAAAGAAGAATGGTTCATAAAACCTTCAAAAACATCAACAAAACCTTCAAAAACGTGATTCAAACCACCATTCTTTGAGAGTATCTTCAAGATGATGTTGTAGAGATGATTTTGTGATTAAAAACAAGATGAGATGAGGTGTTTTAATGTAGATTTTCGGCAGCAAGGATGAGGGGAGGAAGGAGAAATGGATGGTTTTTCAAAAGTAGGTGAGATTTGCATGGGAGATTAAATGATGAAGTTCTTGGAAATGAAAAAGTGAAGAGTGTGTGTGTGGTTAAGGGGGTGGCCGGCCTAAGGGTCTTAAAGGGGAGGTTAGATTTTATTATTTCAAAGAAATATATTATATACATGATTTGTACAAGTATCATAGGTCACGGAGTGAGTTTGAAGGCTAACGGGGCTAAACCGGTAACGTTTTATGCATAGTTTGTGAAGATAAATGTCATGTAGATAATATTTTCATAAAAATGTCACATTTAATTTAAAATGACCCAAATTAATGTTTCATATATTTCCCGAGCCTTTCGGGTGTTAATATGTCTTTAAAGCTTAAACCGCGAGTCAAAAACGCGAATTACGCAGTACCGGGTGACTTGAAAACGTGTATTTTAGATAATTGTTATAAAAATATTATGAAATTGATATGAAGTGTTAAAATGACTAATTTGAATATTTCATTGGGAGACTTGGGTTTTCCGGGGTGTTAAAACGAAATTAAAAATCAAAGCGCAGATTGAAAACGCGAGTTATCACCAAAATTTGACAAAATCGTGAAACGAAACAGAAAATGTGAAATATAAAAGTTTTGAATATTAGGAGTATATGATGGAATATTAAATCACTTATGATATGAAAACGGATAGGAATCCTAAACACGGCTCGTGAATGGCTAGAAACGCGAAAGTCGCTAAATCGGGTGAAAAGTAAAAATGATATTTTTACTCAAGTGAAAAAATAGAAATAGAATATGAATTAGGTATTGACCTTGAAATTACGAAATGTCACAGTATGTACCCCTTAAGAGAGCGACGTCCCGGCGCTCAATTCGCCTTAATCGTTGTATGGTTTAATTGTGAAGAGATGACGATATAGACGAGTCATCGTCGAGGTTTCCAACGGGAGTTAAATGGTTAAAATCCAAAGCATCAAATATATTCAATGAAAAAGAGTGAATGGATTGAAGAATTCTAACAAGTAGTCAATTCTTGAAAGCGGATAATAGCACATTACTATTAGCTTGTGAAGGTCGCGGCGGTCGATACAAATTTGGAAAAGTCCACGTAACAAATTACGAGTCGAGAGGAGTTCATAGCCCATAGAATGATTTGTACGCACGCTATGACGGATACACATAAGCCTACTCATTTATAATTCGTCACTTACATAAAGAAGCGTCCCAATCCATGTAAGTAAGGAATTATAAAATTATAGTTCGGCGGTTTATAATTTTCTTATTCAAATGAAGAGGCGTCCCAATCCATTTCAATAAGATGATTATAAATCATCCTACTTATGTATTGCCAACACAACACACAATAAAAACAACAACAAATGTTGTTCTTCAAAATCATAAGAAGTAACAAGAAAAAGAATGAGACGTTAGTCAATCACGTTTCAAAGGTAAGTGTCAAGAGACGGCACGATCCGAGGTAACAAATTTAAAGTCATACTCCCATCAACTGGAAGAGTTCAAAACAATGGATTACGAAGCAATATATACGATCTTGAAATGTAGTGAAAGGATAGTTTATAAAATAATAATAAGATTATTTACAAAACGATAGTGAAATAGCAAGTGCAATGGGCAGAAGTCGTCGCAACATGTTTCGATACGGTTATGAAAGAGTTTAGAGACCATTGTAATCACAACAATGTCTGATAAATAAGAGAGAGCATTGTAATCATCTACAATGTCTGATATAACTTGAAGATGTGTATAAATTTTCGGATGGAAATTTACAATGCTCACGAATAGCATATAATACACGAAGGAAGTTTAGTGCACAAAAGCTTACATACATAAGAAGTGATACTTTTGTGGATTATCGAACAAGTTAAGAAATAATTATAGTGCTCCTATAATTATCCTTAGCATAATATAATAAAGATATATACTCAATGGAGTAATAGGAAATTTAGGAAGTAGGCGCGCATGGATATCGGACAAGATGATGGAACTCATGACTTTTGAAAAGTTAAAGGTTATAGTCTAGGTTTTTAAAAAAAAAAAAAAAAATGACCTAGTTCACTATAACTTATGCTCTGGTACCAATTTATAACACCTCCAAAATCATGCTAAAACGGCGGAAGACTTGTTTTACAGCGGAAGACTTAATTGGGTGTTATTTGTGGATCGAAGTTGTAATCATAGAAAACATCAAAACAATTTAAAGATGTTTTTAAACAAAGTTCTCATTTGATAAAATCAGAGTTTAACGAATTTAAGTCCCAAAAGTTTTAAATAGGATAAGAGTCCAAAAGGTTCATAATTTAGACACAATATAAGTTTTTGAGTTCCATCGAATGTGAAATAACACGTGTCCATCCATCCATGTCCTTGCACGCCCATCCAAGCATTTAACACTTTGCGAACCTGAGATAAACATGCTAAAAAGTCAACACAAAGGTTGAGTGAATCCATAGAGTTTAATAAATAATAAGTTGAATACAAGTATTTTTCATCGGGTGACAAGTAACAAATACAAGTCGTGTAATATGATTATAGTTTGAGCTCATGGCACCGAACCTTAACTGTGATAAGTAATGTACCCCAAGTGGTAAGTTTGCAATTTTTACCAAGATCTTCTAAATATTATGCTACCCGTTAGACCAATGAGCGCTACTCATCCGGACAGGCTTGTCAGGCCCAATATGCATATTCATAATACTAGCGTTCCCAATGGAATTAACGGTTCATGAAATGTGGGGCTTTAAGTAGCAAAAGTTTACTCAATAACTATAATCATGTAATCGGGTCCAGCATACCAAAAACTACTTGTATTCAGTTTGTAAAACTAGCATGTATCTCCCCCAATGGGTTTATAAACAGTTTAAGAAGTAAAGTGGGGCTATGAACTCACCGAGAATAAAGGAAGTAGTGTACAACAAACAAGTGGAGAAATGTAGTCACGCAAGCTCTACGATGCACCTAAAATAAATATACGCTTGTCTTAGGTTTTTAAAATAAACATTGATGCAATTTAGTTATATAAGTTATGATCTTAATTATGCTTGGTACATAGTTCCTAGATATTACAAGTTTTAGTTTAGCATTTAAAAGTTATCAAAGTTCAAGTAAATATTCTATACTTGTCCCTAAGTCCAATCATGTATTATAAAAGTCCAAGATTAGCCTAAGGTTCAATTTTTAGCCCATAGGTCAAGTTTTAGCCAAAAAGTTCACATTAAACCTGAGGGTTCAAAAATATATTAGGTGGTCCAAAAATGTATCAAAGGTCCAATTTTTATAAAGCTTAAAACATGTTTATACATTTTTATACCAAAGCTGATGGAAATTTAAGTAACTTGTTTATATCTAAAAATCCGTTACTTGCAAACCGTAAGTCAAAAAATTAAGTTCTTTATATCCCCGGAAAGGTATTCATCTATACTAACAAGTTTTGTGGGTCCCACTTGGTCAAAAATTACATAGCAGCAGCTAAATTATTAAATTGTCCGTTTTATTCAGTCCAACAATTTTCATAATTACAACAGTCCCACTAAAAATACAATATCTGGAGTTCTACTAATCAAAATGATCCCATTCTTGTGGCCACGTTTAAGTTAAGATGTTATCTACAACTTTTATTCTTTGAGTAACAGTGGGTTATTCACAAAAAAAAATGACTTTTATACGTTTCAAATCTGGTACTCAGGTTGTGACATGTTTTACCAAAACATTTCTAATTTAATCATCGTAATGAGTTATCTAATGAAATTCCCGTCAAAATGACCGCAAGACATAGATCTAAAACCCCATATTTTTAGTTTATGCCCAATGTTTACTAATTAGTACAGTTTACTCCATCTTTGTTGTTGGTTCAGAATCACAGTTTGAAGGTCTAGTCTTTTAGGGTTTTCATTGTGTTTTAAATTATGTACCAAGCCTATCTAAGCATAACAACTTATATAATGTTCAAATACACCAAGATATATAATTTTTACAGTAGTGAAATGATAAAAATAATTAAAGTTGATGAGGAGTTTCTTACAAAAGTGATGAACAACAAAAACCTTTCAAGAACAAAGATTTATGATCAAGCAAATGACACCACCAAGAATAACTCTTGCAAGCTTGAAGAAAGATCTTTATATGGTCGTGAGGGGCTTCAACCTAAAGCCACAAAAATATTTTGTGAGCTAAAGAAATATAGGAAGAAGAATGGTTCATAAAAACCTTCAAAAACATCACCAAAACCTTCAAAAACGTGATTCAAATCACCATCTTTTGAGAGTATCTTCAAGAGGATGTTGTATTGATGATTTTGTAATAAAAATCAAGATGATATGGGTGGTTTAGTGGGTGATTTTCGGCAGCAATGGGAGAGAGGAGGAGGAGTTAGATGGTTTTTGGGTTTAGGTGAGATTTGCATGTAAAAATCAATGAGTAGTTTTCTTGAAAATGATAAAGTGTGTGATATGTTGAGATATTAAAGGGGTGGACGGTTTTGGGGTCCCAAGGGGGGTCTTATATTTTATTTTTTTATAAAAATACATTATATACATGTTTTGTACAAGTATCATAAGTCACGGAGTGAGTTTGGAGGCCAACGGGGCTAAACCGGTAACGTTTTATGCATAGTTTGTGAAGATAAATGTCATGTAGATAATATTTTCATAAAAATGTCACATTTAATTTAAAATGACCCAAATTAATGTTTCATATATTTCCCGAGCCTTTCGGGGTGTTAATATGTCTTTAAAGCTTAAACCGCGAGTCAAAAACGCGAATTACGCAGTACCGGGTGACTTGAAAACGTGTATTTTAGATAATTGTTATAAAAATATTATGAAATTGATATGAAGTGTTAAAATGACTAATTTGAATATTTCATGGGAGACTTGGGTTTTCCGGGGTGTTAAAACGAAATTAAAAATCAAAGCGCAGATTGAAAACGCGAGTTATCACCAAAATTTGACAAAATCGTGAAACGAAACAGAAAATGTGAAATATAAAAGTTTTGAATATTAGGAGTATATGATGGAATATTAAATCACTTATGATATGAAAACGGATAGGAATCCTAAACACGGCTCGTGAATGGCTAGAAATGCGAAAGTCGCTAAATCGGGTGAAAAGTAAAAATGATATTTTTACTCAAGTGAAAAATAGAAATAGAATATGAATTAGGTATTGACCTTGAAATTACGAAATGTCACAGTATGTACCCCTTAAGAGAGCGACGTCCCGGCGCTCAATTCGCCTTAATCGCTGTATGGTTTAATTGTGAAGAGATGACGATATAGACAAGTCATCGTCGAGGTTTCCAACGGGAGTTAAATGGTTAAAATCCAAAGCATCAAATATATTCAATGAAAAAGAGTGAATGGATTGAAGAATTCTAACAAGTAGTCAATTCTTGAAAGCGGATAATAGCACATTACTATTAGCTTGTGAAGGTCGCGGCGGTCGATACAAATTTGGAAAAGTCCACGTAACAAATTACGAGTCGAGAGGAGTTCATAGCCCATAGAATGATTTGTACGCACGTTATGACGGATACACATAAGCCCACTCATTTATAATTCGTCACTTACATAAAGAGGCGTCCCAATCCATGTAAGTAAGGAATTATAAACTTATTGTTCGGCGGTTTATAATTTTCTCATTCAAATGAAGAGGCGTCCCAATCCATTTCAATAAGATGATTATAAATCATCCTACTTATGTATTGCCAACACAACACACAATAAAAACAACAACAAATGTTGTTCTTCAAAATCATAAGAAGTAACAAGAAAAAGAATGAGACGTTAGTCAATCACGTTTCAAAGGTAAGTGTCAAGAGACAGCACGATCCGAGGTAACAAATTTAAAGTCATACTCCCATCAACTGGAAGAGTTCAAAACGGTGGATTACAAAGCAATATATATGCTACTTTATTTACTTCTTTTCGATGATATTGAAATTCGGTGTAGCTTGTCAATTTCACTGGTTATCTTATCATTCGAGTCCACTCGGGGATTAAGGTATAATACTTATATGGCTTAAGTCAAAAAGCTGATGGAAAATTTTATAAAATTGCCGCACTAATCGGATCGCCATTTCTAAATCGTGAAGGCTATAATTATGAACTTTATATGCTTAGAAAGGTATGACTCTGTACTATATGAAAATCTAGGCCTTACTTAGCTGAGAATCTCAGAACATGGGTGAAATTACTAATTTACCCCTGTGTCTCTATGCAGTTGCTTCCAGCATCCAAATAAGTTTAGAAAAATTAGTGTATCTTTTTATCTACAGGTCCTATGGGCATGAATCCAATTGGAGAAGTTTTGTTTATGTCTTGGCTAAATTTCATTCAAAAGGACCAGGTAGTAGAAATGCTTAAATCTAGGAGTTTTTGGCCTTAGAAAACTGATAGGCAACTTATGGACAAGTTTTAGTGTGGATTTTCTCCAAAAATCATCGGGATGAATTAGGACATGAGGTTTTTGGAAAAATGACAATGAGATATAGATCTACATCCCTATATTTTTATTTTAGGTTCAAAACTTACTGAGGTAAAATGGTTGAGTCATTTTCCAACAGATACTAATTTGGACAGATTCACCTTTCAAAGTCCTATCTTTCCAGTGCTCCTAAGCTAGGTTTTGTAGTTCAAATATAAAAACCAATTATGAAAAACTCTTAAGTGGATCAAATATTAATATGTCCAGGAAACAAAGTGGTTTTCAAAGAAAGTTTGAGGTGATTACAAAAGTAAAGCAAAAATGGAAGCAAGACTAGTAATCGAAATGTTGCTAGCAACTCTTGCATTTCACAACTCAATCAAACCTAATTACCTGTCTAACTCTTATTTTCCTTTGAAGACTTAGTTAATTCTTCCAACATAATTCATGCAAGAGTTGTTTAATCTACCCTAGAAATTGCTATAAATAAATCAAAGTATAAAGGGTTTTGATGAAAAGGAAAGGTTATGAAAAATTACTTGTACTCTAGGGCTTCAAATCTTACACCAATGTGACTAGAAAATCAAACTCCAAAAGATGTTGTTTTTATATGAGTGGTGACTTCACGGGGAGTAAGACAACCAGTAGAAATTGATAAGTTGGAACATGTTTTGATGTTTTATGAAATGATGTTAAATACGATTATTAAAGAGTTTAGAGACCATTGTAGTCACAACAATGTCTGATAAATAAGAGAGAGCATTGTAATCATCTACAATGTCTGATATAACTTGAAGATGTGTATAAATTTCCGGATGGAAATTTACAATGCTCACGAATAGCATATAATACACCAAGGAAGTTTAGTGCACAAAAGCTTACATACATAAGAAGTGATACTTTCACGGATTATCGGACAAGTTAAGAAATAATTATAGTGCTTCTATAATTATCCTTAATATAATAAAGATATATACTCAATGGAGTAATAGGAAATTTAGGAAGTAGGCGCGCATGGATATCGGACAAGATGATGGAACTCATGACTTTTGAAAAATTAAAGGTTATAGTCTAGGTTTTTAAAGAAAACGACCTAGTTCACTATAACTTATGCTCTGGTACCAATCTTTAACACCCCCAAAAATCATGTTTTACAGTGGAAGACTTGTTTTACAGCGGAAGACTTAATTGGGTGTTATTTGTGGATCGAAGTTGAAATCATAGAAAACATCAAAATAATTTAAAATGTTTTTAAACAAAGTTCTCATTTGATATAATCAGAGTTTAACGAATTTAGGTCCCAAAAGTTTTAAACAGGACAAGAGTCCAAAAGGTTCATGATTTAGACACAATATAAGTTTTTGAGTTCCATCGAATGTGAAATAACACGTGTCCATCCATCCATGTCCTTGCACGCCCATCCAATCATTTAACACTTTGCGAACCTGAGATAAACATGCTAAAAAGTCAACACAAAGGTTGAGTGAATCCATAGAGTTTAATAAATAATAAGTTGAATACAAGTATTTTTCATCAGGTGACAAGTAACAAATACAAGTCGTGTAATATGATTATAGTTTGAGCTCATGGCACCGAACCTTAACTGTGATAAGTAATGTACCCCAAGTGGTAAGTTTGCAAATTTTACCAAGATCTTCTAAATATTATGCTACCCGTTAGACCAATGAGCGCTACTCATCCGGACAGGCTTGTCAGGCCCAATATGCATATTCATAATACTAGCGTTCCCAATGGAATTAACGGTTCATGAAATGTGGGGCTTTAAGTAGCAAAAGTTTACTCAATAACTATAATCATGTAATCGGGTCCAGCATACCAAAAACTACTTGTATTCAGTTTGTAAAACTAGCATGTATCTCCCCCAATGGGTTTATAAACAGTTTAAGAAGTAAAGTGGGGCTATGAACTCACCGAGAATAAAGGAAGTAGTGTACAACAAACAAGTGGAGAAATGTAGTCACGCAAGCTCTACGATGCACCTAAAATAAATATACGCTTGTCTTAGGTTTTTAAAATAAACATTGATGCAATTTAGTTATATAAGTTATGATCTTAATTATGCTTGGTACATAGTTCCTAGATATTACAAGTTTTAGTTTAGCATTTAAAAGTTATCAAAGTTCAAGTAAATATTCTATACTTGTCCCTAAGTCCAATCATGTATTATAAAAGTCCAAGATTAGCCTAAGGTTCAATTTTTAGCCCATGGGTCAAGTTTTAGCCAAAAAGTTCACATTAAACCTGAGGGTTCAAAAATATATTAGGTGGTCCAAAAATGTATCAAAGGTCCAATTTTTATAAAGCTTAAAACATGTTTATACATTTTTATACCAAAGCTGATGGAAATTTAAGTAACTTGTTTATATCTAAAAATCCGTTACTTGCAAACCGTAAGTCAAAAAATTAAGTTCTTTATATCCCCGGAAAGGTATTCATCTATACTAACAAGTTTTGTGGGTCCCACTTGGTCAAAAATTACATAGCAACAGCTAAATTATTAATTTGTCCATTCTATTCAGTCCAACAATTTTCATAATTACAACAGTCCCACTAAAAATACAATATCTGGAGTTCTACTAATCAAAATGATCCCATTCTTGTGGCCACGTTTAAGTTAAGATGTTATCTACAACTTTTATTCTTTGAGTAACAGTGGGTTATTCACAAAAAAAATGACTTTTATACGTTTCAAATCTGGTACTCAGGTTGTGACATGTTTTACCAAAACATTTCTAATTTAATCATCGTAATGAGTTATCTAATGAAATTCCCGTCAAAATGACCGCAAGACATAGATCTAAAACCCCATATTTTTAGTTTATGCCCAATGTTTACTGATTAGTACAGTTTACTCCATCTTTGTCGTTGGTTCAGAATCACAGTTTGAAGGTCTAGTCTTTTAGGGTTTTCATTGTGTTTTAAATTATGTACCAAGCCTATCTAAGCATAACAACTTATATAATGTTCAAATACACCAAGATATATAATTTTTACAGTAGTGAAATGATAAAAATAATTAAAGTTGATGATGAGTTTCTTACAAAAGTGATGAACAACAAAAACCTTTCAAGAACAAAGATTTATGATCAAGCAAATGACACCACCAAGAATAACTCTTGCAAGCTTGAAGAAAGATCTTTATATGGTCGTGAGGGGCTTCAACCTACAGCCACAAAAACATTTTGTGAGCTAAAGAAATATAGGAAGAAGAATGGTTCATAAAAACCTTCAAAAACATCACCAAAACCTTCAAAAACGTGATTCAAATCACCATCTTTTGAGAGTATCTTCAAGAGGATGTTGTATTGATGATTTTGTAATAAAAATCAAGATGATATGGGTGGTTTAGTGGGTGATTTTCGGCAGCAATGGGAGAGAGGAGGAGGAGTTAGATGGTTTTTGGGTTTAGGTGAGATTTGCATGTAAAAATCAATGAGTAGTTTTCTTGAAAATGATAAAGTGTGTGATATGTTGAGATATTAAAGGGGTGGACGGTTTTGGGGTCCCAAGGGGGGTCTTATATTTTATTTTTTTATAAAAATACATTATATACATGTTTTGTACAAGTATCATAAGTCACGGAGTGAGTTTGGAGGCCAACGGGGCTAAACCGGTAACGTTTTATGCATAGTTTGTGAAGATAAATGTCATGTAGATAATATTTTCATAAAAATGTCACATTTAATTTAAAATGACCCAAATTAATGTTTCATATATTTCCCGAGCCTTTCGGGGTGTTAATATGTCTTTAAAGCTTAAACCGCGAGTCAAAAACGCGAATTACGCAGTACCGGGTGACTTGAAAACGTGTATTTTAGATAATTGTTATAAAAATATTATGAAATTGATATGAAGTGTTAAAATGACTAATTTGAATATTTCATGGGAGACTTGGGTTTTCCGGGGTGTTAAAACGAAATTAAAAATCAAAGCGCAGATTGAAAACGCGAGTTATCACCAAAATTTGACAAAATCGTGAAACGAAACAGAAAATGTGAAATATAAAAGTTTTGAATATTAGGAGTATATGATGGAATATTAAATCACTTATGATATGAAAACGGATTGGAATCCTAAACACGGCTCGTGAATGGCTAGAAACGCGAAAGTCGCTAAATCGGGTGAAAAGTAAAAATGATATTTTTACTCAAGTGAAAAATAGAAATAGAATATGAATTAGGTATTGACCTTGAAATTACGAAATGTCATAGTATGTACCCCTTAAGAGAGCGATGTCCCGGCGCTCAATTCGCCTTAATCACTGTATGGTTTAATTGTGAAGAGATGACGATATAGACAAGTCATCGTCGAGGTTTCCAACGGGAGTTAAATGGTTAAAATCCAAAGCATCAAATATATTCAATGAAAAAGAGTGAATGGATTGAAGAATTCTAACAAGTAGTCAATTCTTGAAAGCGGATAATAGCACATTACTATTAGCTTGTGAAGGTCGCGGCGGTCGATACAAATTTGGAAAAGTCCACGTAACAAATTACGAGTCGAGAGGAGTTCATAGCCCATAGAATGATTTGTACGCACGTTATGACGGATACACATAAGCCCACTCATTTATAATTCGTCACTTACATAAAGAGGCGTCCCAATCCATGTAAGTAAGGAATTATAAACTTATTGTTCGGCGGTTTATAATTTTCTCATTCAAATGAAGAGGTGTCCCAATCCATTTCAATAAGATGTTTATAAATCATCCTACTTATGTATTGCCAACACAACACACATAAAAAACAACAACAAATGTTGTTCTTCAAAATCATAAGAAGTAACAAGAAAAAGAATGAGACGTTAGTCAATCACGTTTCAAAGGTAAGTGTCAAGAGACAGCACGATCCGAGGTAACAAATTTAAAGTCATACTCCCATCAACTGGAAGAGTTCAAAACGGTGGATTACAAAGCAATATATATGCTACTTTATTTACTTCTTTTCGATGATATTGAAATTCGGTGTAGCTTGTCAATTTCACTAGTTATCTTATCATTCGAGTCCACTCGGGGATTAAGGTATATTACTTATATGGCTTAAGTCAAAAAGCTGATGGAAAATTTTATAAAATTGCCGCACTAATCGGATCGCCATTTCTAAATCGTGAAGGCTATAATTATGAACTTTATATGCTTAGAAAGGTATGACTCTGTACTATATGAAAATCTAGGCCTTACTTAGCTGAGAATCTCAGAACATGGGTGAAATTACTAATTTACCCCTGTGTCTCTATGCAGTTGCTTCCAGCATCCAAATAAGTTTAGAAAAATTAGTGTATCTTTTTATCTACAGGTCCTATGGGCATGAATCCAATTGGAAAAGTTTTTTTTATGTCTTGGCTAAATTTCATTCAAAAGGACCAGGTAGTAGAAATGCCTAATTCTAGGAGTTTTTGGCCTTAGAAAACTGGTAGGCAACTTATGGACAAGTTTTAGTGTGGATTTTCTCCAAAAATCATCGGGATGAATTAGGACATGAGGTTTTTGGAAAAATGACAATGAGATATAGATCTACATCCCTATATTTTTATTTTAGGTTCAAAACTTACTGAGGTAAAATGGTTGAGTCATTTTCCAACAGATACTAATTTGGACAGATTCACCTTTCAAAGTCCTATCTTTCCAGTGCTCCTAAGCTAGGTTTTGTAGTTCAAATATAAAAACCAATTATGAAAAACTCTTAAGTGGATCAAATATTAATATGTCCAGGAAACAAAGTGGTTTTCAAAGAAAGTTTGAGGTGATTACAAAAGTAAAGCAAAAATGGAAGCAAGACTAGTAATCAAAATGTTGCTAGCAACTCTTGCATTTCACAACTCAATCAAACCTAATTACCTGTCTAACTCATATTTTCCTTTGAAGACTTAGTCAATTCTTCCAACATAATTCATGCAAGAGTTGTTTAATCTACCCTAGAAATTGCTATAAATAAATCAAAGTATAAAGGGTTTTGATGAAAAGGAAAGGTTATGAAAAATTACTTGTACTCTAGGGCTTCAAATCTTACACCAATGTGACTAGAAAATCAAACTCCAAAAGATGTTGTTTTTATATGAGTGGTGACTTCACGGGGAGTAAGACAACCAGTAGAAATTGATAAGTTGGAACATGTTTTGATGTTTTATGAAATGATATTAAATACGGTTATTAAAGAGTTTAGAGACCATTGTAATCACAACAATGTCTGATAAATAAGAGGGAGCATTGTAATCATCTACAATGTCTGATATAACTTGAAGATGTGTATAAATTTCCGGATGGAAATTTACAATGCTCACGAATAGCATATAATACACCAAGGAAGTTTAGTGCACAAAAGCTTACATACATAAGAAGTGATACTTTCACGGATTATCGGACAAGTTAAGAAATAATTATAGTGCTTCTATAATTATCCTTAATATAATAAAGATATATACTCAATGGAGTAATAGGAAATTTAGGAAGTAGGCGCGCATGGATATCGGACAAGATGATGGAACTCATGACTTTTGAAAAATTAAAGGTTATAGTCTAGGTTTTTAAAAGAAAACGACCTAGTTCACTATAACTTATGCTCTGGTACCAATCTATAACACCCCAAAAATCATGTTTTACAGTGGAAGACTTGTTTTACAGCGGAAGACTTAATTGGGTGTTATTTGTGGATCGAAGTTGAAATCATAGAAAACATCAAAATAATTTAAAATGTTTTAAACAAAGTTCTCATTTGATATAATCAGAGTTTAACGAATTTAGGTCCCAAAAGTTTTAAACAGGACAAGAGTCCAAAAGGTTCATGATTTAGACACAATATAAGTTTTTGAGTTCCATCGAATGTGAAATAACACGTGTCCATCCATCCATGTCCTTGCACGCCCATCCAATCATTTAACACTTTGCGAACCTGAGATAAACATGCTAAAAAGTCAACACAAAGGTTGAGTGAATCCATAGAGTTTAATAAATAATAAGTTGAATACAAGTATTTTTCATCAGGTGACAAGTAACAAATACAAGTCGTGTAATATGATTATAGTTTAAGCTCATGGCACCGAACCTTAACTGTGATAAGTAATGTACCCCAAGTGGTAAGTTTGCAAATTTTACCAAGATCTTCTAAATATTATGCTACCCGTTAGACCAATGAGCGCTACTCATCCGGACAGGCTTGTCAGGCCCAATATGCATATTCATAATACTAGCGTTCCCAATGGAATTAACGGTTCATGAAATGTGGGGCTTTAAGTAGCAAAAGTTTACTCAATAACTATAATCATGTAATCGGGTCCAGCATACCAAAAACTACTTGTATTCAGTTTGTAAAACTAGCATGTATCTCCCCCAATGGGTTTATAAACAGTTTAAGAAGTAAAGTGGGGCTATGAACTCACCGAGAATAAAGGAAGTAGTGTACAACAAACAAGTGGAGAAATGTAGTCACGCAAGCTCTACGATGCACCTAAAATAAATATACGCTTGTCTTAGGTTTTTAAAATAAACATTGATGCAATTTAGTTATATAAGTTATGATCTTAATTATGCTTGGTACATAGTTCCTAGATATTACAAGTTTTAGTTTAGCATTTAAAAGTTATCAAAGTTCAAGTAAATATTCTATATTTGTCCCTAAGTCCAATCATGTATTATAAAAGTCCAAGATTAGCCTAAGGTTCAATTTTTAGCCCATGGGTCAAGTTTTAGCCAAAAAGTTCACATTAAACCTGAGGGTTCAAAAATATATTAGGTGGTCCAAAAATGTATCAAAGGTCCAATTTTTATAAAGCTTAAAACATGTTTATACATTTTTATACCAAAGCTGATGGAAATTTAAGTAACTTGTTTATATCTAAAAATCCGTTACTTGCAAACCGTAAGTCAAAAAATTAAGTTCTTTATATCCCCGGAAAGGTATTCATCTATACTAACAAGTTTTGTGGGTCCCACTTGGTCAAAAATTACATAGCAGCAGCTAAATTATTAATTTGTCCATTTTATTCAGTCCAACAATTTTCATAATTACAACAGTCCCACTAAAAATACAATATCTGGAGTTCTACTAATCAAAATGATCCCATTCTTGTGGCCACGTTTAAGTTAAGATGTTATCTACAACTTTTATTCTTTGAGTAACAGTGGGTTATTCACAAAAAAAAATGACTTTTATACAATTCAAATCTGGTACTCAGGTTGTGACATGTTTTACCAAAACATTTCTAATTTAATCATCGTAATGAGTTATCTAATGAAATTCCCGTCAAAATGACCGCAAGACATAGATCTAAAACCCCATATTTTTAGTTTATGCCCAATGTTTACTGATTAGTACAGTTTACTCCATCTTTGTCGTTGGTTCAGAATCACAGTTTGAAGGTCTAGTCTTTTAGGGTTTTCATTGTGTTTTAAATTATGTACCAAGCCTATCTAAGCATAACAACTTATATAATGTTCAAATACACCAAGATATATAATTTTTACAGTAGTGAAATGATAAAAATAATTAAAGTTGATGAGGAGTTTCTTACAAAAGTGATGAACAACAAAAACCTTTCAAGAACAAAGATTTATGATCAAGCAAATGACACCACCAAGAATAACTCTTGCAAGCTTGAAGAAAGATCTTTATATGGTCGTGAGGGGCTTCAACCTAAAGCCACAAAAACATTTTGTGAGCTAAAGAAATATAGGAAGAAGAATGGTTCATAAAAACCTTCAAAAACATCACCAAAACCTTCAAAAACGTGATTCAAATCACCATCTTTTGAGAGTATCTTCAAGAGGATGTTGTATTGATGATTTTGTAATAAAAATCAAGATGATATGGGTGGTTTAGTGGGTGATTTTCGGCAGCAATGGGAGAGAGGAGGAGGAGTTAGATGGTTTTTGGGTTTAGGTGAGATTTGCATGTAAAAATCAATGAGTAGTTTTCTTGAAAATGATAAAGTGTGTGATATGTTGAGATATTAAAGGGGTGGACGGTTTTGGGGTCCCAAGGGGGGTCTTATATTTTATTTTTTTATAAAAATACATTATATACATGTTTTGTACAAGTATCATAAGTCACGGAGTGAGTTTGGAGGCCAACGGGGCTAAACCGGTAACGTTTTATGCATAGTTTGTGAAGATAAATGTCATGTAGATAATATTTTCATAAAAATGTCACATTTAATTTAAAATGACCCAAATTAATGTTTCATATATTTCCCGAGCCTTTCGGGGTGTTAATATATCTTTAAAGCTTAAACCGCGAGTCAAAAACGCGAATTACGCAGTACCGGGTGACTTGAAAACGTGTATTTTAGATAATTGTTATAAAAATATTATGAAATTGATATGAAGTGTTAAAATGACTAATTTGAATATTTCATGGGAGACTTGGGTTTTCCGGGGTGTTAAAACGAAATTAAAAATCAAAGCGCAGATTGAAAACGCGAGTTATCACCAAAATTTGACAAAATCGTGAAACGAAACAGAAAATGTGAAATATAAAAGTTTTGAATATTAGGAGTATATGATGGAATATTAAATCACTTATGATATGAAAACGGATAGGAATCCTAAACACGGCTCGTGAATGGCTAGAAACGCGAAAGTCGCTAAATCGGGTGAAAAGTAAAAATGATATTTTTACTCAAGTGAAAAATAGAAATAGAATATGAATTAGGTATTGACCTTGAAATTACAAAATGTTACCCCCATTTTTGGAACGCAGCGGAATACTACATAGGGTGTTATATTTTAGTCACATTGTACGATTATAGCAAACAACTTTAAAACAAAGTCGTTTTTAAAACATTCACATTCGATAATTTATCAGAGTCAACAAGGTCCCAAAAGTTTTTGACATAGTCAAAAGATGCATAAGTTTTTAGAAGTTTAGAACATTATCGAATGAAAACTTTTATTTAAACATGAGCCATCATATAGATATCCATTCCTTGCGTAGCCCATCCAAGCCGAAAGTCACTTACGGACCTGAGATAAAACATGCTAAAAAGTCAACATAAAGTTGAGTGAGTTCATAGCCTCGCCTTTACTCATTTTAATGCTTTATAAACCTCGCGAGGGGGATACATGCTACTTAATTTTACTATGATCACAACTGCTTGACAACTGTATTTTAAACTAAATGTATTATTGGCACTAAGTACTACTATTGCCATGAAGTCCCCACATCATGAATCGTTAATCACTTGCGAGTGAGCGCGAATATTGTGAATAGATCTATTGGGATTGAATTACCCACATTGGTATGCTGGGTGCGGCTACCATGTGCACTATATTTGAGGTCTCTAGGTGCTTGGCAAGGCACCTACCGGGGCAAACTTACATACATATCTCTCAAGTGACTCAATATCCTCTCATTTATCCATAGAAACCAAGTGAATATATTTTTCACATTTTCCACTTCGTTTCACAATTTCGTTAGTTTTAAGCATCTACTCGCGTTTTAACAATTTAACCCTTACACCATATTTCACCCTTACATTTTTACATCTACCTAATACCTTTTTTTAAAAAAAAAAGAGAGATAAAACCCTCCCCCATTACCCTAGGCCGGCCCTTTAACTCATCTCACACACTTCCACTTTTCAATTCCAAGAAAAACACACTCATAACTCCCTCCATGCAAATCTAAGAAAACCATCCATTTTCCTCCTCCTCCTACCCCATTTTCTGCCGAAAATCACCCTAAATACCACCCATATCATCTTGATTTTTATTGCAAAATCATCCATACAACATCCTCTTGAAGATACTCTCAAAAGATGGTGATTTGAATCACGTTTTTGAAGGTTTTGTTGATGTTTTTGAAGGTTTTATGAACCATTCTTCTTCTTCAATTTTATTTAGCTCACAAAATGTTTTTGTGGCTGTAGGTTGAAGCCTCACACGACCCTAGGAAGATCCTCCTTCAAGCTTGCAAGAGTTGGTCTTGGTGGTGTCATCTTGGTTGATCATCAATCCTTGTTCTTGAAAGATTCTTGTGTTGTTTATCACTTTTGTAAGAAACCCATCACCAACTTTATTTATTTTTATCATTTCACTACTGTAAAAATTATATATCTTGGTGTGTATGAACATTATATAAGTTGTTATGCTTAGATAGGCTTGGTACATAAATTAAAACACAATGAAAACCCTAAAAGACTAGACCTTCAAACTGTGAATCTGAACCAACGACAAAGATGGAGTAAACTGTACTAATCAGTAAACATTGGACATAAACTAAAAATATGGGGTTTTAGATCTATGTCTTTCGGTCGTTTTGACGGGAATTTCATTAAATAACTCATTACGATGATTAAATTAGAAATGTTTTGGTAAAACATGTCATAACCTGAGTAACAGATTTGAAACGTACAAAAGTCATTTTTTTTGTGAATAACCCACTGTTACTCAAAGAATGAAAGTTGTAGATAACATCTTAACTTAAACGTGGCCGCAAGAATGGGATTATTTTGATTAGTAGAACTCCAGATATTGTATTTTTAGTGGGACTGTTGTAATTATGAAAACTGCTGGACTGAATAGAATGGACAAATTAATAATTTAGCTGCTGCTATGTAATTTTTGACCAAGTGGGACCCACAAAACTTGTTAGTACAGATGAATACCTTTCCGGGGATATAAAGAACTTAATTTTTCGACTTACGGTTTGCAAGTAACGGATTTTTAGATGTAAACAAGTTACTATACTTTCCATCAGCTTTGGTATAAAAATGTATAAACATGTTTTAAGCTTTATAAAAATTTGACCTTTGATATATTTTTGGACCATTTAATATATTTTTGAACCCTCAGGTTTAATGTGAACTTTTTGGCTAAAACTTGACCCATGGGCTAAAAATTGAACCTTAGGCTAATCTTGGACTTTTATAATACATGAGTGGACTTAGGGACAAGTATGGGATTATTACTTGAATTTTGATAACTTGTAAATGCTAAGCTAAAACTTGTAATAACTAGGAACTATGTACCAAGCATAATTAAGATCATAACTTATATAACTAAATTGCATCAATGTTTATTTTAAAAACCTAAGACAAACGTATATCTATTTAGGTTCATCGTAGAGCTTGCGTGACTATTTTTCTCCACTTGTTGTTCCGTGCTAGTTCCTTTATTCACGGTGAGTTCATAGCCTCGCTTTTACTTATTTTAATGTTTTATAAACCTCGCGAGGGGGATACATGCTAGTTTTTAAAACTGAATACAAGTAGCTTTTGGTATGCTGGACCCGATTACATGATTATAGTTTTTGAGTAGCCTTGCCATTAAAAGTCCCTAATATCATGAACCGTTAATTCTGTGGGAAACGCTAATATTATGAATATGCATATGGGGCTTGACAAGCCTGTCCGGATGAGTCGCACTCATATATAACGGGTAGCATAATATTGAGAGATTTAGGTAAATTGGCAAACTTACCTCCTTAGGGCATATTAAATATTGTCAAGGTTCGGGGTCATGAGCTTGATACTATAATCATATTACACGACTTGTATTTGTTACTTGTCACCTGATGAAAAAATACTTGTATTCAACTTATTACTTATTAAACTCTATGAATTCACTCAACTTTATGTTGACTTTTTAGCATGTTTTATCTCAGGTCCGTAAGTGACTTTCGGCTTGGATGGGCTACGCAAGGAATGGATATCTATATGATGGCTCATGTTTAAATAAAAGTTTTCATTCGATAATGTTCTAAACTTCTAAAAACTTATGCATCTTGCTCATCAAATGTAGGTAAACCAATCTCAATTACTGGAATGGCAGGAGTAGATGTAGATGATATTGACGTGGAGGGAGTTGGTGCTTCAGCTTCGATTGTAGTAGATGCATCTTGTGGTGGTTATGGTGGTTGATGTTGAGCGGGTGCAGCGGAACGTTGGTGTGATGAATCTATTGAAGCTCCACCATAGTATTCATCATACATAAACTCGAAGAAATTTTCCAGTTCTTGATTTGTAGGTTTATCAGTGTTAGTTGACTGAGCTCCTTGGGGTGTGAGTTCTGAACTGATTTGTCCAGAAGTTTGACTTTGTGGTGCGGGTCCTAATCTGATACGATTAGAAGCCATTGGGTTAAGCGCGGGTTCTAGAGCGAGTCTCTCAGAAGCCATTTGTGAAATCTCATCTAATTTCACATTCAACATCTCCATTACTCTTTTCGTTCTTCTATTATACACCCTGAATGCCCTCGAGTTATCTGAATAACCAATGAAGATACCAATATCACCCTTAGCCTTCAGCTTCCCCAGATCCTCTCTGTCATTTGTAGGATAGCACAAAGCGCCAAATACATGAAGATAAGAGATATCGGGTTTTCTGTTGTTCACTAGTTCGTATGGGGTTTTATTGAATCTAGGATGGATTAGGGATCGGTTTTGAGTAAAACAGGCAGTTGAAATAGCATCAGCCCATAAGAATAACGGTGCACTGGAATAGATCAGCATTGTGCGAGCAGCTTTCACAAGAGTTCTGTTTCTTCTTTCAACTACCCCATTTTGCTGTGGAGTTCTAACTGCTGATGTCTGGTGAGTAATTCCAGTTTCTTCAAAATATGTTCTTAACTCCTGATTCACAAATTCCGTGCCATTGTCAGTTCTTACAATCCTAACTGGAGCTTGAAGTAGAACTTGAATTTGCTTCAGAAAGGTGATGATGATTCCAGGTGCTTCGTTCTTTTGATCTCAAAAACCTTACCCATGTATATCTTGAGTAATCATCGACAATCACAAGAATATACTTCTTCCCATTGATACTCTCAACTCTCATTGGGCCACATAAGTCCATATGTAATAGATGTAACTTATCAACCGAACTGGGAACAGTTTTAGGTTTATATGTTGCCTTTTTGCTCTTGTGTTGTTCACATGATGGACATAAGTGTTCTTTGGTGTATTTGAATTTAGGGAGACCGGTGACGATGGTGTCTTTGGCAAGCTTTGTTATCGTGTCAAAGTTGAGATGGGAAAGGCGTCTATGCCACAACCAGGACTTAGTATCGTCAGCTCTTGTCATAAGACAAATTGGTGATGACGAGGCCATTTGGTTTATGTCGATAGCATAAAGATTGGTGCCACGATTTCCGGTTAAGAGATCATCACCAACCAAGTTCCTAACGAAACATGTATTTCTTCTGAATGCAACCTCTAAGTCCGCATCACAAAATTGTCCGACAGAAAACAGGTTGTGTCCCAAACCTTCGACATAGTAAACTCGAGTGATTAAAAAATTCCCAAACTGTAGATCTCCATAACCCAGAATAGCTGCTACATGATCATTTCCAAACCGAACTGTTCCCATGAACTTCCATACAAAGTTGATCAGTAGCTTCAGATTCCCGGTCATGTGCTTGGAGCAACCCGAGTCGACGATCCAAAGACATATTTCGATAACCTGCCAATAATAGATGATTGTGCATTTGGAAACCGTTTATCATTTGGTTCCATGGGGTTAGGGATAACAGGAGAAATACAATCATAGACGGTTTTTACTGGTTCTTCCTTAGCCATTTTTATTCTACCATTTTCTAGACTGAATTCTCTACCTGTTGGAATCCATACGCACATCTTAAGATAGTTCCTAGGCAGCAGACTACTAGTTGTTTTCTTAGACTTTGCAATAAGGCGTTGAATGTATCTAGTCTTAGCAGTATTTTCTGAAGGAACATCTTTCTTAGCAGGCATTTCATTCACATGTACAACATTAGAAACAATATCATCACACACATTTTCAGACAAAGATTTCTTGTTCATTAAACAAACAGGTTCATTACATGTACTAGAAATATTGTCTTTAACGTTACATTCAGATGACATAAGTTTCTTCTTGGAAAGCGATAAAATCCTAGGGTGTTCTTCTACTTCTTTCGTTTTATTCTTGGTTTCACTCTTAGAAGCAGGCGCGACTCTATTCCTTGTATTGCTCCTAGGCTTTGGTCTGCTGCTCTTAGAGGTACTTTCTACTCCTGTAGAAGGTAAGGCACACTCATTAGGATTTATCTTGTTGTCCTTTGAATCAGTGTTAGCTTTCCTAGTCTCTTTTGGATTTTCCTTAATACTTTTGTCTATCGCCGTATATGTTTTAGATGTAGAGGTAGATGCAATAGTGGTACTAATCCTATAAAGTCCAGGTGCTATCACGTTTGGTGTTTCGACAACTACTTTCTCTTTTGCTTTTTCTTTGGGCAAGGGTGAAGGAGAAGATTGTGAAATTGACATTTTTGGTTTTGCAATAATTTCTTCACCCTTCCCTTTTTGACATTCAAGCTGAGACTTCAAAAGAACAATTTGTTTTTGCATTTCATTGTAAGAACGTTCATACGACATTTTATCATACTTGCATTCTTCCTTTTTCTTATCCAGTTGTTTAAAATATGTGACATTTTCTTTTTCAAGCTTTGCAAGAGCATTTTCACATTTTGAAACAATTTGAGAAGTCTCAGCTCGAAGTCTTTCATCGTCTTCGACAGAATACATTTGATAAATAATGGACATAATATCAGTTGAAAGAGCTTCTTCAGAGAGTGCGTCATTTTGTTTTTCCAAAACTTTGATTTTTTCAATGTTTTCATTGGCTTCAATTACCAAGGATGTGTGGTCCTTGAAAAATTCAGTTACTTCTTTGATAATTGCGTTCTCAACATGAATTGCTCTTGCATGTATGCCAGATAAAATGGGAGTAATTTCTGTTTCGAACATCTTTTTCTGTTCAGTTTGAAAACTTGAAAACCAATCGTTGATTTTAGTATTAGTTTTGGTTGCCACAACATCTTGAAGCATTTCAACTCTCCTTTTAAGATCGGCCAATAGTATTCTAGCTTCACTTGCGGAAGTGTCGGTAGAGTACATTTGTTCGATGTTAGAAAGGTGTTTTGACACAACTTTGAACTTTGTGGCAGCCACTGGTTTTTTGAAAAACAAAGGTGACTCCTTTTTAACAAGATGAACACAAGCAAGTTTGTTCGCTTCATTATAATCAATTGGTTTTATTACTGGGTTCTTTTGACTCATTTTGACACGCGTCTCTTTGGAAAGCTCAATCGTTTCATAAGTATCCCAAACATCGGGAGGGTCATGATTGTCATTTAGCACATTACCATTATACAATATATTATGTTCTTTCTGAGCTTTCTTGAGATAACAAGGGTTTTCACATCCGAGAGCCATTTTCTTTCTTGTATGTAAAATCGGGTTTTTGTCGTTAATTATCATATTAATCGTTTGAGTTGAATGACCCGTTTTTACAAGTATTTCTTCCAACTTTTTAATAGTTTCCTGTTTGTCAAGTACTTCATCAAGAAGTTCATCTTCTCGTTTTGAAAACTTTGTATGCAACTCTTTCTTCTCTTTTTCAAGATCAGAACAAGTTGATTTTTGTTTAGAAAGTTGGTTGGTTAATTCAGAAATTTCTGCTTTTAAGGATTTAATTTGCATGTTCAATTTAACATCAAGAGTGTCGTATTTGATTTGCAAATGTTTCTCCCTTGAAACAGAATCACTGTAACCATTTTCAAGTTCTGACAGTCGTTTGTGGTGAAATTCAAAAGCTTTTTCGTTCACCTTGTATCTCTCAAGCTCAGTGGTCAATTTTTCATTAGCGGCCTTAACATCGCTATTGATCTTTTTGACCTTTTCAATTTCAATACCATAATTTTGCAATAATGATTCAAATAAAGCACGTGTTTCCTCTTCATTCTCAGTATGCTGTGACTCGAAGCCTCCATTAGGATCCATATCTAGAGTAGCCAAATTAGTATTACTATAACTTGGGGAGTCCATATATGTATCGTAAATGGGATTAGGAGTCGCAGGATGCTGTTCATTCTGAGGTGACATATCAAACATTTCATTATTGTGACATGTAGTATATGTAGGTACCTCAGATATCACATTAGCATCATAAGCAGGAGGTGTTTCAGAATCCGTGTCATATTTAACCTCTTGAAGATTTGCCATGAAGATGCAGTTGGCATCGATATCCTCCAAATCCTCTGCATCATCCATCAGTGCCATGAAATCATTTTCCTCAGCACTTAACTGAAACCCTGCCTTGTCCTTCTGAGCTAAGAGCAAAGCTTTCTGAAGATACTCGGGATCTTTCTTTTTTGGCTTGGAGGGACAGTTTCTTGCAATATGACCAGTACCCTGACAGTTAAAACATTTCAACACATTTCCTTGATTCATATTCCCAGCATTCCCAGCAACTTGAGCAGCAACATTCCCAACCTGATTTCCCATATTCTGACCTCTTCTGTTTCCAACAACTTGACCCATCTGATTTTGATTACCCAAATACTGACCCATCTGATTTCCCATATACTGCCCTTGATTACCCATCTGAGGAGCATATCCCTGTTGATTCCCATATCCTCCAACCATTTGACCTTGTTGACCCATGTTGAAACCCGGTTGAGCAAACTGCCTGTAGCGAGTATTCGATGAAATCCTTTGATTGTTGTTGGTGGGTTTGGAATAGCGTCCTTGAACAAATTTTGATAGAAGGGTAAATGCTTGAGTCAATACAGACATGTCATCATTAGGATTGTATGGTGATTCTGGGTAAAATTGTTGTGGAATGACTTGTTGTTCTTAAGGATAGAATTGTTGTTGTGGGAAGATAGCAGTTTGTGGAGAGTATTCATGTGGCATGTAGTTCTGAGTGGGAGTTGATGATGATGTGTTCACTGTTGAAGGTGATGGTGACTCAGCAAGTAATGCTAAAGGATCATGTTTTTTGGCAAGCATTTCTTTCCTAACCTCATCTGCCTCTTTCTGGTTTTGTTTCAAGAAATCATACAGTTGATCATAGTTCACTTCATGAAGGTTCTTTGTCTGATTAACAATCGTAACATATCGTCCCCATTCCTCTGGAAGGTTGTTAAGAAACTTGATGTTCTGGACAATCTGTTTTGGTGTTAAATTAGTCCTGATGAGCTCATTCATGAGAGTGCAAAACCTTGTGTAGTAGATTTCAATTGGTTCAGCTGGAGTTGATGAAAATTTCTCCCATTCAGTTAGAAGCTTGTTTTCAATATCTTGTTGACCAATTTCAGTTCCATGACATAGCCTCCTAACTCGTTCCCACATATCATAAGCAGTTTCACAGCTGTCAACAGCACAAAAGATCTCTTGTGGTAAACCAAGTTGAATTAGGTGCATGGCTAAGTCATCTGCTTCAATCTGTTTCCAATCCTCTTCTGTGTACTCTTCTTCTTTCTGAGTACGAAAGGATGGTTGAACAGGAGGTGTTTGATTGGGATCACCAGCTTCTTGAATCTGACGAGGTTTGAATGGACCATTCTTGATGGAGTTGATCAGGAGTTTGCCTTGTCCATTAGGTTTTGTTTTCAAGTAACGAAGCATACGGCTTGTCCATGGAAGATAACTGCCTTTTTCTAGCATTGGAGGACGGTTTTCAGCACCGGCTGCGTGGATGTCTTGTTGAGTAGTCATTGTTGTTGTTGAATGGTTAAGATGGTATTGGATCGGTTAAAGAACTAGGATATGGTTGGTTACTGTTCACGAGATTTGTTTGGTTTAAGTCCTTTGTCGTTGTCCTTGAATAGTCGTTGAGAAACTTGAGAAACCGAGAAAGTTGATAACTTGTGAGAAACTTGATAATCCTTGAGAAACTTGAGATTTAGAAACTTGATAAGTCCACAAAGTAGATAAACTTCAAACTTGAAAATTACTCACAAAGTTACAAAGTCACAAAGTCACAAACTCTTAAAGTCAATATAGTATTAGTCGAACAGAAAAGTCACGTGATACAAGTACCTTAATAATTCAACTTTAAATGCAACACACGCTAACACTTCAAATGCCACACACGTTAAAGTCAAAAGCACATGCAAAACACATTAACTGTTGCGTCTTTGAGGTAGGATAGCAACACACGTTTTATGCAAACTCACATCAAATCACGTCTTTGTTATATTAAAACACGTCTTCAAATTCACATGCAAACACACACGTCAAATTTAAAAATCAAACTCACATGCAAACTCAAAAAAGCAAACTCCAAATGAACTCAATATGGCAAAACACGTCAAAAGCCACACGTCTCAATATTATACTCAATATTATAAAGCAAGTGTCACTGTGTCAGTATCTTAATGTTATAAAAGAGACAATTATCAAGTATCAACTTCAATAGATAAAAAACACACTTAACAACCTCTTTTATGAAGAAACTCGACTGTGAAAAGTTGCTCGTCTAAAATGATGCTTCGACTAAATGAAGTTGCTTCGACTAAGGTTTGGTTTGATGAAAATTATGGATCGATCAAAGTGTTGGTTTGATGAAAGTTGCCGTTCGACTAGGTGAGTCGTTCGATTAAAGTTATTGTTCGATTACCTCGTTCGATCAAGGTGAAGTCGTTCGATCAAGGTGAAGTCGTTAGATCAAGAGAAGTCGTTCGACTAGCTAACTGGTTCGATGAGAAAAAAATGGTTCGATGAAATTTTAAGTTCGTTCGACTAACAATCTGGTCGTTCGACTAAGAGCTCGTTCGATTAGGGTTGCTTGTTCGATTAAGGTTGCTCGTTCGATTAAGGTTGCTCGTTCGATTAGAGTTGCTTGTCCGATTAAGGTTGCTCGTTCGATTAAGGTTGCTCGTTCGATTAGGTTACTTCGTTCGATTAAGTAACTCGTTCGATCAAATTTGCTCGTTCGATCAAGGTTGCTTGTTCGATTAAGGTAACTCGTTCGATCAAATTTGCTCGTTGGATCAACAAGCTCGTTCGATCAATTGGAAGATTAAGTCTAACTCGAATACCCTTTTGCTCGTTCGACTGAATACTCCTTCGATGAAGTATCCTCCTTCGATCACCCTGCTCGTTCGACTAAAACACCTCGTTCGACTACCCTTTCTCGTTCGACTAAAATACCACGTTCGACTACCCTTTCTCGTTCGACTAAAACACTACGTTCGACTACCCAAGCTCGTTCGACTGACCTTGTTCCTTCGATGATCTTGCTCGATCGATGACCTTCCTCGTTCGATGAATATTGCTCGTTCGATCACTTTGTTGAAATGATGAAAGTTGGTTCGACTACTTTGTTGTTTTGATGAAAGGTGGTCCTTGTGAACAGTAGAAAAACAAAGCAAATTCTATGAAATAATAGAAAGCAATAGAACAGAAGGTGACAAAAACAAAACAAAGTCGAAATAAACAAAAACAAAATGAAACAGTAACGAAGTGAAAAAACCGTATATAATCCTAGATCTTTAACTTTTTTATGCTCTTGATACCACTTGTTAATACTAATAATTATCCTAACCAATACAACAACTACTAGGAATGATCAAAGAAATAAGAGTGGAACTTGTAATATTAGCTTCATATAAATCACACACTTAAAACAATGATACAAACCCTAATGACTACAATACCTTGAGAGCACCTTTTGAACACCAACCTCTCAAGTGAGGATGGGAGGTTCTATTTATAGTTTTTGTGATGGATAGGCTTGGACTTGGGTGGGCTATTACATGGGCTTCTTTAATACAATACATAACATATAAGCTTAAGTCCAAGCCCTATTGACTAAATATACTAATTACACAAGGACACGTTTAATACAATAAATAACGACAATGACCATCGCTTTTTATAAATCCTAACAATAAACCCTTAAAAATCCAATTCAGATAAACCCTTAAAATTTCAATTTCGATGGATTAACTGATTTTTTTAGGGATCAATATTACGACTAAAAACAAACTTCTAAACAGTTTCTCTCGACCAAAAGCCTTCAAAAACACTTAAATAACAATAAAGTTGAGACCTTTAACGTTTATAACCAAATTTGAAGAATTTCGATAAGTAACCAAACATTTCTAAATCGATACAAAACAAGTTTTTTGATGTTTTTGATGCGATTTTTTGCCAACACTCACTAATAAGAAGTATATCTATAAGAAAGACAACAACTTTAACCTAGAAAACATAAAAATCAAAGCTTTTGGACGAAAAGCTAACGTTTTTATAAAGAAAAATGCAACATTTTGCAAAACTTTTAATCAAAAAACGAGACACAAACACTCCTAAATTGATGTTAGGCGATTGATACCACTTGTAGGCCCTTAGATCTAGTTACTTTATCACACAATATTATGAAGCTCATATGGTGGTACAAGAGTATGTATATGTCGAGTATTTTAGAGAGAGAGAGAGAGAGAGTAGAGCGATGAAGAGAGAATTCTTATTACTAAAATACACACACTACACACTCAAGCACACACCTCAAATGACACATTTGAGGTGTTTATATAGTAAGATACAAATGCCCTAAAGGGCTTTCTATGGGCTCGGTATAACATGAATTGGAGTGGGCTTTGATTACAAGATATTAAAGACTAACTTATTATAAATATTAACCTATTAGCTTAGTCCAATCCACGAGCCCTTTGACTATTCTACTACTGTAACACCCCGACCCGACAAGGGTAGAAATGTCACAATGATGGTTTCATATCAGAACAACACAAGCACATGACATAAATAATACAATTGAATTTCAATGGTTACAATGGAAAATCTGAAACTACAAGGTTATAATACAATAATTTCTAAGTCTATTATAAACTCTTCTAGTCATCTTCAATTGCTAGTAAGGTCTTCTAAGTCCAAGTACTCTCCACTCATACCCAGCTTCCAAACTAAAACCTGCTGCAGGAAAAGAAATGCGGCTGAGCTACGAAAGCTCAGTGAACAGATATAACGATAACAAAGCAGTAACGATAGGGTAGTGAAGTAAGCGAAACAATGTAAGGTGTAACAAGAGTTAGGAAAGGAAATAGAAAAGGTTATACAGATATATCAAGGAATGGTTACAATAGATAAGTGTAAAAGAAACCGTAACCAGATAAGTGTAAAAGAAATGCGGCTGAGCTACAAAGCTCAGTGAACAGATATAACGATAACAAAGCAGTAACGATAGGGTAGTGAAGTAAGCGAAACAATGTAAGGTGTAACAAGAGTTAGGAAAGGAAATAGAAAAGGTTATACAGATATATCAAGGAATGGTTACAATAGATAAGTGTAAAAGAAACCGTAACCCACCACAAGCCCAAGTGATGACATCAAATAAGTACATTTTATTAGCATCATGTATCCTATGTATATTGCTTGTTTTTGTATTATTTTATATGGGAATTGATACTTAATCGCCTACTTTTGTAATTCTCAGTTATAAACAAGCATTTGGTGAAAGTTAGCTATTATGGACATAAAATGGAGCAAAATGATAAAGATTGGAAAAGTCTGCTGAATTGAAGAGATTAAAGACCATTGCCTGACTTTGAAGCATGCGCCGCATCTGATTTTATCATGCGTCGCATATGAAACTTTGGTCAACGAAGAAGAACCAACTTGTTCTACTCCAGATACGCCGCATTACATTTCATACCTACAACGTATCACTCTCAAGACTTCACCAAAAGATGATCCAAGATACAAGAGAACATGCGCCGCATAAGAGATTGAAGATACACCGCATCTTAAGGCGGTGTACGAATATTATGGAATATAATAATCTTGGACCCCACGTGAAGTTACCTTGATACGCCGCATCGGACCAATCCGATGCGCCGTATCGGCCATACACAATCCTTACCAAGAAATCAAGTGGAGATTAGAAGCTTAATGAAGAAGTCAAGATTACAAGTCGACACTTGAAGATGCTTTCGTATTTTGGCCATAAAACCTTCATCCGGACTCCGTTTTAGTTGATTCAAGCGGCCACGGAAAGAGAAAAAGGAGATCTACCTGTATTTGAAGGAGATGCGGCGCATCATGTCTTTAGATGCGCCGTATTGGGAGATGCTCCAAATCAGATTTATAGATGCGCCATATCGGGTCAGTTTCAAACTTGGAGGCTACGTTTACTTATAGATGCGGCGCATCTAACTCTCTAGATGCGCCGTATCGACCCAGATTTCAGAATCTAAAAATACCGAACTCATTAACGAATTAGGGCATCTTTGGGAACCCTTAGGGCCATTCCCAGACGATCAAAGCCTCTCAAAACAGCAAAAGATCACCCTTGAAGACCCAATTAAACTTGAAGAACATCTCTTATCATTGTTATACTACTTAATCATTCGGTTAGCGTATCATATTCTTTATGTTTAATACTCTATTCGTCTTGATTATATTTTTGTATTTTGTTACAGAGATTATGGGCTAACACCCTTAGGTGTTAGCCATGTTTATGAAGTTTTATTAGTTTTTATGATTTTATCGATGTGTTTGCTTTGTTATTGGGTTGGGTGCTTGTCGATAAAAACTCGTTTATTGCTTATAACTAGTAGAAGTCTATGTAACTAGGTTATGATCCTTATAACTTTAATTGATGTGACTTAACTACCTGTAATTGTGGTTGCTTAGGTTGAGTTATATGCGTGTTAACCCGAATCTCTATTAGGAATCATTGTTTGGCTTAAACGGAACGTGTCTACAACCTAATAGGACTAGTAGCGTGTAATACCGAACTAGGTTAGATGGTTTAAAGCAATAAGTTAGTATTGATGCTAGACGAGTCACTATGATCATGTCCTCTTTCCCACCACGATGGTAGGTTATTTAATCGTGATAGGATTAATAATCGGATTGGCGACAAAACAATTGAATGAATTAAAACAAGTAGACATAAGCATGTATAACTATAAAATGGATTAGACGTGGCTAACCCGTTCTTCCTATCTATCTTCATCTATCTTTAATTTTCTTTTAATTAGTTTAATATTTATTTTCTCGTATTTAGTTTAATTAAACACACAAAATCGTGATAGCCTCTCAGGCTAAAACCCCAAAAATATTTACTTGCTTTATAGGTTAGTTAGTTTAGTAATTAGAATACCTTTAGATCACTTTAGCTTCGCTCCTAGTGAACGACCCTTGCTTACCTAAAAACTATCTACATTGATCGGGTACACTGCTCGTGAGTGTTTAGAGTCTATAGGTTAGTTCGGCAATAAATAAATTTAAAACTTGGTAGTTTATTATAGACCTAAATAAAAACACATCAAGTTTTTGGCGCCGCTGCCGGGGAGTGATTGTTTTAATTTGATTTATTGGTATTTTAGTTTAGTTAGTTTTATTTGTTTCTGTGTGTGTTTCTGTGTTTCTGTCTCAGAAAGGCAATACGGCGTATCCTTGTCTGTGGATGCGGCGTATCTGTCTTATATCAATACGGCGTATACAGGTCAATTGTATACGGCGTATTGACGTTCTGTGACCAATTTTTTTTTTATCGTTTTTCTTTATTTTTGTTTATTTAATTTTTATTTTTCGTTTTAGTTTTTAATGTTTTTGTTTCGGTTACTGCTGTTCTTGGTTGTTTATCTTTCAGGTAATAATGATGATGGATAATCTGGACATAACTATGGAAGAATATCTTAGGCTTAACAATGAAAGATCCTTGAGCAATAAAAAGGTTTACGATTGGGAAAGAGCAAGATATGGTGCACAAGTCATCAATGATAAAGAACCCACGATGGAAGAGTACTTATTATCAAAGCAGGAAGAGACTGGGAAAGAAAGAAAGACATTGCCATTTAGACATACTTGGACTTTATCCAATGATGATGATGAAGAAGAATCATACGATTTTGGTGCAATTAGGTTTCCGGCAATAGTTATTGATGATGTTATTTCTCCGGAAGTTGCCCAAGATGAAGAAGAGTCACAAGTGTTTGATTTGAATGAAAATCCGGCAATTGTTTACAAAGAAGCTTATTCATCCGAAAGTGCTTATGATGAAAATGAAGATGAATGTGGAACAATGGTGTATGGTGCTATTACTTGTGATTTTTCACCCGAGTTGGAAAATATATTCTCATCATATCAAAAACACCATGATGATATTCCATCGGATGAAGATAATGAGTATTCTAATATTGAAAGTTTTGATTGTATTGTGTACGATGCCATACCGCAATTGCCACAACAAAATGAAATATTCATGCGTGGAACAAATGAGCCAGATTATGACCCCACAAAGGATTTTGAAGAAATGTGGGATGACTTATTTGAGGCGGCTATTCGGGGAAAGGATGAAATTACAAGACCACTAGTTGAAGATGGAGACTCACAAGATGAATTGGAGTCACTTACAACAAAAAGTGGTACTAATTTATTTAATATTATTAATCCCGTTACTAATAATCTTGCTAGTTTTCCTAAACAGGTTGCAAAACGAAAGAATGATGAGGTGGAATTTACTACACGAACTAATGATGAATATAAAGCACCTGTTATCAACCCATTTTTGGTTGAAATAGAAAAAGAATTCAAGGATGAGCTGATGGACACGACCATGATTGAAGAGGATGATTTCAATCCTATGAAGGATATAGAGGAACCCGAACTTTTACTCGCCAAAGACCCTTTCTCATCTTTTATGGAAGTCAAGGGACGCCTTACTACCAATAGAACAAACGAAGAAAAAGGGAGATTCATTGATCCTCAACTATACTACTCTCTCATATGTAATGTTCATGTCATCCAATTTAACAACCAAACCGGGTAAGGTAATGAACGAAGTACACATATTGCCAAGGTATTATCTTTACATATTCTATCCATCTCTAGTAGCAAATTTACACCGTTATGGTGCTTATTGCTACTATCACCCACACTTGACCGCAAATGGGGGGAAAAACACCCTATTGCCTAGTAAATAAGGGTGGAGTCAGGCTCGTGACTCTAACAAAAACAAGCGCTTCTTGGGAGGCAACCCATGCTTGTCTTTTATTTTGTTTTTAGTTTATTTTTATTTTCGTATTTCTGTCAGTTGGTCAGTACGGCGCATGCACTTTTAGTGGATGCGGCGTATTAGTTACAGGAAGTTGATGCGGCATATCCAATATTCCATGGATACGGCGCATCGACACTCTGGCCTGTAATTTCCCGTAGTTTTATTTTCCTAACCAATGATTAACGAGATGTTCTCGAGTCTATTTTTTCTATGGTCTCTATATATTTACAGGTCTGGACGAATGAAGATGTTGATGAACTCCCACATTTTATATGCTCGCATTCTTACATGGTGGATCATACCGAGTAAATCTCAGGGGAGTTCTCCGTTCTAATTCTTTCTATCTCTTGTTTTTAATTTCAAATACAAACAACGAGGACGTTGTTTAACTTTAGTGGGGGGATGGAGAATTAGAACGTTACTTGTCCTTAATTTTTCAAAAATAAGCTTTAATCTATGCTTAATTATAAAAATTTAAATTTTTTTAGCATGTTTTTGTTTAATCTAAGTTGCATAGCTGCACACATAACCTTATTTTCAAAAATTGTGAACTTATCAAAATTCACAAATCTATGAGTGTGTCGGTGACTTGTAAACTTTAGAACTTGGCTTGTATACTATTCGAGACCACCATAATGAGTATTATTGATATAATTGGAGTGACTTGTCTAACTTGGTAAATTTCTAGGATTACACCCAAAAAGCCTATATATGTTATGTGTTATTAACTAACTACACTGGTTAGTTAACCCCCGTATAAACCCTTTGTTTACTCTCACTTTTAGAGTAAGATACCCCTAGAAAAACCCTCAGAGCCATTCCTTTCGTTTCTTACACCTTTGTTATAATGTTTCGTTACACTCTTACACCTTAGCCTACCCTGTAGATTAAAATCCGTGGTTAATTGCTTTAGGTAAAGTGTGTTTCCTTACATTACCAATGTTCGCGTGCGTAATTCATTATCTTTGGTTGAGTCAGGAAATTGCACAATGCAATTAGTATGGAAGTAAATATTGTATATCTTTGAGTTTATTTTTCGTGTGTTTACTACTTTCGCTATTACAGTTATTTCTGAAAGTATGAAAAGTATGGAAAAATTATCCGGAAAGAAAATGATAGTAAAGTTGTGAAATTTTACACATATATGTGATGTCAAAAAAAAAAAAAAAAAATAATAATGTAGAAAAAAAAATAGAAAAGAAAAAGAAAAAGAAAAAGTTGGAAGTTTGTTTTAACCGACTTATGTAAAGTTTTGTATTAAGTGGTTGATATCACCACTAATTGTTATATATTATATTTATGGATTGAATGGGAGTTGGCCTTTATGGGAACGCCAACTAAGGTTTATTCTTTGATTGAGATCTTGTTGAGTATAATTCGTGTCTACCTAAAGCGTGTGTTTCAAGTGTTAAAGCGTGAGTTATTCAATGATATGAGTCTTATTCATGGGATGGTTGGGAAAGTAATTTACCACACTTAGGATTTTAATTTATCTGTTTTGTTTATTTTTCATTTTACACCAATTTGTATCCCAAATATTATCCATACCCTATATTATTCTTTATCCAAACATTTGATTTATTGAGATTAGGGATTTGAGCAATCTTAAGTATCGTAGTCGTGGATTCGGCTATGTATTTATGATTTTGTCGCCCTTTTTGATATAATATTATTGGTGAAGATTACTTGGTCCTATCTTTAGCCCATTCGAGTTAAGGATTTGAGCAATTGCAAGTATCGTGTTCGTGGATTCGATCATGTATTTGTGATTTTGTCGCCTTTTCTGGAATGTGAGATCGATAGAGATTAAGAAGAATAATTAACCCTTAACCATCAAACCCTTTTTACCGCTTTAGACTTGTTATTCCTTGGCTTTAGTGGGGGAGATGCGTATACTTGCCAAGCTTATGATAGAATATTCGTCACGACTGGATAGTTAAACGATTAGATTTGCTTTTATCAAAATATTTTATTTTGTTTCTAATTCGTTAAGTGTTTGGTTGTGCAATTATGATAAAACGAATAAGTGCTTAATTATAAAAATACATCCTATTTAGGATACATTTTCATAAGTTTAATCTAAGGTTTACTTGAGGACAAGTAAAGTTCAAGTGGGGGGATATTTGATGACATCAAATAAGTACATTTTATTAGCATCATGTATCCTATGTATATTGCTTGTTTTTGTATTATTTTATATCGGAATTGATACTTAATCGCCTACTTTTGTAATTCTCAGTTATAAACAAGCATTTGGTGAAAGTTAGCTATTATGGACATAAAATGGAGCAAAATGATCAAGATTGGAAAAGTCTGCTGAATTGAAGAGATTAAAGACCATTGCCTGACTTTGAAGCATGCGCCGCATCTGATTTTATCATGCGTCGCATATGAAACTTTGGTCAACGAAGAAGAACCAACTTGTTCTACTCCAGATACGCCGCATTACATTTCATACCTACCACGTATCACTCTCAAGACTTCACCAAAAGATGATCCAAGATACAAGAGAACATGCGCCGCATAAGAGATTGAAGATACACCGCATCTTAAGGCGGTGTACGAATATTATGGAATATAATAATCTTGGACCCCACGTGAAGTTACCTTGATACGCCGCATCGGACCAATCCGATGCGCCGTATCGGCCATACACAATCCTTACCAAGAAATCAAGTGGAGATTAGAAGCTTAATGAAGAAGTCAAGATTACAAGTCGACACTTGAAGATGCTTTCGTATTTTGGCCATAAAACCTTCATCCGGACTCCGTTTTAGTTGATTCAAGCGGCCACGGAAAGAGAAAAAGGAGATCTACCTGTATCTGAAGGAGATGCGGCGCATCATGTCTTTAGATGCGCCGTATTGGGTGATGCTCCATATCATATTTATAGATGCGCCATATTGGGTCAGTTTCAAACTTGGAGGCTACGTTTACTTATAGATGCGGCGCATCTAACTCTCTAGATGCGCCGTATCGACCCAGATTTCAGAATCTATAAATACCGAACTCATTAACGAATTAGGGCATCTTTGGGAACCCTTAGGGCCATTCCCAGACGATCAAAGCCTCTCAAAACAGCAGAAGATCACCCTTGAAGACCCAATTATACTTGAAGAACATCTCTTATCATTGTTATACTACTTAATCATTCGGTTAGCGTATCATATTCTTTATGTTTAATACTTTATTCGTCTTGATTATATTTTTGTATTTTGTTACAGAGATTATGGGCTAACACCCTTAAGTGTTAGCCATGTTTATGAAGTTTTATTCGTTTTTATGATTTTGTCGATGTGTTTGCTTTGTTATTGGGTTGGGTGCTTGTCGATAAAAACTCGTTTATTGCTTATAACTAGTAGAAGTCTATGTAACTAGGTTATGATCCTTATTACTTTAATTGATGTGACTTAACTACCTGTAATTGTGGTTGCTTAGGTTGAGTTATATGCGTGTTAACCTGAATCTCTATTAGGAATCATTGTATGGCATAAATGGAACGTGTCTACAACCTAATAGGACTAGTAGCGTATAATACCGAACTAGGTTAGATGGTTTAAAGCAATAAGTTAGTATTGATGCTAGACGAGTCACTATGATCATGTCCTCTTTCTCACCACGATGGTAGGTTATTTAATCGTGACAGGATTAATAATCGGATTGGCGACAAAACAATTGAATGAATTAAAACAAGTAGACATAAGCATGTATAACTATAAAATGGATTAGACGTGGCTAACCCGTTCTTCCTATCTATCTTCATCTATCTTTAATTTTCTTTTAATTAGTTTAATATTTATTTTCTCGTATTTAGTTTAATTAAACACACAAAATCGTGATAGCCTCTCAGGCTAAAACCCCAAAAATATTTACTTGCTTTCTAGGTTAGTTAGTTTAGTAATTAAAAACTATCTACATTGATCGGGTACACTGCTCGTGAGTGTTTAGAGTCTATAGGTTAGTTCGGCAATAAATAAATTTAAAACTTGGTAGTTTATTATAGACCTAAAAAAAACACATCACCAAATCAAATCAATTCAAGTCAAGTATAAAGTCAAGTGTCAGGTCAAGTATGTATCCGGAGGGGTGAACTCGGAATACTAAGTACAAGGTTATCAGGTAAAGTATAACAGTAATCCACTACGAGCCCAGAATAAATCAAATCAAGTAATCAGGGTGTACGGAGGGGAGTCCTCAGTACCAAGTACAGTATGAGGGGATACCTCCAAGGGTTGGATTCATGAGCTCCCAGATATGTGAAAGACGTGTATCGCACACACCATCAGTCACCAGATATAACAGATAACAGATACAAATACAGATAACAGATAACAAGTCTAGGATGCATCCATAGGCCCCAGGTGACCAAATACCTCCTCAACACACCAAATCAGATAAAGTCAGGGACGGGATGGGTCATCACTCTCCTGCCCTAGAGTCATGCCATCGGTGCATCAATGACATGGACATGAAACCCTCATGCCTAGTGATACAGATAGTGGCTTATAGTCTCAAACTGTGGGTCAAGGGTCAAGTATCAAGTATCAAGTTTCAAGTCTTATATCAAGTGGTTCAAGTCAAGTTTCATTCAAGTATATCAAGGTTCAAGTCAATTTTCCATTTCAATTATATCAGAAGGTTCATATTAATTAGTTCATATCAGATGGTTCAATATCAGAGGGTTCAATATCAGATAATTCAGATCAGATGGTTCATATCAGATAGTTCAGATCAGATAGCAAAGGTTCATTCAAAAAGGTTTCTATTAAAGTCCATTTAAAGCAATCTTTTAAAACGGTTTTCATAAAAATGATCTTACAAAATAGTTTTCATAAAAATGGTCTTTTAAAACGGTTTTCATAGAGATAGTCTTAAAAATAGTTTTCTTAAAACATTTTCATAAATAATTAAAAAGGTTTTCTCAACCCGTTATAATATCAAGAAATCTTCAAGGTATCAAAGGGTTTGAATATTAATGTCAAAGGTGATGAACGAAGTATATCAAGTATCGAGGTAACTTATCAAGGTTCAAAACAAGAGGTCAAGGCAAGGGTTCAAATCAAGTGGATCATAACAAGGGTTCACAATTCAAGGGAAACAATAGTAAGGTTCACAGATCAAAGGAAGCGTAGCAATGGCTTAGGGAATCCTATAATGAATCAGAAATCAGAAAATCACGAGTACGAAGGCACCTTACTGAGAAGGGCAGAATATCTGTACCTTATTAGCAAGCAAAAACAAGAGTAGCAAATACCGACAGGAAACCAAGTCACTCCTTCCTCGAACCTAAAGGAGTAGAAGACAGAGTTACAAAAGGGTTCCTAATTAACTTTCCGTTTTAAGTAACTTCTATTTTTAGCAGGTTTCCAAAATTTGTAAGTTTCCGTTTTTAGAAAGTTTCCTTATTTAGTAATACTAGTTATTAACATTCCCGTTTATCAACTTAAGGTGTTAAAGATGACCATATTATTAGTTTAAGGTTCACAAGGTTATTTACACAAAGTTAAGGTCATTATAGTAGATTTACAAATTTTAGGGTTTATTATGTAATTATGATAAGTTTAAGGACTATTATGCAATTATTATAAGATTTGGGTATAAAGTGTAATTATTATCAAGTTACAGGTTTTTACAAGTTAAGTCCTTTAGTATTAGAGAAATAACAATTTAAACCCTTTAGTTTTAGAAAATAAACAAATAGCACCTTTTAAATGTCTTTTACACCTTAACAGCTTTTAAGTATTAACTGGGCCTGTTTTAAATAAATTATGAACCATAATATATCCTCGAAATAAAATTCACCAAAATTCACCGAGCTAGCTCAATGTCCCTAGTATGTTACCAAATTTTTCCACATTTTATTAACTAGTATAAGTACGAATGAAAAATTCCATTTTCCCAACCTGTTCCAGAACCGGATCCAATAAAACACCCGAAAAGTAATTAATTATCTACCCCATCTATAAAATTTATAAAATTCTACAAAAATTCAAATAACTAGTAGACATATCAAATATTCCCCAGTTCAAAGGAAACCTTCTAATTCGATATGGTTTGAAAATAATAAATAAAAAACACAGACTGTTGTTCCAGGCATACGAATTCGATTTGACACTTAATTTTCTAAAAATCAAAAAGTGGTCTTCCAAGTCTCTAAAAATTACAAAGTTAATTTCTACAGAAAGCTCTTTCATTGAATTAAATTCTAGACTCAAAAACCACCTAAAGACACGTTACCAACATTTTTATACAGTCGATTTAAGTTGGACAAATCTTCCTGATCAGAAAACTGGTGTCATTATTTCATGTGAAAACATTTTAGAGACTTATATATCAATACAAGGCCTTCACATATGATTTAAAAACACATTAATTACACCAAATCCATCATCAAAAACCCTAACCCTAACCCATACGATTTTCCTTTTTATTTTTAAATCTTTTCTTTTTAAATCCGGTTAACAAAATAATTCACCAAGGATGTTTTAGGCTTCGATAATTACAAGGATAATTTTTTTGATGTTATATGATACATATTGAACTCAGGAAAAATATATTAGAGACCCAGAAAAATCGCATGAACCATATAGAATTTATTTGTGTTTTTAGGGTTTATAGTCTCATTAATTTTCATTTGATCTGTACAGCATGCATGGTTCGATCTAGATATTTTATATAACTTATATGTGATGTAAAGAGTACTAGAAAAATACCAAATGAATTTTAGAACGAGTGAATAGGCTGTGAGAATTTTGTGTTCCTCGGCCAAAACAAATCGACACCAAACAATTACCAGCGATCAAACAAACGACCCAGCAGCCTTAGCACTATTTTTCACACCTTCCTTGGACTTGGATGAACACCAGAAAAATAATGAACAGCCTCCAGAAAAATCGGATCAAGAGTAGGGGATTTTTGTGTGTGTCGCTAGTTTATTTTAGGGTTTTGTAAATGTATATTGTGAAAATTAAGAAAACCGTGTATAAAATAGAGGAGGGGGGAGGGATTCCGATTTTAGGGTGATATGATGAGATATTTTCAGATTTTAGAAGATCTTCCAATTAATTTGATGTTTATCCCCTTTATTTTATATATATATATATATATATATATATATATATATATATATATATATATATATATATATATATATATATATATATCGATCTCTATATATATTAGCAATACCTGACAACTAGGAAAAGCCACTTGGCAAAAAAAAAGCCACTTGGTAAAAAAAAATGCCACTTGGCAAAAAAGAATGCCACTTGGCAAAAAAAAAAATGCCACTTGGCATAAAAAAATACCACCTGGCATTCAATCCACACTCTTTACACACACACTAATCCGGATTTCTCTCATCTCATTCAATTTTACGGAGAATTTGTCAATCACATTTAAAACTTTACTAAAAAATCTCACAAAATCATCTTATTTTAACTCATGATTCAAATTAACCAAAAAAAAAAAATCCCAAATCAATTTATTTTGATTCGTGATTCAAAATCAATAACCTTATCACTCCATTTTTGTTGATTTTGATAATTATTGAAATCAAATAACCACATCTTGATTAAATCGACAAAGTTGTGATTTGTTCAAGGTAAACACTTCATTTTTGTATGAGCAGTTTAATTAATTTTTGTTACTCTGATTTGTGTTTAAATTGCTGATTTGGTGATTCAATATCTTTAAAAAAGTCACCGATTGTTATTCAAAACTTTAACAAAAACTAAAACCCATATCAATCTCATCATTATATCAGTTCTTCCCAAGACCCACAATCCGAATCGAAGAAGCAATTGAAGATCCAAAATCAACAAACGAATCTGCACATTAGGTAATTTCAATATTTATCATCATATTTGTTACTATTAGTTTGAAAGAAACAATTACGGATTTGAATGATTTCGTGAAAATCATAATCTAACTCTAAGTCTTTTTCTTAAGATTAACATGGTTGATTTTTTTTCAGGTATATGAATGTGACAATTAATTAATTAATGGAAAGAAGATGGTGATCACAAAACTAATAAACTTGGATTATCAAATTCCGTTAAACCAAGGTAAAAAACTCTTATTTCGGAACTATTGAATCATTTTTTAAAACGAAATAAATAGTCACACCACATGTTTGATGAAATGTTTAAAAACTCAAATTGGTTATTAGTTGCAATGTTATGTTATTTATTTAGAGTAATTATCAACTGTATATCGGTTGAATGTGTTAAATATTATCAAGCAAATACTTTGCGAGATTAATTCGCGTAATATGAATTTGGGAAATGAACCAATGCAAGAAAAGTGTGGTTTCGGATGAAAGCAAAAGCAGTTTGCTTACGATGTATTAGTTATGGAGAATTAGGAAGAAGTAGAGGAGTTTGAGCACATCAAATAATAATAAGCTTTTACATGTTTCAGTAATTGATGGATTAGAGTGTATGAACATGAACTGTTATTGAAGTATGTATTATACCATTTCAGGATTGATGGATCATGCCTCATGGTAAAGGAAATCAAAGGTTTAACTTTTGTTATTCAGGTATGGTATATTTTGGATCGTGTCCTCGAAGAAATAGTTATGCACATCACATGTTCCAATATTGAAGGTAGTTGTTATGCAAAGTGTATTGATCTATTTTGGGAGAAAGAACCTGATATCTGGAATGCCATTAAATTTGGGAAGGGTATGATTTTTATGAAACTTTGAGTACTTTTAACTGCTCTGATGTTTTTAAAAATCTTAACATGCAATTTGTATACTTTCAGTGTTGGAAAATGTTCTTTTGACGAGCATACTACAGAGGTGGATTATCTAGACAAATCTCTCACAGAGAATACTCAATAAAAGGTTCAACTTTGTAAGTTTAGGCATCGTTTATATAAACTACTGTTTCTTTGATAAAACCTCTAATTTATATGAATCCTACCATGTTTATGAACACATTCAATATGAAGTACTAATCTACCGTTGTCGAGAGATGTAAAAATACAATAATGACCAAAGAGGTTTCATAATTTGTGAGTGTCTAAGGGTCGCTTTTTCTGTATTGACTATACTTTCATTAATATAACATATGAATAGTGGCACCCTTAAAGAAAAGAACTTTAAACTGAATGCTTGATATATTACAATAAAGTAATAGTGACAATCTACATGATTAATCAAAGTAGATTTCCCTATTATCTTACATATAATTATACGGCTATCCGCTGATTTAGTTTATCAATGGGATTATATAGGCATACTTACCAAGTCAAATGCCTAAGGGGCTTAGATACTTGAGAGCTAAGGAACTAAAAAATAAGAAAAGTGATGGAACTGGACATAGATTGCCTTGAGACAGAATATATGCATCTCTTTTTAATATGATTTCTTTATCAAGTGTCTATTCGGCTCAAGACTGTGAAGCACAGATAAGAATTCTTGAAAGCATCTTGGATTCATGGGTAGTAACATGCAGTTTTATAAGTCCAACTCTTTATTCAAAATTTATGTGGAGTATGAAATTTGATGGTAAAAATGATGAATATGCAGGTTTACACAGTACATGACGGGCTAGAGCTGGAAAAGGTCACTCCATGTTCTAAAAGAACTGATCAGACCAACCACTACGGAATTATATTATGACATTGGGCAGGTACTTTCTTTGTTTATCTACATTTGCATGTTCTGAATTCAATATAAAAGAAGTTAAGGCTTTATAGATTTGTTGTATTGTGGGCCTGTGGGTTTCTTATGAAGCCTCTGAATAAAACCAGACCAACCACTACGGTTCGGCCTGATTGGCTTTGTGGTAACATATTTGTTATATTATCCCACATTTAACAACTATGGATTGAAATTAATTTAGTTCATTTTGATTTAGTATTGTGGTCATATTTTTTTATAACAATAATGTAGTGCATTCTCTAACTTGCACAGTTGCCACCGGTGCCCTGTTATTAGCACAACTGAAATATTTGTAACAAATTCCATAAGACGTGGCTATTGTTTATAACATTATCATACCTATAAAACATAACAACCATGCTACTATATTGTTATACAATATTTGGAAAAGCAAAATAGAAATGTTGGCGGTCTAATCTGCTAACGTTCCTTTACTCAACTGGCTTGGCCCTTTTATTATACCCATAAATAACGATATTTTAGAAAGTAATCGCATATCTACAAGTGTGTGTTATTTCTTCTGTATTTTATGGTCAAAGTCACAATATCAACCCATTTTTTATGAATGGATAGATTGAGGTTATGTTTTTATCTTAATGTGTCATACCGGTATAATGCCGATATGTACAATGGTATATTTAAATAAAGTATCCTTCATCTGCATTTCGCGAAGTACGTGCATTATAAGGCTATGTTGCATTGGTTCACTTATATCATGTGGTGCTAATGCATAATATTTTGAATTCACAATTACAAATTGCTTAAATATATGCCTTTAAATGAGCATACTTTTTCTGTAATCTATAGAGTCTCTGGTATTGCATCGTCAAGTTGGAATTGTTATTAATCGTTTTGCAACAATATTGTCATTTTTTAAGGATGATTTACTGTGGCATCTTATGGAATAAGTTAATGTAACCAAAATAGTACTCCCTTTTCATTATTAGATAGAAGTGACACTAAGGTGGTGTTTGGTTGATGGTGATGTGAATGCAGGTATAGGTTTTCTTAAAGTGTTTGGTTTAATATAATGGGTACAAAAATGGGTGTCCAGAAACTATATCTCAATTTTGCATTATGTTCAGTAGTTGCTTAAATAAATTTACCAACTTTGATTATCTGAGGTGGTAATAATTAGCACGAAGCACGAAATAGAGGAACAATGCAGTCGTATGACTGGTTTCACCATTGTTACAGCAAAAACTTGGCAATTGGATTAGCCCAACATAATAGATTCGAAACTGACCTGCTATACCTATGAATTTTTGTAACTAAAGTTGGTGGCTCTGATGGGTTAAAACTTATCCGTATAGAATTATGGGATAAACAATCTGTGTTCGGGTGAAATAAATTAAACAAAGAGCTGTCTTCGGATTATGAACAATGAACAATATAGAAATGTTAACCAACTTGCAATTCCCTTTATCACAACTACTCCCTAAAACTGTTAAATGGGTGCCAAAAATTGATCACTTGTGCAATTCCCTTTATCACAACCAATACATAAAACAGGCAGATGCTGATTTCTATTTGTACCGCTCCATTATTTTCAGCTAGATGAAATTCATATCTACAACCTGTTGGAAATTCATATTGTTCGACTTTTCTATTTGATTTACTAACACACAGATTGAGCGGCATTGAAAGATGAAACTTTTCATCTTAGAATGGCATCGAAAGATGACCTTAATGCATATACAGGATCACTATACACCACAGGTAACATGTTAGTTTCATTTGTGTTTAAATTCTACAAGAAATTGAGATGCTTCAATGCTTTAACTGATCTTTTATTCACAGGGTGCCTTTAAAAATGTTGCTGCTGTTAAGCTCGCAAACAGATCTACAATTGAAGCAAATTTGGTACTTTCATGTTACATTATTGCATACTTATTTTTAGGAAAAAGTCCTGAGGGTGTGAAATAGCTTTCTTATCTTTTGAGACTTTGCAGGTTGTTATTGATATTGGAGCAAAACCTGTTGTCAGCCCTTTCAACAATGATATTGGCTTAAATACAACTGTTGGGGTATAGAGGCTGATGTTTGTTTCGAAGCAATGTTCCTGGGATATTTGCTATCGGTGATGCAGCAGCATTCCCACTCAAAGGCATGCCTTCTTGGAACGGAATGTTTGAAAGCCTTAAGGAGTGATTGTTATTTTCTTACAAAATTTGTCTACTCTTATCATATATTTCTTAACAGAACCGTTAAATAGAATTTCTCGAACGTTGAAAAAATGAATTGTGAATATGGAAGGAATGGCGTCATATGTTGAAGTTATATGGAATGTTTCCCAACCAGAGCCATTCCACCTATTATCAGGTGTTACTTTTTATATGATGATGACTAGATCTGGAAACATGACCATTTTTTTTCCTTTCGTTGACAGGAATTCGATGGTTAAAGTGGACAAGCTATCTGTTCGGTGCAGCCACGGTACTCATAGATGAAACGGGACAAGCTATAATGGCCATGATACTTGAGATTCGAAGGGTGGTCTACTATTATGTAATCTTATGTAATTGTGACCCACCATTTGCTTATGAATAGGGTTTAACTTCTTTACATTCATATTGCAATTTTTTTTCAAATGATAGCATTTCATGATTGTATTTATGTTAATAATATTTAATAACAAACAATACTGATATTTAATTTTAATAACAAATTTGTAACAAACATAATTATATTTAGATCATAATATTAAGCAATTACTATTGACTAACCTGAAACAATGAATCATACGAAGAATACTAATAACTAATATTAGAGTATCACTTTAGCTGTCATTGATTAAATAAATGTAGCTATATCATAGGGTAAAGCTATTGAAGAAAAACATGGATCACGGTAATAAAGACTACTTTGATAAGCTAATCAAAGTAAATTAGTGTTACCAATTTTTAGATTACGTTACCTTCTTGACTGCAAAGAACTATAGGATGACACGCTCAACCGAAAAAAATACTCAAGTTCTGGAAATATAAAAAGTTCGAGCACATTACCGACGGAGGATTTCCATCTCATTAATTTGAGTTTATTTCTTTCAACCAACTACAAAAAGGGATAGACAAGCATTGGATTCTCACATGTGATATATGAACAACATGAATTACTATAACATATTTTCACACTCAACCAGTGTTAGACAGGTTACATGTTTAAAATTAGTTAAAAAAATACTTGGAAGTTTATCCCCATATTACTTGGCATGCTTAAGGTCAGTTGGCATGGTTCGGAAATCTATAAATCCAAACAAGAATACGATTGTATGGAGAGTTTTGCAATTAGAGAACATCAAGTAAGTAAAATTTTGTTAAACCTTTTATAAATGATTAATCTCTTATGCACTAACAACTACAAAATATTTTTTTTATCATGTATGATCAACGAAAATAAAGTTATTATTCAATGTTTCAAGTTTGATTTACTAACACACTCAGCACATAAAGGGAAGGGAATCGAAGCGAAGCGAGACGCTATACATAGCAAGCCAAAAAGAGAAGAGACATGAAGCGTTGCAAGCCACCACGTGCCGAGGAAAGAAGCGAAGTGAAGCCAGCCAAGAAGCTAAATAATGCAAGCAAAAAATGTGTACCAATCTAATTTCAACTTTAACTTGATTATATGACGTCCTGATTGTGTAGGAGACATGTTTTTGCATGATTTATGGAACAAAGAAACTAAGCAGCCCACAAGGTCAAGTGTACGGCTTTTGCTATATTAGAGTTGGCATCAAGTTCAATGGAAGTGGTCCATATACAATTTAAGTTTATGTTGTTAAACATAAAATCCGAACATGTTACATTAACAAACCATGCATTTCGATTCTTTGAATTATGCAATCGACTTAATATCCAATCACCATAAATTAGTACAGGTGGCTTGGCTTATCAAACTGATTCAATAAACTGATTTACATGGCATGCTTAAGGTCAGTTGGCATGGTTCGGAAATAAATCCAAACAAGAATAAGATTGTATGGAGAGTTTTGCAATTAGAGAACATCAAGTAAGTAAAATTTTGTTAAACCTTTTATAATTGATTAATCTCTTATGCACTAACAGCTACAAAATATTTTTTTATCATGTATGATCAACGAAAATAAAGTTATTATTCAATGTTTCATGTTTGATTTACTAAGACACTCAACACATAAAGGGAAGGGAATCGAAGCGAAGCGAGACGTCATACATAGCAAGCCAAGAAGAGAAGAGACATGAAGCGTTGCAAGCCACAACACGTGCCGAGGCAAGAAGCGAAGTGAAGCAAGCCAAAAGCTAAATAATGCAAGTAGAAAATGTGTAGCAATCTAATTTCAACTTTAACTTGATTATATGACGTCCTAATTGTGTAGGGGACATGTTTTTGCATGATTTATGGAACAAAGAAACTAAGCAGGCCAGAGGGTCAAGTGTACGGCTTTTGCTATATTAAAGTTGGCATCAAGTTCAATGGAAGTGGTCCATATACAATTTAAGTTTATGTTGTTAAACATAAAATCCAAACATGTTACATTAACAAACCATGCATTTCGATTCTTTGAATTATGCAATCGACTTAATATCCAATCACCATAAATTAGTACAGGAGGCTTATCAAACTGATTCAATAAACTGATTTACTTGGCATGCTTAAGGTCAGTTGGCATGGTTCGGAAATCTACAAAACCAAACAAGAATACGATTGTATGGAGAGTTTTGCAATTAGAGAACATCAAGTAAGTAAAATTTTGTTAAACCTTTTATAAATGATTAATCTCTTATGCACTAACAGCTACAAAATATATTTTTTTATCATGTATGATCAACGGAAATAAAGTTATTATTCAATGTTTCATGTTTGATTTACTAACACACTCAGCACATAAAGGGAAGGAAATCGAAGCGAAGCGAGACGTTATACATAGCAAGCCAAGAAGAGAAGAGACGTGAAGCGTTGCAAGCCACAACACGTGCCGAGGAAAGAAGCTAAGTGAAGCCAGCCAATAAGCTATATAAAGCAAGCAAAAAATGTTTAGCAATCTAATTTCAACTTTAACGAGATTATATGACGTCCTGATTGTGTAGGGGACGTGTTTTTGCATGATTTATGGAACAAAGAAACTAAGCAGGCCACAGGGTCAAGTGTATGGCTTTTTCTATATTAAAGTTGGCATCAACTTCAATGGAAGTGGTCCATATAAAATTTAAGTTTATGTTGTTAAACATAGAATCAGAACATGTTACATTAACAAACCATGCATTTTGATTATTTGAATTATGCAATCGACTTAATATCCAATCACCATAAATTAGTACAGGAGGCTTATCAAACTGATTCAATAAACTGATTTACTTGGCATGCTTAAGGTCAGTTGGCATGGTTCGGAAATCTAGAAATCCAAACAAGAATACGATTGTATGGAGAGTTTTGCAATTAGAGAACATCAATTAAGTAAAATTTTGTTACTCCTTTCATAAATGATTAATCTCTTTAACTTGATTATATGACGTCCATATTGATCATGGTAACAATATACGAACATTACTAATATTGATAACAAATTTTAAGAAACAAAATTACATTTTTTTTTGGTAAAAGGGTTACCCCAATACAATAACAAACAAAATTACATTTATATCATAATCTTAACCAAATTATATATATACATTAGAAGTGTTTAACAAGATATTACATGAGACTCGCCCGGCCTGGAGGCCGGGTCATGAAAGCTAGTATATATATATATATATATATATATATATATATATATATATATATATATATATATATATATATATATATATTCAACAAGTAATTTAATATATATGTAAATATTTAATTTCGGCCCATGCAACCTTGTATGTATTATATATATTTTTTTACAATGTACAATATGAAAATGTTGCCACAAAAATTTCCTTACTTCATATGTAGTTAATTTCCAAAGGTTTGGGATTTATTTGAGGTTTTATGTGCTTATTAATCAAATTTTAAAGTTACAGGGGCATTTTGGTCATTTTGCATGTGTTGAAATTTTAGGTATTACAACTTCTTCCCCTCTAAAAGAAAATTTTCGTCCTCGAAATTTGCAAGGAAACGGAAAGGCAATAGAACAGAAACTCATACGGAATGCGAACAAGATTTCAAATCAATTTAACTGTATCGCCAGTAGAGAGCTCTACAAGAGTTCAAGATTTATAACTGAAATCAACAGAACGCAAAATGAGAGTCTAAACTTATCCAGATATCTAATGAACGAAGGAAAGGTATACGCATAGGTAGAATGAACCTAAAGTCTCACTAATTGCGGATAATCCAACGGAAATCAAGTCCTAAACTTCTTAGGTACTCCCCAAGATATCCTATGGCCACAATGAGGGCACGTTATATGGTGTAAGTATTATCACGTTGATCAGGCGTCATAATACTAGCACCACATAAATATGCCTTCATGATGATCATACTTTATCTCGAGTCGTAAGCAACAACCTATCATAATCCACCTAGTACTTCTACAGTCTCAGAGGTCAACAAGATCAAATGTCATAGTCAAGGCACGAATCAGAGTGATGCGGAAGCAATACTACTTAAACAAATGCCTTATAGTCTACCCATTCCTTACTGGTCAAAACTTAAGTTCACATCAAGAAATCCTAAAGCAAATTCGCAAGGTGTTCTCCTATGTTCTTACAGTGGAAGCCTAATGGTCCAAAACGCACAGGTCAAGGGTAAATGTATTACAAGTTGCAGCCTGTTCTCTGATAACATAAATTGTAACACCCCGACCCGACAAGGGTAGAAATGTCACAATGATGGTTTCATATCAGAACAACACAAGTACATGACATAAATAATGCAATTGAATTTCAATGGTTACAATGGAAAATCTGAAACTACAAGGTTATAATACAATAATTTCTAAGTCTATTATAAACTCTTCTAGTCATCTTCAATTGCTAGTAAGGTCTTCTAAGTCCAAGTACTCTCCACTCATACCCAGCTTCCAAACTAAAACCTGCCGCATGAAAAGAAATGCGGCTGAGCTACGAAAGCTCAGTGAACAGATATAACGATAACAAAGCAGTAACGATAGGGTAGTGAAGTAAGCGAAACAATGTAAGGTGTAACAAGAGTTAGGAAAGGAAATAGAAAAGGTTATGCAGATATATCAAGGAATGGTTACAATAGCTAAGTGTAAAAGAAACCGTAACCCACCACAAGCCCAAGTCATATCAATTCAAGTCAAGTATCAAGTCAAGTGTCAGGTCAAGTATGTATCCGGAGGGGTGACCTTGAAATACTAAGTACAAGGTTATCAGGTAAAGTATAACAGTAATCCACTACGAGCCCAGAACAAATAAAATCAAGTAATCAGGGTGTACGGAGGGGAGTCCTCAGTACCAAGTACAGTATGATGGGATACCTCCAAGGGTTGGAGTCATGAGCTCCGAGATATGTGAAAGACGTGTATCGCACGAACCATCAGTCACCAGGTATAACAGATAACAGATACAAATACAGATAACAGATAACAAGTCTAGGATGCATCCATAGGCCCCAGGTGACCAAATACCTCCTCAACACACCAAATCAGATAAAGTCAGGGACGGGACGGGTCATCACTCTCCTGCCCTAGAGTCATGCCATCGGTGCATCAATGACATGGACATGAAACCCTTATGCCTAGTGATACAGATAGTGGCTCATAGTCTCAAACTGTGGGTCAAGGGTCAAGTATCAAGTATCAAGTTTCAAGTCTTATATCAAGTTGTTCAAGTCAAGTTTCATTCAAGTATATCAAGGTTCAAGTCAATTTTCCATTTCAATTATATCAGAAGGTTCATATTAATTAGTTCATATCAGATGGTTCAATATCAGAGGGTTCAATATCAGATAATTCAGATCAGATGGTTCATATCAGATAGTTCAGATCAGATAGCAAAGGTTCATTCAAAAAGGTTTCTATTAAAGTCCATTTAAAGCAATCTTTTAAAACGGTTTTCATAAAAATGATCTTACAAAATAGTTTTCATAAAAATGGTCTTTTAAAACGGTTTTCATAGAGATAGTCTTAAAAATAGTTTTCTTAAAACATTTTCATAAATAATTAAAAAGGTTTTCTCATCCCGTTATAATATCAAGAAATCTTCAAGGTATCAAAGGGTTTGAATATTAATGTCAAAGGTGATGAACGAAGTATATCAAGTATCGAGGGAACTTAGCAAGGTTCAATACAAGAGGTCAAGGAAAGGGTTCAAATCAAGCAGATCATAACAAGGGTTCACAATTCAAGGGAAACAATAGTAAGGTTCACAGATCAAAGGAAGCATAGCAATGGCTTAGGGAATCCTATAATGAATCAGAAATCAGAAAATCATGAGTACGAAGGCACCTTACTGAGAAGGGCAGAATATCTGTACCTTATTAGCAAGCAAAAACAAGAGTAGCAAATACCGACAGGAAACCAAGTCACTCCTTCCTCGAACTTAAAAGGAGTAGAATACAGAGTTACAAAAGGGTTCCTAATTAACTTTCCATTTTAAGTAACTTCTATTTTTAGCAGGTTTCCAAAATTAGTAAGTTTCCGTTTTTAGAAAGTTTCCTTATTTAGTAATACTAGTTATTAACATTCCCGTTTATCAACTTAAGGTGTTAAAGATGACCATATTATTAGTTTAAGGTTCACAAGGTTATTTACACAAAGTTAAGGTCATTATAGTAGATTTACAAATTTTAGGGTTTATTATGTAATTATGATAAGTTTAAGGACTATTATGCAATTATTATAAGATTTGGGTATAAAGTGTAATTATTATCAAGTTACAGGTTTTTACAAGTTAAGTCCTTTAGTATTAGAGAAATAACAATTTAAACCCTTTAGTTTTAGAAAATAAACAAATAGCACCTTTTAAATGTCTTTTACACCTTAACAACTTTTAAGTATTAACTGGGCATGTTTTAAATAAATTATGAACCATATTATATCTTCGAAATAAAATTCACCAAAATTCACAGAGCTACCTCAATGTCCCTAGTATGTTACCAAAATTTTTCCACATTTTATTAACTAGTATAGGTACAAATGAAAAATCCATTTTCCCAACCTGTTCCAGAACCGGATCCAATAAAACACCCGAAAAGTAATTAATTATCTACCCCATCTATAAAATTTATAAAATTCTACAAAAATTCCAGTAACTAGTAGACATATCAAATATTACCCAGTTCAAAGTAAACCTTCTAATTCGACATGGTTTGAAAATGATAAATAAAAAACACGGACAGTTTTTCAAGGCATACGAATTCGATTTGACACTTAATTTTCTAAAAATCAAAAAGTGGTCTTCCAGGTCTCTAAAAATTACAAAGTTAATTTCTACGGAAAGCTATTTCGTTGAATTAAATTCTAGACTCAAAAACCACCTAAAGAAACGTTACCAACATTTTTATACAGTCGATTTAAGTTGGACAAATCTTCCTGATCAGAAAACTGGTGTCATTATTTCATGTGAAAACATTTTATAGACTTATATATCAATACAAGGCCTTCACATATGATTTAAAAACAAATTAATTACACCAAATCCATCATCAAAAACCCTAACCCTAACCCATACGATTTTCCTTTTTATTTTTAAATCTTTTCTTTTTAAATCCGGTTAACAAAATAATTCACCAAGGATGTTTTAGGCTTCGATAATTACAAGGATCATTTTTTTGATGTTATATGATACATATTGAACTCAGGAAAAATATATTAGAGACCCAGAAAAATCGCATGAACCATATAGAATTTATTTGTGTTTTTAGGGTTTATAGTCTCATTAATTTTCATTTGATCTGTACAGCATGCATGGTTCGATCTAGATATTTTATATAACTTATATATGATGTAAAGAGTACTAGAAAAATACCAGATGAATTTTAGAACGAGTGAATAGGCTGTGAGAATTTTGTGTTCCTCGGCCAAAACAAATCGACACCAAACAATTACCAGCGATCAAAAAAACGACCCAGCAGCCTTAGCACTATTTTTCACACCTTCCTTGGAATTGGATGAACACCAGAAAAATAATGAACAGCCTCCAGAAAAATCAGATCAAGAGTAGGGGATTTTTGTGTGTGTCGCTAGTTTATTTTAGGGTTTTGTAAATGTATATTGTGAAAATTAAGAAAACCGTGTATAAAATAGAGGAGGGCGGAGGGATTCCGATTTTAGGGTGATATGATGAGATATTTTCAGATTTTAGAAGATCTTCCAATTAATTTGATGTTTATCGCCTTTATTTTAATTATATATAATATATATATATATATATATATATATATATATATATATATATATATATATATATATATATATATATATATTTAACAAGTAATTTAGTATATATGTAAATATTTAATTTCGGCCCATGCAACCTTGTATGTATTATATATATTTTTTTACAATGTAAAATATTAAAATGTTGCCACAAAAATTTCCTTACTTCATATGTAGTTAATTTCCAAAGGTTTGGGATTTATTTGAGGTTTTATGTGCTTATTAATCAAATTTTAAAGTTACAGGGGCATTTTGGTCATTTTGCATGTGTTGAAATTTTAGGTATTACAACTACGTATTCTATGACACATTACAAAGTTACAAATACGTAAATGACCATCATTTTCTATTAAAGCTAACAGATCTCTCAAAGGTTAGGAAGTGACTTTGAGATGATCAACAAGGCTTGTTATCATTGTGGTAGTTATGAGCATTTAAGGGAAAATTGTTTTTACTACCAAAAGCCTGTTTGGAATTATGCTAGGAGGGTGAATCATCAAAGTTTTTCTAAAAATACTCACCCACATGCTAAAAGAAACATGGTTCCAACAGCAGTACAAATGAGATCTGGTGTAGTATCAGTTACAACTACTAAGCAAAATGTTTCTAAACCAGCAATAGTAACTTTGCAGCACTAATTGCTGTATGATTATGTTGATGCACAAGGCAGATCCAAGTCAGTAATGGCTTGGGTCCCCAAAATGAACTGATTTTCTTACTTTATGTGCAGGGCAATCCACAGGTGGAATTAGAAGAAAAAGGAGTATTTGACAGTGGATGCTCAAGGCACATGACTGGAAACATGTCCTATCTTGAAGATTTTGAAGCAATTGATGGAGGATATGTTGCTTTTAGGAGTAATCCCAAAGGAGGGAAAATCACTAGCGAAGGTACAATAAAAACTGGTAAATTAGATTTTGATAATGTGTACTTTGTAAAAGAGCTTAAGTTTAATCTCTTTAGTGTCACAAATGTGTGACAAAAAGAACAGTGTTCTTTTTATTGACACTGAATGTTTTGTCTTATCTCCTGATTTTAAGTTGACTAATGAAAGACATGTTTTGCTTAAAGTTTCAAGAACAGACAACATATACAGTGTTGATTTAAAGAATATGGTTCCCAAAGGAGGTTTGACTTGTCTCTTTGCAAAGGCCACATCATATGAATCTAAGCTTTGGCATAGAAGGCTTGGACATTTAAATTTCAAAACAATGAATAAATTAGTTAAGGGAAACCTTGTAAGAGGTTTACCGTCAAAAGTTTTTGAAAATACTGAAATCTGTGTTGCTTGTCAAAAGGGAAAACAACATAGAGCTTCTTGTAAAGCCAAAGTAGTGAACTCTATATGTCAGCCTTTACATATGTTGCACATGGATTTATTTGGACCAACATTTGTAAAAAGTTTAATGAAAAAGATGTATTGCCTAGTTGTCACAGATGACTATAGTAGGTTTAATTGGGTTTTCTTTTTAGCAACTAAGGTTGAAACTAGTAGCATTCTTAAGGCTTTCATAACCAAGGTAGAAAACCTAGTTAACCATAAGGTTAAAGTGATAAGATGTAACAATGGAACTGAGTTTAAGAATAGGGATATGAACCAGTTTTGTGAGATGAAAGGTATAGAGAGACAATATAGTGTAGCTAGAACTCCTCAACAAAATGGAGTTGCTGAGAGGAGGAATAGGACACTTATTGAGGCTGCTAGAACAATGTTAGCTGATTCTAAATTACCTACTACTTTTTGGGCTGAAGCAGTTAATACTGCTTGTTATGTGTAGAATAGAAGTAAAGTAGTTAAGCCTCACAACAAGACCCCTTATGAACTTTTACATGGTAGAAAACCATTGCTAGATTTCTTAGGTCCATTTGGGTGTCCTGTTACTATCTTAAATACCATAGATCACTTAGGCATGTTTGATGGCAAGGCTGATAAAGGATTATTTGTTGGATACTCAATGAATAGCAAAGCTTTTAGAGTATTGAATAGTAGGACATGGAAAATGGAAGGGAACTTGCATGTTATGTTTAGTGAGAGTACACCTAATGTTGCAGGGAGTGGACCAAACTGGCTGTTTGATATTGATTCACTAACCAAGACTATGAATTATGAGCCAGTTTTTGCAGGTACCGAGTCTAACACTTTTGCAGGTACAAAAGCAAGTAATGATGCAGGTCAAACTGGTAAGGAGACAAGACCTGACAAAGATTATATTTTGCTGCCTATTTGGACTGCTGATCCACCTTTCTCAACACAAGAGTCAAAGAGTTCACAAGAAGATGATCTTGCTGAAGATCCAAAAGATGATAAAAAAGATGGTGTAAAATCTTCTAATTATGATAAAGAGGTTAATGAAGAAAAGCATACTGATGAACAAGAAAAGGATGATGTATCAGATAATATAAACACTAGCAGTACTAACACTGTTAATACTGCTAAGCCAATTGTTAATGTTGCCAATGAAGAAATTAACACTGGTAGTACTAACTCTGTTAATACTGCTAAGCCATGTGTTAATGTTGCTGAAAAGGAAGGCATATCTTTTGATGATGATGACTATCTAGATGATCCTAACATGCCTGAATTGGAAGAAATCTATCCTAATACTGATGATGATGTACTTGGTGCAGAGGCTGACTTAACCAATATAGAAGATGTAGTTCCTGTCAGTTCTATTCCAACTACAAGAGTTCACAACAATTATCCTAAGGATCAAATCATTGGAGAGCCAAAATATGCTGTTCAAACAAGAAAAATGATAAAGGGTTTGAAGGAACAAGGTTTCTTTGCTAGATCCCTTCATTAAAGAAAAAGTCACTAAGACCTTCAAAACTATTTATTTGCTTGTTTTCTATCACAAATAGAACCCAAGAATGCTCATAAAGCATTACAAGATCCAAGCTGGGTGGAAGCTATGCAAGAAGAGCTTCTACAATTCAAGCTTCAAGAAGTTTGGACTCTGGTAGATTTGCCTAATGGGAAGAGGGCAATTGGTACTAAGTAGGGTTTTAGATGCAAAAAGGATGAAAGAGGCATTGTGATTAGAAACAAGGCAAGGTTAGTAGCTCAAGGATACACTCAAGAAGAAGGTATTGATGATGATGAAGTATTTGCTCCAGTTGCAAGAATTGAAGCTATAAGATTATTCTTAGCTTATGTTTCATACAAAGACTTTGTAGTGTATCAAATGGATGTAAAAAGTGCTTTTCTGTATGGGACTATTGAAGAAGAAGTTTATGTCTCCCAACCACCTGGTTTTAAAGAACCTAATTTTCCTGACAAGGTTTACAAGGTGGAGAAAGCACTATATGGTCTACATCAAGCTCCGAGAGCTTGGTATGACACATTGTCAACATACTTGTTGAACAATGGTTTTAGTAGAGGGAAGATTGATAAAACTTTGTTTATCAGAAGGAACAAAGATTATATCTTGTTAGTTCAAGTTTATGTTGATGATATCATCTTTGGATCAACAAACAAGGTTTTATGTGTTGAATTTGACAATCTAATGCATGAAAGATTTCAGATGAGTTCAATGGGTGAACTTACATTGTTCTTAGGGTTACAAGTTAAGCAAAAGGAAGATGACATATTTATCAGTCAAGGTAAGTATGTGGCTGAAATTTTGAAGAAGTTTGGGTTTACTGATGTGAACCCTGCAAAGACATCTATGGAAACTTCCAAGCCCCTGCTCAGAGATGAAGATGGTGAAGAAGTTGATGTTCATTTATATAGATCAATGATTGGCTCATTGATGTATCTTACAGCTTCAAGACCTGACATTATGTTTGCAGTGTGTGCATGTGTAAGATATCAAGTCACACCAAAAGTTTCACATCTTAATGTTGTGAAAAGAATTTTTAGATATTTGAAAGGTCAACCCAAATTAGGCCTTTGGTATCCAAAAGATTCACCTTTTTACTTGGTTGCATACACTGATAGTGACTATGCTGGAGCTAGCTTGGATAGAAAATCAACAACAGGAGGTTGTCAGTTTTTGGGATATAGGTTGATTTCATGGCAATGCAAGAAACAAACTGTGGTTGGAAATTCCACAACAGAAGCTAAGTATGTAGCTGCTTCAAGTTGCTGTGGACAAGTGCTCTGGATTCAGAATCAATTGCTGGATTATGGGTACAATTTTATGCATACAAAAATCTACATTGATAATAGCAGTACTATGCGCATTATTAAAAATCCTGTTTATCACTCAAAAACAAAACATATTGAGATAAGACATCATTTTATAAGAGATTGTTGTGAAAAGAAGTTAATTCAAATTGTTAAAATCCATACTGATCATAATGTTGTAGATTTGCTCACAAAAGCTTTTGATGTGGGTAGATTTCAATTTTTTGTTGTCAGTATTGGAATGATAAACCTTTGAAAATTCTTATCTCTTTGTGTTTTTGTAAAGTTTTGAAAGGATTAGTACTGTTTAAGTTTACTTACAACTGATGTGTTAGTATTGCTAAGTTTACTTACAACTGCTGTGTTAGTGTTGCTAAGTTTACTTACAATTGCTGTGTTAATGCTGCTAATTATACTTAGAACTGCTAGTTAATGCTGCTAGTTTTTCTGACCAACTGCTGAGTATAATTAGATGGAATAAAGTGTTATTGCTTGTATTTTTCTTGGTTTTGGACTAACATGTGCAGGATAAGCAAGCAATATGATTAGTGTTGATGGTGTGTGAGAAGCAAAGTGGTGATTTGTTTGCTGTAATGCATTTGATTAATGATAGAATGTTTTTGGGAACCTCTTAACAAAGGTTTACACCTGAGTTAGGAAGTTCTTTAAAATCTTATTCTTGAAATCAATTTATGCTTATTTGGTGGAATATTTGAACATGAATTGATGGCATAGTTAGTCAGATAGTAACTGAACTAACTCACTCTTTACCATTTTATACTTTCATTAGTATAATGTGTTAGTCTAAGGACATCTGGTATTGAGAACAGCGAGCAAAAGTGAATCTAATGCATTTGTGTTAGAGGCAACACCTGGCACGAGCTGGAAACCCTGTCAAGAATGCTCTTTTAATGAGTCTATCTGATCACAGGCAATATTTATACTGACATTAATGGTTCTCACATAACCAGAGGTTAAATGCAACCGAAAAAGATTAAGTGTCTTCCTTTACACTTAATCCCTTCAAAATATCTGGGCGCAGTATTGTTTTTAAAGATAATGGGAAAGTACTGCTGGGATAAATTGTTTTTGTTAAAAGTTAGTGCTGCTAAGCATAAACTTAGTGCTGCTAAGTCTAACTTAGTACTGCTAGGTTTCTACTGCTAGTTTTGAGAGTGCAGGGTATGGTTATGTAACTTTTTACTTAAAGGGTATAAATCCCGAATTGCTTCACACAATCAGTTTCACGCCCACATAATTCACTCTCATCCAAGCCCTAAATAACTTTTTATCATCAAATCGAAAAATCCCCAAATCAAATCATCAGGTCGCACTTAACTTTCACCGAACCACACAATAATGTTGCATTTTTAGAAAAGTCTAATGAGTCTGTAGATTTTACTGAAGTAATTGATTTCCTTAATGCAAGCTATATCAGGTTTGATTTAACAGTAAAACCTACTATATATATTTCTAACATTATACAGTTTTGGTCATCTGCTAAGGTCGAAATTCATAATGGGGAAGTACAAATTCACGCCCTTGTATATAGGCAGAAGATACTCATTACTGAGGCATCTATTAGAAGAGATCTTCATCTAGGAGATGCTAATGGTATTGAGAATCTTCCAAATACTACAATTTTTGAAAAACTTTCACTGATGGGATATGAGAGAAAAATTGATGCTTTAAAATTTTACAAAGGAAACTTCTCTCATCAGTGGAAATTCTTAATCCATACTGTCTTAGTGTGTCTAAGTCCAAAGACCACTGGTTGGAATGAATTTAGTAGTAATTTGGCATCTGCTATAATTTGTTTGGCTGAAAATGATCAAAGATTTAATTTTTCTAAATTAATTTTTGATTGTATGTTTAAGAACTTGGATAGTTCTTCAAGTAAATATTTTATCTATCCAAGGTTTTTACAACTCTTTTTGGACAATCAGTTTGTTAATAAATAAGGAAAGTCATAAAAGATTTAGTCCCACTCCCTCTCTTACTAAAAAGGTTTTTACTAATATGAGGAGGGATGAAAAAGATTTTCAGACACAGTTACACCATTGTTTCCTACAATGTTGGAACTTGCTAAACAAACTCAGGGTGAAGGTTCAGTAATCCCAGCTGTTACTCATTACACACCCACACTTTTGGCAACATCATCCTTACAACAACCCAAAAAGACATACAAACGTAGGATTCACTCAAAGAACACTGAGCTACCTCAGGCTAGTGGTTCTACTCACAATGTTGCAGATGAGGCTGTCACTGGTGTGGAGAGTGACATGTTGGTAAGGGCTGCCACTACTATGACTAGCTTAGAAGCAGCACAGGCCAGTGGTACCATAAATAAGACCCAAACCAAGACAACTTCTAATGAGTCAGGTCCTCATGGAACTGATTCAGGTGAAGGACCCAGTCACATGGAAAATATAGGGGGTTCAGATGCTCAACCCAGGGTTGAGACTAAGCTTAACATTTCCAATGATCTACCTTTCGGGATAGGTAAAACAAGATGAAGTGGTGAGGATATAATTGAATTTATTAATGAATTGATGGAAACTTGTCACAAACTGTCTGCACAAGTTCTTGACCTACAACAACTGACTGCTTCTCAAGGTGGTGAAACTAAAGCTTTGAAGAGAAGAGTTAGGTTCTTAGAAGGCATTAAAAGGTCAAGAACTCCAAAACTTAAAAGAGAACATAAATTGGGCACAAATCAAAGGGTTATATTTTCTGAAGCTATTAGTTTGGGGAAGGATGCTCCCAAACAGGGGAGGAATGAAAGCAAAGCTTCAGGGGAGGCTAAGGATGTTGAGGGTGCTGGTGTAGAAAGTGAAGAAAATGAGTATGTGACTGCTGATACTCAAGGGAATGAAGTGGTGATTGATAGTTATGATGCTAAGGTGGATAGTACTGCTGGTAAAGATGAAAGTGCTGCTAGTAAGCAAGTTACTGCTGCTAGTGCAAAAGATACCATTGCTACACCAGAAGTTACTACTGCTAATAAAGATGAAGTTTCTACTGCTGAGGTTATGGATGATGAGAGCATTTTGGCTCATGCACTAACAGAATTGAAGACATCCAAACCCTCAACCAAAGGTGTTGTTATAAGGGAGCCATCTTCTATACCTAAAGCTACACAACCATCTCCACAAACCAGAGGCAAAGGCAAAGCTGTACTTGTTGAAGAGCCTGTGGAGAAACCACTTTCTAAAGAAAAGCAAATGCAACTTGATGATGAGGTTGCTGAGAAATTAGTAGCTGAGTTTGAAGAGAAAAACAAAATTATTAAAGAACAAAGGAGAATTGCAGCTAACAAAGAAGCTCAAAGATTAGCACTGATTAATGAATGGGATGATGAAAGAGCCAAATGTGATGCTGATTGGGAACTTGCTCTGAAATTTCAACAAGAAGAGCAAGATCAGTATACAATTGATGAAAGGGCTAGGTTGCTAAAGGAGTTCTTTGATCAAAAGAAGAAATTTTATGCTGCAGAGAGACTGAAGGCTAAAATGAATAAACCACCCACCAAGGCTCAAAGAAGAAAGTTCATGTCACATTATTTGAAGAACATGGAGGGATGGAAGCTCAATGTTCTAAGTCAATTTGATGATATAAAGATTCAAGAGCTTTATGAATCTGCAAAAAGAAAGCTAAGCAGCTTTGTGTCTATGAACACTGAAGTGGTAGGGGGTACTGATGAAAAGAAAGAAGAAAGCTCTAGTGTTAAAAGAGCAGGAAAAAAGTTAGAAAAGAAGAGTAGCAAAAAGCAAAAGTCTGAAAAAAGGCAGAAGCAGAGCATAAGGCAGAGCAAAGCAGTGTGAAGAGCAAGAGCAGAGTGAGCAAGCTGAAGTTGATGATGATGTATAAAAGATGCAAGCTCATACAGAACTTGCATTAGTAACTAAAGAGGAAGTCATGGATGCAGTTCCTCTCAGTGTCAAACAACCAATTGTTGCTTTTACTTTAGGATTACATGGTAAGACAACAATTGGGATATCAAGAGGGCTATGGTTCATCTGTGAGGTATGTTAGCTTTCTAAAATTGGTTCATTACTTTAATAGAGAAGATATGGTGGCTTTATGGAAGCTGTACAAAGAAAAGTTTGGCTATAACAGGCCAAAACAAATCTATGATAGAGTCATTTGGAATTATTTCAAAGTGATGTTTGAACCACATCATGAGGATGAGGAGTGAAGAACTTTAAAGCATAACACAGTTTTACAATGGAAAATTTATCAGAGTTGTGGAGTTCATGCTTTGGATGTACATGGGATAACAATCTACATGCTTGTAGAAAAGGACTACTTTAAATATAGAGACTATGTACATAGAGATATGGAAAAAGAAGATCAACTAATTCCTTATGTGAAACAGTTATCATGCTTAAGAAGAGGAAAGTATAGACCAAAACAAGAATAGATAATTATTGAAGGTCCTTGGTTGTCATGAGATAGAACTGAGCTTGGAGAATATCAAGTTAGGGGAGGATTGTTGGGTCAAGTTGCTGTGCTGTATGGTTAAGTCTAATGGAAATGCTAGTCTTATTGTGCTAGCTACAAGGTTACAATTGCTTGTGATTTACTATTCTAGGTTGCAAGATATTTAAGAAAATACACTAAGTGGTTACTACTGCTAGACTACAAGTTACAACTGCCAGTTCAGAGTTACAACTGCTTTCAGAGTTACAACTGCTGCTGAACTTGAAGGAAAATATTCTAAGTAGTTAGTGCAGCTAGAAGAAAAGTTAGTACTGCTAGTACAAACTTACTACTGCTGAAGAGTTAAGACTGCTAGAGTTAGGGATACAACTGCTAGTATGTTTAGTTAGTACTGCTTATGAGATAAACATGTATAGTCGGTTAGATAAATATAGAAAAGATTCTTTTAAGATTTATCTTGTATAGAAAGTAATTGTAAGCCGACTAGGACTCCTTAGTCTATAAAAGGAGGTCCTAGGGCATAGAGATAGACACACGATTTTACGATTCTCTAGAAAACTTCAAGGTTGTAAACCCTAATACTGTTGAGTATTCGTATTATTAATAATAATATTGAAGTGTTTTGTTTGATATTGATTGTTACTGATTATTCAATATTAAGTTCTTCTTAAGATTAAAGTTTAGATTCCGCATAAACTTTAATATACTCAAAGACAGTTTCTACATAAGTTGTGTTGGATTTATTCAATATTACTTAACCTTTACAAGCTAAAGGAATTCGATCAAGTGTTCAACTAGGATCAAAAAAAGTAATAAGCTTGAATTTGCATCTGAAAGTGTAAATAAGACAATTGAGTGTCAAATTATGAGGAGAGGTAGTGGTATAGGTTATAATGAAGTTCCTCCTTCCATTACAGGAAAGTATGTACCTCCTATATCTGAATTGTCTTGTTTAGTTGAGTCTGATGATAAGTCTTTAGGTGTGAATAGTAAGTCTAATGAGGAGAAACCTAAGGTTGAAAAGACATATACTGATGCACCTATCATTGAAGATTAGGTGTCTGATGATGATGTGGAACAGGTGGAGTCTACACCTAAAGTTGAAAGGAACACATTTAAGCCTAGAGTTGAACAGATTAAGTTTGTCAAACCTAGGTTTGGTGATAAGTTGTCTAGGAAAATTGTTGATTTCATTGAGCAACCTAGGGAGTATACTAACAGGCCTAGAGGTAACCAGAGAAATTGGAATAACATGATGTCACAAATGAGATCTGGTTTAGTATCAGTTAATACTGCCAAGCAAAATGTTTTTAAACCAGCAGTAGTAACTATTACTGCTAGATCAATTAGTACTGCTAACTCTAAAAGAATAGTGGATTGTGCTAAACAATTGTCAAAGTTTTCAAAAAGAGCACATTCTACTAAAAACAGGTCCATTCAAAAGAATACAGCAATTAGTGCTGCTAAGGCAAAAGCAGTAGTTACTACTGCTGAGCCAAAAGCAATAACTGATATTGTTTTGGGAAATCATTTTTATGCTGTAAAGGCCTCAGCTTGTTGGGTCTGGAAACCAAAAGTTAAAGTTTTAGATCATGTTACCAGAAACAACAGTGCATCAATAGTTTTAAAGAAATACAATTACATTGATGCACAAGGCAGATCAAAGTCAGTAATGGCTTGGGTCCCCAAGAGAAACTGATTTTCTTACTTTATGTGCAAGGCAATCCATAGGTGGAATTTGAGGATGAAGGAGTTTTTGACAGTAGATGCTCTAGGCACATGACAGGAGACATGTCCTATCTTGAAGATTTTGAAGAAATTGATGGTGGATATGTTGCTTTCGGGAGTAACCCCAAAGGAGAAAAAATCACAGGCAAAGGTATAATAAGAACTGGTAAATTAGATTTTGAGAATGTGTACTTTGTAAAAGAGCTTAATTTAATCTTTTTAGTGTCTCACAAATGTGTGACAAAAAGAATAGTTTTCTTTTTACTGACACTGAATGTTTTGTCTTGTCTCCTGACTTTAAGTTGACTGATGAAAGTCATATTTTGCTTCAAGTTCCTAGAAAAGACAACATATACAGTGTTAATCTAAAGAACATAGTTCCCAAAAGAGGTTTGACTTGTCTCTTTGCAAAGGCCACATCGGATGAATCTAAGCTTTAGCATAGAAGGCTTGGACATTTAAATTTCAAAACAATCAATAAATTGGTTAAGGGAAACCTTGTAAGAGGGTTGCCTTTAAATTTTTTTGAAAATACTGAAATCTGTGTTGCTTGTCAGAAGGGAAAACAACATAGAGCTTCTGGTAATACCAAAGTAGTGAACTCTATAATTCAGCCTTTACATATGTTGCACATGGATTTATTTGGACCAACATTTGTGAAAAGTTTGATGAGAAAGATGTATTGCCTAGTTGTCACAGATGATTATATTAGGTTTACTAGGGTTTTCTTTTTAGCATCTAAGGATGAAACCAGTGGCATTCTTAAGGCTTTCATAACCAGGATAGAAAACCTAGTTAATCATAAGGTTAAAGTGATAAGATGTGACAATGGAACTGAGTTCAAGAACTGGGATATGAACTAGTTTTGTGAGATAAAAGGCATTGAGAGACAGTATAGTGTAACTAAAACTCCTCAACAAAATGGTGTTGCTGAAAGGAGGAATAGGACACTTATTAAGGTTGCTAGAACAATGTTAGCTAATTCTAAATTACCTACTACTCTTTGGGCTGAAGCAGTCAATACTGCTTGCTATGTGCAGAATAAAGTAAAGTAGTTAAGCCTCACAACAAGACCCCTTTTTGAACTTTTACATGGTAGAAAACCATTGCTAGTGTAAAACCCGAAAATTTAAAACATGCAAAAATTACCAAATTACCCCTGAAACTTTAAAAATTAATTAAAGCTTAAGTAAAGTACCGAATTAATCCCGAATCTCTGGAAACAAACCACAAATCAAGTGAGATAATTTGAGGCAAGCTTCTAATATTTTTAAAATGTACAAAAGTTTATTATTACACCTAAATTTCACTTGGGCCGATTTATACATATAATATATAAGTTTTATTTAATTAAAAACATTAAAATTACATAATCAAATCTAGAAATCAAACCCAAAAATAGAAGATCTGATTTTTGTCAATCAAGGCCAGTTTCTTAGCTATTTTCTCTCCCCCTTTCTCGGCCATAACCAGCCCATATCAATCCCATGATTTTTTCTCTTGATTTAAACCCTAAAAACCCTAGCCGAAAACACAAAATTCACTCTAAATTCAATCTGATTTTTCCAAGGCCAATAAGCATTTTTCTAGAGTCCATTCTAGTGCTAGGAAGACTAGAAAAATAGCCATTCGATTTATAAGGGCCTGGTCTAGGTGGTGTCGAATTTTTCCTCCTTTATTCCATACGATAGGTATAATTCGTGATCCTTGATTCCATACGTTCTAAAATTAATCCAATATTTTTCTTATGATCTTTATAACATATAAGACTCAGGAAAATTATATGAATCGAATCATGCACAGTTTTTAAGTCGCTTTGAATTTTATGGGTTTAAACACACGTAAATTCCAAAATATGTGTTACGAATTTTTTGGGTGCTATGGCTATTTTATTTAGACCTAATATGATGTAATAGACCTGTGAAAAATGATAGATCGAATTATAGTAGCCTAAATCATGTCATGGTAATTTTGATGTCTAAAACGCATGTAAATATCAAATATATGTTAAACGATTTTTCTGGGCATGCTAATTATTTTTCATGGGTTCCTTATAAGTCATATGATCTGGGAAAAATATGATTTTGATTTTTGGAGGCCTATATTTAACGTGGTGAATTTTAGTTAAAACCGGATTTCATGAAAATAAAGAAAACAAATAAAAGGAAAATCGGGGCTAATAGGATTAGGTTTCTTGGGCATGAATCTGATCATTAAATGTGTTTTAAGGATGAATTAATGATGGTTCAATGATTGGTGAATAGTAGGGTTTGTAATTGTTTGTAAAAAGTAGGGGTGAGCAAAAACCGAACCGCAAACCGCAAAACCGCAAAAACCACAAAAAACCGCCCCACAAAAAACCGAACCGCATTTTGCGGTGCGGTTTCGGTTTTCACCGAAAAACCGCACCGCAAAAACCGCACCGCACCACTCTATAATTTATAATTTTTTAAATATATTTTTTTTTATTTTTTAGAATAACACACTAAAATTTATATATATATATATTTTTTGATATATTTTTTTTAATATATTTTTTTATTTTTTAGAATAACACACTAAAACCGCACAAAAAACCACATAAACCCGCAAAACCGCACCAAAAACTGCACCAAAAATAAAAAAATATATCTTGCGGTGCGGGGCGGTTTTGACCCAAAAACCAACCCGAAACCGCACAAAACCGCAAAACCGAAACCGCAAAAAACCGCGCGGTGCGGATCCTCAATTTTTTAAAAACCGCATTTTGCGGAGCGGGGCGGTTTTGGCCAAAAACCGCACCGAACCGCCCCATGCTCACCCCTAGTAAAAAGTCTAGCCGATTAAACATAAAAAGTATAAGGACCTGTTTTGTCAACTTAGAAACTTCTGGGACATTTTTTTAAGATCATATACATCTGTAGGAATGTGGGAAAATATAACTTTGGGGTCCTAAGTGTAAATATTGCAATATAATGAATTAATGGCATATTAGGGTTTCGATTTGAAATAAATTAAAAGTGAGGGACCAAAAGTGTAAATCTGAAATATTGAGGTTGTTTTGAGTTAATACTGATATAAAAAGGTTGTTGTGTAATTTTGAGGATTTATGGGCTAATTATATAATTGTTATGAAATTATGATTTAATATATATGTTTTGTAAACTTAAAGGACTAAATATGTAAATTCTGAATTCTGAGGGGTCAAATATGTAATGTACTAACTTCTGATGGATTATTCTGTAAATATGAAATATAATATGCTTGGTTGGTAATTATGGATATTGTAGGGTTTAATTTGTAAAATATGTAATTATAAGGTTGGTTTTGTAAATTATGTAACTAAAGGGGTGTAATCTGTAAATTGTGAAACTTAAGGGAATAAAATGTAATTCTGAATAAAGTGAGTGTATAATTCTGTAACTTAAAGTATTTTTCACTAATGACCTTGGAAATTAATGAAGTTACATTTAAAACCCTAAACATTGTATAATTGTCATAATTAACCCTAAACTTCTGTAACTTGATAAAATGTACTGTATTCCATAATAATCTTTGAATAAAGGTTCAACCTAATCTGAAATGATAATATCTGTTAATTCTGGAAACCTGATAATTATGGAAACTTACTAAATTCTGGAAACCTAATAAAAATAGAAGTTACTTATAATGGGAAGATAACTGAAAACCCCTTTCGTATTTCTATCTTCTACTCCTTTAGGTTCGAGGAGGGAGTGATTTGATTTCCTGTCAGCCTTTTCTATTTTGTGTGCTTGCATTGAAATAAGGTACAGATATTCTGCCCTTTTTAGTAAGGTGCCTTCGTTCTCTTTTGATTATTGATCTTGATTCGTATTAGGATTTCCCGATGCCATTGCTATGTTTTCCCTGCTTGTAAACCTTGATTTGTTGTACTTGTTCTTGAACCTTTGTTTAAACCCTGTCTTGATCTTTGGTTTACACCTTGTTCTGAACCATGCCATGAACCTTGATATGAACCCTGCCATGAACCTTAATACGAACCCTGCCATAAAACTTTGACTTGAACCTTGATACTTGTGATATTATAACTGGATGAGAAAACCTTTCTAAATGATTTATGGAAATGTTTTATGAAACTATTCGTAAGGCTATCTTTATAGAAACCATTTTTAAAAGACCTTCTTTATGAAACTGTTTTAAAGATCACTTTTATGAAAGTCATTATTAAAGGATTTCTTTTCAACACCTATGATATGGACTTGTAATATAAACTGTTCAAATGAAATTTTAAAAAAACTGATATCGACCTTCCTGATATTGACCTCCCTGATATTGAACCTTTGGACTACCTGATATGGAACCCTCTGATATGAACCTTCTGATATCCTGTCTTGAACCCTGATATGGAACTTGATTCTGAACGACCTGATACTTGACACCTGATACTTGATACTTGACACCTGATACTTGACACTTGACACTTGATACTTGACACTTGACCCTGACCCACAGTTTGATATTACGAGCCACCCACCAGGCATGAGGTGTTCATGTCCTTGTCATTGATGCACCGATGACTTGACTCTAAGGTAGGAGAGAGATGTCCTATCCGTCCCTGACTTGATTATATGGTGTGTATTGGTAGACTCTGGCCACTTGGGGCGTATGGATGCATCCTAGACTTGACCTGATCTGTTTATATTACTTGTTATATCTGGTGACTGATGGTGTGTGCGATGCACGTCTTTCACAACCTTTGGGAGCTCATGACTCCAACCCTGAGAGGTAACCCCTCACCCTGTTGTATCTGATACATGAGGACACCCCTCATATTATCTGGTTACTTGAGAGGCATCCCCTCTGAATTTCTGATATGGCTACATGATTATGATATCTCTGATTTCTAGGCTCGTAGTGGATTTCTGTTACCCTTACACTTACCTGTACTAATTTCCTTAACCCTTGACATGTTTGCATGACCTTGATATCACTTATCTTTCATTACTGTTACATTATACTTGTACCTTGACTCTGACCGGTTCGTATTTCTCTTCCTGTTCTTTATTCTATATTATTGCTTTGTTTCTGTTATATCTGTTCACTGAGCTCTCGTAGCTCAGCCGCATTTCTTTTCCTGCGGCAGGTACATTTAAGCTAGGAGCTGGGTTTAGCTTGGGATGAGAGCAACTTGTGTGAAGTTTAGACCTTGTCATTTTAGTGTGACCATTTGGATATTTATCTTGTCATGCCATTATTGGCACTTGGATTATATTTTGTACTTCATTTACTTCTGTCTTACATTTGATATAAGTCTTGTTGACTTATTTCCTTTGAATTTTAATGTTAAGGCTTCCGCTATTTTATTTCTTGAATGCTTGTATCTGATATGAAACCATGTATTTGTGACATCCATGCCCTTGTCGGGTTGGGGTGTTACAATTTATGGTATCAGAGCATAGGCATCCGAAACCCTTAAAGCTTAGGCTCGTGACCTGTGAGGATTGGGTAGACATTAGGTTTCCTTACGCGCACTCTCTTTTCCTGTTATGCTCTGTCATCTTTCCTTGATTCTGCTCTGTCATATTTTCCTGTTCTGCTCTGTCATTCTTCATGTTCTGTTCTGTCATATTTTCTTGATCGTCAGCTTAATTCGGAGTTTGCGGATCCATCAGCATGTTGCGATGCAGCTCGGAACATCGAGATTTTCATGAGGGTGTTGGTTACAAACGAGACCGTGATGGCGACAAGGTGCAGCAACAGATTCAGAGTCAGGACGTCAAGGAGTATTCGGGCAAGAGCTACGACCAGAAGAAATCAGATTCGAGGGGCCTAGATTCGAGGTCAGTTTCTAAGCAGGATGGTGATCGTCAGGAGCGCAGCGTCAACCAAACGGCAGCGGAGAGATCATTCTTCTAGAGGCTATCAGCAAGATCGGGCTACTGGATCAAACTCGCAGAGGAGATCATCTGAGTACTCTACTTCCTTACCTGTTTGTGGTTCTTGTGGGAAAAACCATACTGGAGCTTGTCGTACGACGTCTGGTGCTTGTTTCCGATGTGGTTCTTCTGAACATCAAGTGAGAAATTGTTCTAAGCAATCTACGTCAGCACGTGAGAAATTCCTTGATCCTCCTCCCCCTGTTCCTCATACCGGTCGTGTCTTTATGCTTTCTGGTGACCGGACTGATCGCGCGTCTGGTATGTCTTTGTTCTGTTTTCCATCCTGTTTCATTTCTGATTCCTTGCAAATTTCGAGGACGAAATTTTTTTTAAGAGGGGAAGAGTTGTAAAACCCGAAAATTTAAAACATGAAAAAATTACCAAATTACCCCTGAAACTTTAAAAATTAATTAAAGCTTAAGTAAAGTACCGAATTAATCCCGAATCTCTGGAAACGAACCACAAATCAAGCGAGATAATTTGAGGCAAGCTTCTAATATTTTTAAAATGTACAAAAGTGTATTATTACACCTAAATTTCACTTGGGCCGATTTATACATATAATATATAAGTTTTATTTAATTAAAAACATTTAAATTACATAATCAAATCTAGAAATCAAACCCAAAAATAGAAGATCTGATTTTTGTCAATCAAGGCCGGTTTCTTAGCTATTTTCTCTCCCCCTTGCTCGGCCATAACCAGCCCATATCAATCCCATGATTTTTTCTCTTGATTTAAACCCTAAAAACCCTAGCCAAAAACACATAATTCACTCTAAATTCAATCCGATTTTTCCAAGGCCAAGAAGCATTTTTATGGAGTCCATTCTAGTGCTAGGAAGACTAGAAAAATAGCCATTCGATTTATAAGGGCCTGGTCTAGGTGGTGTCGAATTTTTCCTCCTTTATTCCATACGATAGGTATAATTCGTGATCCTTGATTCCATACATTCTAAAATTAATCCAATATTTTTCTTATGATCTTTATAACATATAAGACTCAGGAAAATTATATGAATCGAATCATGCACAGTTTTTAAGTCGCTTTGAATTTTATGGGTTTAAACACACGTAAATTCCAAAATATGTGTTACGAATTTTCTGGGTGCTATGGCTATTTTATTTAGACCTAATATGATGTAATAGACCTGGGAAAAATGATAGATCGAATTATAGTAGCCTAAATCATGTCGTGGTAATTTTGATGTCTAAAACGCACGTAAATATCAAATATATGTTAAACGATTTTTCTGGGCATGCTAATTATTTTTCGTGGGTTCCTTATAAGTCATATGATCTGGGAAAAATATGAGTTTTATTTTTGGAGGCCTAGATTTAACGTGGTGAATTTTAGTTAAAACCGGATTTCATGAAAATAAATAAAACAAATAAAAGGAAAATCGGGGCTACTAGGGTTAGGTTTCTTGGGCATGAATCTGATCATTAAATGTGTTTTAAGGATGAATTAATGATGGTTCAATGATTGGTGAATAGTAGGGTTTGTAATTGTTTGTAAAAAGTCTAGCCGATTAAACATAAAAAGTATAAGGACCTGTTTTGTCAACTTTGAAACTTCTAGGACATTTTTGTAAGATCATATACATCTGTAGGAATGTGGGAAAAATATAACTTTGGGGTCCTAAGTGTAAATATTGCAATATAATGAATTAATGGCATATTAGGGTTTCGATTTGAAATAAATTAAAAGTGAGGGACCAAAAGTGTAAATCTGAAATATTGAGGTTGTTTTGAGTTAATACTGATATAAAAAGGTTGTTGTGTAATTTTGAGGATTTATGGGCTAATTATATAATTGTTATGAAATTATGATTTAATATATATGTTTTGTAAACTTAAAGGACTAAATATGTAAATTCTGAATTCTGAGGGGTCAAATATGTAATGTACTAACTTCTGATGGATTATTCTGTAAATATGAAATATAATATGCTTGGTTGGTAATTATGGATATTGTAGGGTTTAATTTGTAAAATATGTAATTATAAGGTTGGTTTTGTAAATTATGTAACTAAAGGGGTGTAATCTGTAAATTGTGAAACTTAAGGGAATAAAATGTAATTCTGAATAAAGTGAGTGTATAATTCTGTAACTTAAAGTAATTTTCACTAATGACCTTGGAAATTAATGAAGTTACATTTAAAACCCTAAACATTGTATAATTGTTATAATTAACCCTAAACTTCTGTAACTTGATAAAATGTACTGTATTCCATAATAATCTTTGAATAAAGGTTTAACCTAATCTGAAATGATAATATCTGTTAATTCTGGAAACCTGATAATTATGGAAACTTACTAAATTCTGGAAACCTACTAAAAATAGAAGTTACTTATAATGGGAAGATAACTGAAAACCCCTTTCGTATATCTGTCTTCTACTCCTTTAGGTTCGAGGAGGGAGTGATTTGATTTCCTGTCAGCCTTTTCTATTTTGTGTGCTTGCATTGAAATAAGGTACAGATATTCTGCCCTTTTTAGTAAGGTGCCTTCGTTCTCTTTTGATTATTGATCTTGATTCGTATTAGGATTTCCCGATGCCATTGCTATGTTTTCCCTGCTTGTAAACCTTGATCTGTTGTACTTGTTCTTGAACCTTTGTTTAAACCCTGTCTTGATCTTTGGTTTACACCTTGTTCTGAACCCTGCCATGAACCTTGATATGAACCCTGCCATGAACCTTGATACGAACCCTGCCATAAAACTTTGACTTGAACCTTGATACTTGTGATATTATAACTGGATGAGAAAACCTTTCTAAATGATTTATGGAAATGTTTTAAGAAACTATTCGTAAGGCTATCTTTATAGAAACCATTTTTAAAAGACCTTCTTTATGAAACTGTTTTAAAGATCACTTTTATGAAAGTCATTATTAAAGGATTTCTTTTCAACACCTATGATATGGACTTGTAATATAAACTGTTAAAATGAACTTTTAAACAAACTGATATCGACCTTCCTGATATTGACCTCCCTGATATTGAACCTTTGGACTACCTGATATGGAACCCTCTGATATGAACCTTCTGATATCCTGTCTTGAACCTGATATGGAACTTGATTCTGAACGACCTGATACTTGACACCTGATACTTGATACTTGACACCTGATACTTGACACTTGACACTTGATACTTGACACTTGACCCTGACCCACAGTTTGATATTACGAGCCACCCACCAGGCATGAGGTGTTCATGTCCTTGTCATTGATGCACCGATGACTTGACTCTAAGGTAGGAGAGAGATGTCCTATCCCGTCCCTGACTTGATTATATGGTGTGTATTGGTAGACTCTGGCCACCTGGGGCGTATGGATGCATCCTAGGCTTGACCTGATCTGTTTATATTACTTGTTATATCTGGTGACTGATGGTGTGTGCGATGCACGTCTTTCACAACCTCTGGGAGCTCATGACTCCAACCCTGAGAGGTAACCCCTCACCCTGTTGTATCTGATACATGAGGACACCCCTCATATTATCTGGTTACTTGAGAGGCATCCCCTCTGAATTTCTGATATGGCTACATGATTATGATATCTCTGATTTCTAGGGCTCGTACTGGATTTCTGTTACCCTTACACTTACCTGTACTAATTTCCTTAACCCTTGACATGTTTGCATGACCTTGATATCACTTATCTTTCATTACTGTTACATTATACTTGTACCTTGACTCTGACCGGTTCGTATTTCTCTTCCTGTTCTTTATTCTATATTATTGCTTTGTTTCTGTTATATCTGTTCACTGAGCTCTCGTAGCTCAGCCGCATTTCTTTTCCTGCGGCAGGCACATTTAAGCTAGGAGCTGGGTTTAGCTTGGGATGAGAGCAACTTGTGTGAAGTTTAGACCTTGTCATTTTAGTGTGACCATTTGGATATTTATCTTGTCATGCCATTGTTGGCACTTGGATTATATTTTGTACTTCATATTATCTGGTTACTTCTGTCTTACATTTGATATAAGTCTTGTTGACTTATTTCCTTTGAATTTTAATGTTAAGGCTTCCGCTATTTTATTTCTTGAATGCTTGTATCTGATATGAAACCATGTATTTGTGACATCTTTGCCCTTGTCGGGTTGGGGTGTTACAGCTAGATTTCTTAAGACCATTTGGGTGTCCTGTTACTATCTTGAATATCAATGATCACTTAGGCAAGTCTGATGGTAAGGCTGATGAAGGTTTCTTTGTTGGATACTCAATGAATTGCAAAGCTTTTAGAGTGTTCGATAGTAGGACCACGAAAGTGGAAGAGAACTTGCATGTTAGGTTTAGTGAGACTACATCTAATGTTGCAGGGAGTAGACCAAACTGGCTGTTTGATATTGATTCACTAACCAAGACAATGAATTATGAGGTAGTTGTTGCAGGTACACAATCTAATGAGTATGCAGGTACAAACGTTAATACTGATGCAGGTACACAAGCTTGGAAGGAGACTGAACCTGCAAAGAATTACATTTTGTTACCCATATGGACTGTAGATCCACCTTTCTCAACCCAAGAGTCAAAGAGTTTACAAGCAGATGATCTTGATGAAGATCCAAAAGATGATAAAGAAGATGGTGTAAAATCTTCTGATGATGATAAAGGGTTTAATGAAGAAAAGCAGACTGATGAACAAGTAAAGGGTGATGTATCAGATAATATTGCCAATGAAGAAAATAACACTAGCAGTACTAACTCTGTTAATACTGCTAAGCCAAGTGTTAATGTTGCTGACAAGGAAGGCTTTACTTTTAATGCGGATGAATATCCACATGATCCAAACATGCCTCCATTGGAAGAAATATATCCTGATACTGATGATGATGTACTTGGTGCTGAGGCTGACATAACCAATATGGAAGATGAAGTTTCTGTCAGTCCTATTCCAACTACAAGAATTCACAAGGATCATCCTAAGGATCAAATCATTGGAGAGCCACAATCTGCTGTTCAAACAAGAAACATGAAAAAAGGTTTGAAGGAACAAGGTTTATTTGCTAGATCCCTTCATCAAAGAAACAGTCACAAAGACCTTCAAAACTGTTTGTTTGCTTGTTTTCTATCAAAAATAGAACCAAGGAATGCACATAAAGCATTACAGGATCCAAGCTCGGTGGAGGCTATACAAGAAGAGCTTCTATAATTCAAACTTCAAGAAGTTTGGACTCTGGTAGATTTGCCTAATGGGAAGAGGGCAATTGGTACTAAGTAGGTTTTCAGATGCCAAAAGGATGAAAGAGGCATTGTGATTAGAAACAAGGCAAGATTAGTAGCTCAGGGATACACTCAAGAAGAAGACATTAATTATGATGAAGTATTTGCTCCAGTTGCAAGAATTGAAGCTATAAGGTTATTCTTGGCTTATGCTTCATACAAAGACTTTGTAGTGTATCAAATGGATGTGAAGAGTGCTTTTCTATATGGGACAATTGATGAAGAAAGCACCTAGTTTTGAAGATCCAAATTTTCCCGACAAGGTTTACAAGGTGGAGAAAGCACTTTATGGTTTACATCAAGCTCCTAGAGCTTGGTATGACACATTGTCAAAATATCTGTTGAACAATGGTTTTAGAAGAGGGAAGATTGACAAGACTTTGTTTATCAGAAGACACAAAGATGATATCTTGTTAGTTCAAGTTTATGTTGATGATATTATCTTTGGGTCAACAAACAAGGTGTTATGTGCTGAATTTGAGAAGCTAATGCATGAAAGATTTCAGATGAGTTCTATGGGTGAACTCACATTCTTTTTAGGGTTACAAGTCAAGCAAAAGGAGGATGGCATATTTATCAGTCAAGATAAGTATGTGGCTGAAATTTTGAAGAAGTTTGGGTTTACTAATGTGAAGCCTGCAAAGAAAACTCTGTAAACTTCAAAGCCCCTGCTCAAAGATGAAGATGGTGAAGAAGTTGATGTCCATTTATACAGATCAATGATTGGCTCATTGATGTATCTTACAGCTTCAAGACCTGACATTATGTTTGCAGTGTGTGCCTGTGCCAGATATCAAGTTACACCAAAAGTTTCACATCTTAATGCTGTGAAGAGAATTTTTAAATACTTGAAAGGTCAACCTTAATTGGGCCTTTGGTATCCAAAAGATTCACCTTTTGATTTAGTTGCATACAATGATAGTGATTATGTTGGAGCTAGCTTGGATAGAAAATCAACAACAAGGGGTTGTCAATTTCTAGGATGCAGGTTAATTTCATGGCAGTGCAAGAAACAAACTGTGGTTGCAAATTCCACAACATAAGCTGAGTATGTGGCTGCTACAAATTGCTGTGGACAAGTGTTGTGGATTCAGAATCAATTGCTGGATTATGGGTATAATTTTATGCATACAAAAATATATATTAATAATAGCAGTACTATGTGCATTATAAGAAATCCTGTTTATCACTCAAAAACAAAACATATTGAGATAAGACATCATTTTATAAGAGATTGTTATGAAAAGAAGTTAATTCAAATTGTTAAAATTCACACTGACAATAATTTTGCAGATTTGCTCACAAAAGCTTTTGATGTGGGTAGATTTTAATTTTTGGTTGTCAGTATTGGAATGATAAATCTTTGAAAATTCTTATCTCTTTGTGTTTTTTAAGGATTAGTACTGTTATTAGGTCAATAAATTGTTTCTGCTGCTAAGTATACTTTGTGTTGCTAGTTTATTTAAAACTGCTATGTTAATACTGCCAGTTATACTTAGTACTGCTAAGTATAATTGATGATGAGATTCTTGTAAATTGTGTTATGCTTGTGGTTTTGTGTTTTTAGGACTAATCTTTTGAAGTATAAGCTGAGAAAAGTGCTGGAGTGCTGATTAATAAGCTGTTAGGAGTGGAAATTGAGTTCATGCTGCTAAGCATAAGTTAGTGCTGCTAAGCCTATAACTTAGTGCTGCTAGATTTCTGCTGCTATGTTTGAGAGTACAGGGTACTGTTTTAGAAATATAGACGATTGAGGGTTTATATCCTTTAATCATTCACACAAGTATTTTTATCCGATCAAAACTCTCTCAAACATAAACCCTAACTCATTTTTATCCATTAATTGCAAAATTCAGCAAAATCCTACAAAATTTTTCAAAATTCATAATGTCGAATCTGTCTTTTACAGATCAACATAACATGATCGCATTTTTGCAAAAACCCTGAGAAAGTGAAGGGTTTACTAAAATCATTGATTTTCTTAATGCTACTCATATTATGTATGCATTAACAGTAAAACCTACCATATATATTTCCAACATCAAACAGTTTTGGGCTTCTGCTAAGGTCAAAACTATTGATGAGGAAACACAGATACATGCCCTTGTGGATGGGCAGAGGATTCTTATTAATGAGGCATTTGTTAGAGAATTTCTTCATCTAGCAGATGTTAATGGAATTGAGAATCTTCTAAACTCTACAATTTTTGAAAACCTTGCACTGATGGGGTATGAAAGGCAAAGTAATTCTTTAAAATTTTCATAAGGTGCCTTCTCTCCATAGTGGAAATTCTTAATACACACTATCTTACAGTGTCTTAGTTCAAAGACTACTGGTTGGAATGAGTTCAGTAGTAATATGGCTTCTGCCATTATCTGCTTAGCTAAAAATCAAACATTCAATTTTTCAAAATTAATTTTTGATAGTGTGGTTAAGGGCTTGGATAGTTCTTCAAACAAATATTACTTATATCCAAAGTTTTTGCAACTTCTTAGGGACAAATAATTTATAAATAAAAAGGTTCATAACAAGGTTTATCCTGCTCTCTCTCATACTAAAAAGATTTTTGCTAACATGAAGAGAGAGGGAAAGGACTTTTTAGGCATAGTTACACCATTGTTTCAAACAATATTGGAACTAGGTCAAATTCAGGGTGAAGGTTCAGCAATCCCAGCTGATACCCATCACACACCCACTATTTTACCATCTACATCAACAACTCAAAAGACCTATACCCGTAGGTTCACCAAAAAGGGCACTCAGCTACCTCAGGCTAGTGCTGGTATGGATGCAGATGAGGCTATCAATAAGGAGTGGGAAGGTAGTTTAGAAAGGGCTGCCACTACTGCTGCTAGCTTAGATGCAGAGCTGGATAGTGGTAACATAAGTAAGACCCAATCTAAGGCAACTTCTAATGAATCCAGTTCCTATGGAACTGATTCAGGTGAAGTTCCCAGCCAAATGGATAACATAGGGGGTGTAGATGCTCAGGCTAGGTCTGAGGCTATGCCTAACTTTCCCAATGATGCACCACTCGGGAGAGGTAACACACTCCGAAGTGCTGAGGGTAGTCTTGAACTGATTAATGAATTGATGGTTACTTGTACCAACTTGTCACAATAGGTTCTTGACCTTCAACAAACAGCTGCTTCTCAAGGTGATGAAATTAAAATGTTGAAGAGAAAAGTTAGGTTTCTAGAAGGGGTACAGAGGTCAAGAACCCACAAGCTTAAGAGAATACACAAGGTGGGTACAGTTCAAAGGGTGAAATCCTCTATTTCTGCAGATGTTCTCAAGGTGTTAAGAGAGGATGCTCCCAAACAGGGGGGAATGAGAGCATGGTTGCAGGGGAGGATACTGAATTTGATGCTGCTATGGGTGATGAGTAGAATAATTTTGTTGTTGCTGATAAAGCAGGGAATGTGGTTGCTATTGATGCTAGATTAGGTGTTAATGTTGCTGATCTTAAAGCTGCTCCTGATAAGGTTAATACTACTTGTGAGCAAGTTAATGCTGCTAGTGAAAAAGTTTCAGCTACTTGGTCAGAAGTTAATGCTGTTGTTGCTGAGACAACTGAACTTAATGATGAAACCATCTTAGCTAAGGTTCTTACTGATCTCAAGAAGATTCCTCCACAAATCAAAGAAAGTTCAAGACCTAAAGCTAAAGATGTGACTATTAAAGAACCATCTGCAACAACAACACAAACAACACAATTACAACCACTACCACAGGGCAAAGGTAAAGCTTTTATGATAGAAGAGCCTGCGGTGAAACCTTTATCAAGGAAGAAGCAAGAATTACAAGATGCAGAGTTTGCTAGAAAGCTTCAACAAGAAGAAGAAGAAGAAGAAGAAAGACTAAGACTCTAAAAAGTTCAAGAAGAAGAACAAGCTACTCTTGAAGAGATCAACTCATGGGATGACATCCAAGCTAAATGTGAAGCTGATCACATGGTAGCTCAAAGGATGTGGCAAGAAGAGCTATCTTTAGAGGAGAAGTCTAAATTGTCCATGAAGATTTTAGCAGAATAGAAGAAGTTCTTTACAAAGAAAAGATCTGAAGCAAAGAGGAATAAACCACCTACCATGGTACAACAAAAACAGATCATGATAACCTATCTGAAAAATATGGATGGATGGAAACAAACTCAATTTAAAGGGATGAGCTATAACAGCATTAAAAAGGAGTTTGATATAGTTTTCAGAAGGGTTAATACTTTTATTGCCATGAATGAAGATGAAGTGGTAAGGGGTTCTAAGAGATCTGGAGAAGAATTAGCAGTTGAAGGCAGTAAGAAGCAGAAAACACATGAGCAAACTGAGCAAGAAGAGCATGAGCAAGGGCAAGCTGAAATTGAAGATGATGTGTCAAAGATGCAAGCACTTACAGAATTTGCATTATTCAATGAAGATGAAGTCATGGATGTTGTTCCTCTCAAGATCAAACTTCCAATTATTGATTTTACTTCAGGACTACATGGTAAGACAGCATATTGGGATATTAAAAGAGTTGGTGGAAGCACTGTGAGATTTATCAGTTTTCTACAGATGGTACAACATTTTGATAAAGAGGATATGAAAACTCTGTGGAAGCTGTATAAAGATAAGTTTGGTCTTAACAGGCTAGAACAAATATATGATAGAGTAATATGGGGATATTTGAAGGTGATGTTTGAACCACATCATGAAGATGAAGAGTGGAGAAGACTAAGATACAACACAGTTTTGTCTTGGAAGCCTTATCAATCTTGTGGAGTTCATGTTTTAGATGTACATGGAATTTCAATTTACATGCTTGTAGAGAAGGATTATCCTCTACAATATCAGAAGGACATTGTTCATCAAATGCTACATGGAAATAGAAGACTCAAACTTCAGTATCCTTATGATGAAACAACATATCAGCTACTCAAAAAGATGGAAAGTATTCTCACACCCAAAGAAAAGAAATAGAATTAAGTGTTTGGAAACATCCTCCTAGTGTTTGTTCAAGCTATGATTGAAAGTTGATGATTTAAGGAGAAAATATCAAGTTTAGGGGAGGATTGTTGGGCTTTAGAGATACTGCTGCTCATGTAATTACAACTATTCATGGTTTACACAGGAAATGCTCTAAGTCATTACTGCTGCTAGTTATAATGGTTAATGCTGCTTATGGAAGTTAAGACTGCTAGAGTACATTAAGACTACTGACAGATTTCAAGGAAAGATACTCTAAGTAGTTAATGCTGCCAGAAGAAAACTTAGTGCTGCTAGTATTAAGTTAATGCTGCTGAAGACTTAATGCTGCCAAAACAAAGAGTTAGTGCTGCTGATTCATTATTAGTGCTGCTAGAGTATTAGAGTCGGTTTGATACGTATAGTATGTTTAGATAAGTATAGAAAAGATTCTAAAAAGATTTATCTTGTATAGAAAGTTATTGTAAGCCGACTAGTACTCCTTATTCTATAAAAGGAGGTCCTAGGGCATAGAGATAGATACATCAGATATATCTTAAGATCTTAACACGATTTTTATAGAACTTCAAGATTGTAAACCCTAATACTTTTGAGTATTCGTATTATATCAATAATATTGAAGTATTTAGTTTGATACAAATGTGTTTTTATTTACTGTATACAAAGTTCTTCTTAAGATCAAATACAAGATTCCACATTGTATTTGATAAACTTCAAGACAGTTTCGATACCTAGTTGTTTTAGATTTATCTAAGATAACTAACCCTTACAAGCTAAGGAATTTGATCAAGTTCTTAACTGGGATCAAAAAGATGTTGATTAGTGTTAATTGATAATTTAAGGGTTAGGGTTTATGAACCCAAACTTGGGATAAAAAGGGTATGTTAGTTGTTTTAGTCATTGGTTATGTGTTATTAAGTCTTTATGTATGATGATTATGAACTAGGAAGATGATGGTGATGATGTGATGATGGTGATGATAATGATGAATATGATGATGATGGTGGTATTATGATTTATAGCTTTGCTTTGGAAGCTTAGGTAAGTAACGCGGTTAATATGTGTTTAATATGGATGTTTGCATAATATGTGATTATGAGTATGAATGTTATAGATGAAAGTCTTGGATTAGTGAGTTTGGTTTGATAGGAGACTCACTTAGTTAGTCAATTCAAGTGATAGATCAAGATTTGGAATGGCTAAGGTATGTTAGAATGCTTATGTGTTTAAGGCTACTTCAACATTATGTGTTTAAATGGTTTAAGTGTTCGTAATGCATATATGTGAATTGATGTGTTAACCATGTGTTAATCTAGTTACCTACTAAGCTTTATGCTTACCGTTATAGTTACCAACGTTTTGCAGGTGATCGGTGTATTTTACATACCCCTCATAGCATGTTAATTACGCATTGTTGCATTGTTATTCGTTGTTATACATGTACTTTGAGGGTGTTTTGTGTTTATGTAGGTAATGTGTAAAATAGAGCTAAAATTGCGAATTCGTGAGCTAATGTGATATACAAAGTGTTTGGATTGTACTTGAAGTAAATGTGGATGATTAAGAACCAAAATGAAAATATAAATACAAGCGTGATATTGCTACATTGTTTGTATCATAACTTCTTCGTCCGAGCTCCGTTTTAGGTGATTCAAAAGGCCACGGAAAGAGTAAAAATAGATCTTTATTTTTGGATGATAAAATTCCTAAAAATCTGAAGTTAGCTTGTGATTTAATCTGCTGGAAAAGTCAGTTCGTGGTATTAGCTTTTAGCCTATTTTGGGCCTTGATTATACATAAATGAAAGAAAGAAAAGAAAAAGCCCACATGTAATTTACATTTGGGTCTTTGGTCTTGGGCTGTTTTGGCGTGAAGGAGAAGGAAAAAAAGGGTTTCATCCCTTGTGATATATTCGGACAGAAGAAAGGAAGGGAGACCCCATTCGACATTTGATATAATAATTCCCAGCCGTCATTCTTTTTTAATTTTTTATTCGTGAGACCAAGACCAGAGGAAGACACAGAGCAGAGAGATTCGATATATATATATATATATATATATATATATATATATATATATATATATATATATATATATATATATTATTACTCCTCGACAAACGTACATTGGGAAGAAGGATTTAATTCCTTTGGTTGCAATACAGTACATAACATGCAAAGCAAAACATATACGACGAGGTCTACGATTGTGATGCGAGGCTAAACTTTTTTGTAATCTCTCTCGATAAAAGATATATTTGGTTTGATCATGTTTACGGATTTTATTTTGTTTGTCAAACATTAATTCATATGATTTTAATGCATATCCTTTAGTTGATTTTAATGTTTTAGTATAATTATTTGAGTGAATTATTGTGAGACATGTTATTGCGAGTCAACGATTGTGCCGAGCCTAATTAGTATAGGGGTTAAGACTGTCGTACGGTAAACATAATTTGTACCCATAATTGTTCATTTGAATAATTATAAAATTAATCGATAGGATTATTATAAGACATGTTATTGCTAGTCAGTGAGTCGTGCCGAGTCTAACTAGTTTAGGGATTAAGACGATTCATGTGGTGAATATAACTTGTGCCCAAAATTGTCCTTTTCAATTAATACAAACTATGTCTATGTGGTTTGAAGGCAAACATTAGTAACAATCCGTAACTTAGTCATATCAATATATCTGGAGCCGGGAGGGATTGCTTTTCACTCAATTGTTTACAACTCTTGCTTTTATTTGCTTATTTATTCTTTATTTGTTTATTCACTTTTTAGTTAATTAGTAATTTCATTATTAAGTCTTAAACAAACCAATCAATCAATTATTTATTTCATAGAACTTACTTTAATTAGTATTTAGTTATTAAGTTTCCAAAACCAAAACTTTTATTGATCAGTGATCACCCCAAAACTTAAATTAAAACCACATACTCCTCGTGGATATGATACCCGCTTGCCCTATCTAGTATAAGGTAATTAGGTTTATTTTTGATCGGTACAACGACATCGGTCAAATTTTGGCGCCGCTGCCGGGGAGTGAGTGCGCTTTTGGTTTAAGTTTTTGATAATAGTTTTAAAATCAAAAATACAAAAAAAATTATTTTTCTCTTGTTTTGATTGCTTGTTTGTTTTGTTAATTGTGAGTGTGCAGGTTAGTGTATGCGCACGCGTAGATCAGGACTGTTGATTTAAATAATGCCTAAAAACGTTATTAACATCTTTCGATATCTCTACGTTTTGATAATCACAAAATGTAAAATCATTAAACGAAAGATTATGACGTAAACAAGTATTTAGTTGTAAATATCTATTTCAACAACTTAATCACTTAAGGTATGAATAAACAAATTCCTAATGCATTATATGATCAAAGGAACTTTTTCTTAATCACTAGATTTTTTATAAAATGACACAAACATTTTATATCTTTTACAAAATCATTTTTGGAAATTAAAGGAAAATGTTTAATCCATAATAAATTTATGAATTCAAATTTTCAACCAAAAATGGCAAAAATGTTCCAGAAAAACCTTCCCCACAAAAAGACAAAGCTGGGCAACGGATATAAGGGGCGGCCCCCTTAATTATTAAGGGGACCGGCCCCCTATTTAAGGGGACCGCCCACGCTCCTCTAGCCCCCAGCTTTGCCTATAAATACTGGTTCATTCCTGGACTTTTTCCTCACCTTTTGCACCCCAAACCTTCTGTTCTAAATCTCTTCTTATATCTTTCTAAATCCTTTGATCATATATTCTTAAGCATTGGTTTCTAAGTGATCCAAGCTTCCACCATCCAAGTGCAAAAGAAGAATACTTCTATCAAACAAGACTAGAAGTATTACAACTTAGTATCATCTTGTTACCTAAGTTGTTAGTTTAGTAAACTTTGTAAATCATTCATTCATTTGTGTATAAGGTGTGTATATTAGGTTGAACATAAGTGATTAGATTAGTGTAGTGTGTAAGTAGTGAAGAAGGTGTATATGTAGTTGTGTTGTAAAGAAGAAGTGTATAAGTATTGTAAAGTGGTGAAGTAGTTGCGGTGTGAAGAAGTTGTGATGCCATCGTAAAGAAGTCGTGAAATAGTGAAGAAGTACAAGTCGCGAAGGAGTAAAGAAATACAAGTAGTGAAGTTGTGAAGAAGTTAAGGTGTGTAAGTAGTGAAGGTGTGAAGAAGTAGAAGAGTATATAAGTAGTGCTAGATCGTGAAATAGTTGTGAAGACGTTGTGAAGAAGCTGTGAAGCCGTAGTGAAGAAGTTGTGAAGAAGTCGTGAGAAGTTGTGATTGAAGTCGTGAGATTGGTTCTAGCTACGATTAGAACTCGACATTTAGCTTTGTGTCGTAAAATTGGTGTAAGCGAAAGTTGTGTAAGGTTTTCTCCGCCATAAGGGAGCTTGTTGAAGTAGTGAAGAAAACTCTCGAGCTAGGTGCTCGGGGAGTGGAGTAGGGCAAGGAAGGTGTCCTTGTAGCCGAACCACTATAAATCCCTCGTGTCTCAGTTTGATCTTTCCATCCCTTACTTACTTCTTTATTTATATCGTCATTACTTTCATACATATAGGCATATATAATTGTTATTATTATTTAGAATTTGATTTCACATAAAGATCAATTTAAAACTCCATTCATAAAAATAAAACTTTCATAACAAATCTAAAAAGGATACACATATAATTAATAATATTGTTCTAGCAATATTTTTCACATAAACTATAATCTAAGTTTTTAAAAGGAAACAATGTTTTTGTAATAAATTAAAAAGACGTAAAACTATTCAACCCCCCTTCTAGTTTTCCACAATTGGTATCAGGAGCCACGTCAAACAAGATTTTTAAAATATATTGTGTTTTAAAATTTGAATCGATCTATCGAATCGAAAAAATATTTAGAAGGGCAATCTATGCAAAAACCACCACTATTTGAAAATTATAGCTTTCTTGAATGGAAAAATAAATTTGAAAATTATGTGAAATCAATTGAACTAGATCTTTGGCATGTCATTTCGATTGGTGATTTTCAACCAACAAAAACGGATTTTGAAAGTCAAAATGAATATTTCAAAACAAAGAATGACAAAAATAATAAAGCTAAAATAATTATTTATAAAGCCTTGCCGAGAGTTGAATATGAACGAATATTCTTCTGTCAAATGGCTAATGATATTTGGAACAGTCTCTTAAACTTTGATCAAGAAAAATGTCAAGCCAAAGATGAGGAATTTGATCTTGTATATGAATTAGTTGTCCTAGAAAATTTAATAGATAAACATTTAGATAAAATAGATACATGTGCTACTAGTTCAAATGTGTTTAATGAAGGTATTGATGACGAAAACTACATGAATCAACTCCGAAGTGAACTCAATTCAAAATCATGGAGTGACACAGACGAAGAAGAAGATTACTATCCGGTATGTGAAGAATGCAAATTAGATAAAACTCCAAATAAGGTGATAAACGCACAAAGGAAAGAAACTCAATCTTACGTTAATCTACTCACATTCGAAACGTGCGCGTGAAGACAAATGAATTATCTAATCTTGAATCACACTCAATATCTCACATGATAATCCATCTCAAGAAATAGCTAATGACGTAGTGAAATATTAATGGTGCGGCTATTGAAGAATTAATGAGATATCCCCACTACTTATCGAAATTTTGAGAATTACAAAGTAACTTTTAAACAAGTATTTAGATATGTAAAGGAGTGTCGAAATTAGGATTCTCTAGCCACTCATCAAAGTATTCCATGTCATCATGGAGTCAAAATCAAAAAGTACTTGTTGAAAAGCATGATGTGGTTGCAATGAAGTGTGAAAGTCTCAACAAAAGACGTTATATGCATCAGACTAAGACATCAAATGATTCAAGACAAGACATGTTTGAGTCAGCTATTTTGGTCCAATAAGGTTAGAAGCCTGCTATGATATACTCAAATACTTGGCTATCTGAAGGATCATCTGTCATTCACAAATTCGTTTACCATCACTGGATATTACGAAAGAAAAGCTGGACATAGGTACGTTCTCTTTTAATTCATGAGTAGTTACTTCATTCATATAGTTTATTAATCATCCTTAGATATGCTAGTTTGATGGTTGCATTCCATTACACTTTTAGTTATATCCGTTTACGAAATTTAATAAATAGGAAACCTTTAGTTAGCCCCTAATATTAAATGAAGTATTCACTGTCGAATCATTTAGCTCTCATAATTATTGAATATGGAAATCTTCAATTCCACTTGGTAAGAACTCATGTAGATAAAAAGTAAAGTGGATTAATTTCAACATAGAAGTAGGATTAGATATAACAAATATAACCCATGGATGATGAAACTTTATAAACATGACATTAAGATATGTGCGTAATCAAAGAAGCCTATTAGCATATTCCCATTTCGCATCAAACATATAGAATTAGTCATCACTTTCTTATTTATCACTTGGATATGTAGAAGAGGGTAGCATGTGACTAATAGTCCTAAACCCAATTCCTTGAGCGTGATCTTGTAAACATTTTTTCTATGATTAAGTTATTTGTTTTTAATATCAAAACTTCACATTTTTGAAAAATGATTTTTCAAAAAAAAAATTATGCCACCTTTCTATTTAACATGTTTTACCATCACTTTCTTCCCAACTTTGTCCATATTATGTGTTTATCAAAGCCAAGATTGAAAATTTGTTTTATCTTTCATAAAATGTTTTGAAATAATATCTTTTGTTAAATAATTTTCTCATCCACATAAAAACCTACTCTCAAACATTGTTGAATATGCTTAAAAACACTATTTAATTAATGCATGTGATCTCGCATCTGTCATCTATATTTTTTATATGACATTTTAAGTGAACTAATCAATTGAAAAATATGGTTTATCATTAGATCTCGCTTGGTACAAGTCTAGAGTCCATGCTATCACAACCCCATTCCTTTCAATAGACATCATTAGGATTAATTGAATAGATTATTATCTTCCTTAAAATGATATATGAATTACTTGGTTTTGTATAATTTTCTTGTCAATATAAATATAATATATATATAATTATATATATATATATAATTACTTGCTTAATGAGTAGGTTGCATGCTAGATAAAAATGCTTAATGTCTTTAATAAATATGCTTTGCATACATAAGTTATTAAATGCTAAATTGCCTCAAAGAGTTGGACTTGCTTGAAACTAAACCTAAAAACACAACATTTTCTACAATTTTCTGCCAAAAAACCCATTTCTGGTAATCTGAGAAACAACAGATGGGCGGCCCCCTTAATATTTAAGGGGACCGGCCACCTGATTGTTGAGGTCACTGTTTTCTTTTTCACTTTTTAGCCCATTTCATCCTACACTTCCCAAAATTCACAAACATATTTTGTCCTAAACCACCCACCAAAATTTATCTTCCTCAACCGCATCATTCTTACACTATAAATACCCTTCTCCATCATTAATGCTCATCCATCCAAACATGTCATCTCCTAACAACCCAAGATCCAAGCCTTCAAGAGTTGCTAAAATCTCCGTAAGGCCCGTTTGGAGAAGAAAGCTTGACACTTGTCATAACTCCAACTCAACAAATGATGTTGTTCCAAATCAACCAACACCTAAGCCTCATGCTCACCCTAATGAACCCTTTCAAAAACATAACCAATCATCCATCCTTGCTCCCAAAAATACACCTTCATCTCACCCATATGATTCATATGAAGAGCATAATCAATCCCAAAACAATAATCCCAATCGCACTCACAACACCTCACATCTTATTCAACTTACCAATGTATCATCCAAAACACTCACCACTCTTGGAATATCCTCTTCTTCCATATCTCCATCCTCATCCACTCATGATTACCCAAGCTCACAAATGTCTCCACCACCAAGAGTATCACCACCACCTCCTATCAATCCACATGTTACTCCTATGTTGCATGTCCAAACATCCATCCCAAATAACAACCACACTCCACCATCATCACCTTCCTCCGAACACTTGAAGTTCATTGAAGAACTCAAGGAAGCCCATGAGCTTAGTGCTCTTCTTGCTCTACACCTTGCTCAACGCAACTTAGATCAACCTTCATCTAGCTCTCCCTTATCACCCCACAACTTGAATCAAGTTGAGAAACATGTCAACAATTGTCCTTGTTGCATCTTTCACCAAAAACAAACCATTGCATTGAATGAGCACTTCACTTGGATTGAGTATCTTCTCACTAGATCTCATCCAACACCCTCACTTGAACAACATCAAAACCCTCAATCAACATGTTCCGCTCTAAACTCTTCACCTCCAATCTCTCCACCACCAAACTCTCCAACATCTATGCACCCAAAAATATACCTCCATTAATCCAACATTCTTACCCTCACTCAACCACCTCCATTCCAAACACTCCACCATCAACAATCCAAGCATACTATATGCTTATTTTTCTTGTTTCTCAAACAAAATAGTTCAAGTTTTTATGTTGCAAGCAAGTCCGATGGCTCTCTTTGGAAAATTAGAATTTTCTACTTATTGTATGCTCTAAGCATAATAAATGTTGTATCAATGATTATGTTTTTCACATAATCACTTTGAATTAATGTATGTTTTGTTTCATGTCCTTAATTTTTGATTACTATGCTTGTTGCTCTTATATTTCATATTATGTCACATATATGCTTGTGCTTCTAATATTTTTGTTGCAAGTATTCCATATCTCGATTCCTTGGTGCCCTCAAACGAGGGGGAGCACACATCAAGGGGGAGTTCTCGTTCCGAAAAATTTCATTTCTAAAACTTGTCGGCATAACCTTTTTGATTCTACAAAAAGGGGGAGAAGTAGATATAAACTCACTAAATAATTGTCTAAAAATTAATTTTTAATTTAATGAGTTTAGATTTTATAATCATCAAAAAGGGGGAGATTGTTGATATAAATAATGCCCAAAAACGTTATTAACATCTTTCGATAACTCTACGTTTTGATAATCACAAAATGTAAAATCATTAAACGAAAGATTATGACGTAAACAAGTATTTAGTTGTAAATATCTATTTTAACAACTTAATCACTTGAGGTATGAATAAACAAATGCCTAATGCATTATATGATCAAAGGAACTTTTTCTTAATCACTAGATTTTTTATAAAATAAAACAAACATTTTATATCTTTTACAAAATCATTTTTGGAAATTAAAGGAAAATATTTAATCCATAATAAATTTATGAATTCAAATTTTCAACCAAAAATGGCAAAAATGTTCCAGAAAAACCTTCTCCACAAAAAGACAAAGCTGGGCAATGGATATAAGGGGCGGCCCCCTTAATTATCTAGGCGGCCCCCTTAATTATTAAGGGGACCGGCCCCCTATTTAAGGGGACCGCCCACGCTCCTCTAGCCCCCAGCTTTGCCCATAATACTGGTTCATTCCTGGACGTTTTTCTACTTTTGCACCCAAACCTTCTGTTTAAATCTCTTTTATATCTTCTAATCCCTTGATCATATATCTTAAGCATTGTTCTAATGATCCAAGCTTCCACCATCCAAGTGCAAAAGAAAATAATCTATCAAAAAGACTAAAGTATTAAACTTAGTATCATCTTGTACCTAAGTTGTTATTTACTAACTTGTAAATCATTCATTCATTTAGTATAAGGTGTGTATATAGTTGAACATAAATGATTAATTGTATAGTGTAAGTAGAAGAGGTGTATAATAGTTGTGTTGTAAAGAAGATGTGAAGTTTGTAAAGTGTGAAGTTTTGCGTGTGAAGAAGCTTGAAAACATCGTAAAGAAGTCATGAAATAGTGAAGAAGTACAAGTCGTGAAGGAGTAAAGAAATACAAGTAGTGAAGTTGTGAAGAAGTTAAGGTGTGTAAGTAGTGAAGGTGTGAATAAGTAGAAGAGTATATAAGTAGTGCTAGATCGTGAAATAGTTGTGAAGAAGCTGTGAGGCCGTAGTGAAGAAGTTGTGAAGAAGTCGTGAAGAAGTTGTGATTGAAGTCGTGAGATTGGTTCTAGCTACGATTAGAACTCGACATTTAGCTTTGTGTCGTAAAATTGGTGTAAGCGAAAGTTGTGTAAGGTTTTCTCCGCCATAAGGGAGCTTGTTGAAGTAGTGAAGAAAACTCTCGAGCTAGGTGCTCGGGGAGTGGAGTAGGGCAAGGAAGGTGTCCTTGTAGCCGAACCACTATAAATCCCTCGTGTCTCGGTTTGATCTTTCCATCCCTTACTTACTTCTTTATTTATATCGTCATTACTTTTATACATATAGGCATATATAATTGTTAGTATTATTTAGAATTTGATTTCACATAAAAATCAATTTAAAACTCCATTCATAAAAACAAAACTTTCATAACAAATCTAAAAAGGATACACATATAATTAATAATATTGTTCTAGCAATATTTTTCACATAAACTATAATCTAAGTTTTTAAAAGGAAACAAGGTTTTTGTAATAAATTAAAAAGATGTAAAACTATTCAACCCCTCCTTCTAGTTTTCCACAAGGACGTACATCACCATTAGCTTACGATCCCAAGGTAGAGAGAAGTGCAAGGTTGAGGAGGAAATAAGTTAGACAGTTTTCTACTAACCTTGATTTTGCAGGTTTAGAAGAGCTTTTCACGGAAATGCCAGGTGACGACGATGTCGCCGGTGCAGAATCCCCACCACAGGGTGTGGATTCCTACTACAGACCAGGGAAATTCGAGGATCCCTCGCCGATTATCTATCCAGCTGCGGCTAATGGGGCTGTGAGTAACTTCAAGATCCAGCTGAACCTCATAGCGATCTTACCCGTGTTTAGAGGTCATGAGGAGCTGTATGCACATCTGCGGGAGTTCTTATCCATTGCAGATACATATCAAGTTAGTAACACCACTAAGGATGGGGTAAGACTTCACCTTTTTCCTTTTTCTCTTAAAGATCAAGCTAAGGCCTGGTTCACATCTCTCGAACCAGGTAGTATTAAATCATTGTCAAAAATGCAATCCGCGTTTCTTGATGAATTTTATTCTATAAGTAAAACTGCTGCCATTAGGAATAAGATTAAATCCTTGCGTCAAATCCCAGGCGAGCAGTTTCACGAAGCTTTTAATAGGCTAAAAGAGTTGTTAAGAACTTGCCCTCACCACGATGTTCCAAAATGGGAGCTTTTCAAAATCTTCTATGATGGGTTGGATTATCACAACCAACAATTTGTGATGGCAACTAGTGGGGGTACGTTTTTCTCACGTCCCATAGAAGAAGAATGGGAGTTTTTTGAAAAGCTGAGCAAGGGTTCCAAGACCCAAGCTTCGGTGGATCGAAACAACAACCACACATCTTCCGCCAATTTTGTGTCTAACCAATCTGGCACAAATTCTGAAATTAGCGAGTTGAGTAAGAAAGTTGATCTTTTGTTGAGAAATCTAGGAAAAGGTGCCTCAAATGTGTCGCATGTGTCCCATGACGTATGCTCAATGTGTGGAGATCCGAGTCATTCGGTCAATAATTGTCAAAATTGGGGGACACCATCGAATGAGGAGGTAAATGGAGTCTATGGAAACCGTCCACGAAACGACCCATTCTCTGAAAGTTACAATCCGGGATGGCGCAATCATCCCAACTTCCGTTGGAAGGATGACGACAATCACTCTAACAATTACCAACAACAAAGCTCCTACCAACAAAGGCCACATCAATACCAAAATCACGGTCAAGGTTCAAGCAATGGCCAACAATCCAATGTTGACGAAAAGTTTGACTTGATCCTAAGCGAGTTGGTCAAGTCTAATCAAGGTGCAAACCTAAAGTTTGAGTCCCTCTCTAAATCTGTAGTAAATCTTGAGAGACAACTGGGGCAGTTGGCTAAAGAGGTGCACACACGAGAAGTGGGTAAGCTTCCACGCTATCCCACTCTCAATCCACGCATAAGCCAGGTGGTCCTGAGCAGTTGAATATGGTGACATCCCTTTGAAATGGTAAAACCAACAACAATGACATCAAAATTCCAGGTGTTCATGATTTTTCACATGATGTCGAGGATTTCGTTACTGATGACGAAATTGTTGTTAAAGGTAAAAAAAGCTGATAATGTTAAGTCTGATTCTGAGTTGGTAAATGATTTGTTAAAAGATTTTCCAAAACCAACAACACAGAATCCTGAAGCTACCGAATCACCCAAAGTTGGGGAGGGTGGTGTGTCAAGCACAACCACTTCTTACCCCGCAGCTTTGGAAAAATCGGTATCTGCAAGATTGGCTAAAAAAGGTCCTCATTATGAGGATATGTGGGAGACTTTCAAGCAAGTAAAGATCAATCTCCCCCTTATTGATGCTATCAAGCAAATTCCTGCATATGCCAAGTTTTTAAAGGACTTGTGTACCCAAAAGAGGAAGTTGAAGGCAACTTTGCCTAAAAAGATTGACCTGACAGAGCATGTCAGTGCAGTCTTATCTAGCTCTCTTCCTCCCAAATTCAAAGATCCTGGAGCACCATTGATTTTAGTTGTGGTGGGAAATATTGCCATTAAGAAGGAGCTCCTTGATCTCGGTGCTAGTATCAACTTTCTTCCTGCTTGTTTGGTTGATAAGTATGACTTAGGAACTCTTCGTAAGACTGACACTATAATTTCCTTAGCCGATTGATCTACCAAAATTCCTAGAGGTATCTTAGAGGATGTTATTGTAAAAGTTGATGACTTCTATTACCCAGTTGACTTCTTTGTTATGGACACCGAGTCACCATACAAGGATGTCCAGCCAACCATTATCCTTGGGCTACCATTCCTAGCAACGATAGACGCTAGGATTAATTGTCGAACTGGCGCAATGGATATTGCCTTCGGTAATAAGAAGCTAAGATTGAATGTGTTTAATTCTGTGAATTCTCCTACTATGAATGAATGCTACCAGGTGGATGTGATCGATGAGGAAGTCCAAAAGCATGCACCCCGTATGGTTAAGGATGATCCTTTGGATTTGTATCTAACTGGTGAGAATGAGGAGATTCTCGATGTTGCTGAAGTACAAGAGATTCAAGAGTGTTTGGTCAGTTATTTGGACCATCAAAAACCACCTTGGTCTTATAAAGTGGAGCCCTTGCCTGCTAATTTTGACACTGCCACAAAGCCGTAGCTAGATGTGCCTCCAACTCTTGAGCTGAAACCTTTGCCATCCAATCTTAAATATGCTTTTCTAGGTCCTAACAATACTTTACCCAGTATTGTTGCTTCTGATCTTTCTAGATCACAAGAAGAATCACTTTTGAATGTGCTTTCCAAGTATAAAGCAGCAGTGGGATGGACAATTGCAGAATTGAAAGGAATCAGTCCTTCATTATGTATGCACCGAATTGTTACAGACCCAGATGTTACGCCATCAAGAGATGCGCAAAGGCGCTTGAATCCTAATATGAAGGAGGTAGTGAAGAAGGAAGTTCTCAAATGGCTAGATGATGGTATCATCTATCCTATCTCGGAGAGTAAATGGGTAGTCCCACGCAAACGGTGCCTAAAAAGGCTGGTATCACTGTTGTGGAAACCGAGAGTGGGGAAAAACTCACCACCCGACCAGTGACCGGGTGGAGAGTGTGCATAGATTACCGTAAGCTAAATAATGCCACATCTAAAGATCATTTCCCACTACCTTTTATTGATCAAATAGTTGAGAAGCTTTCAAGTAAGAAGTTCTATTGCTTTTTGGATGGGTACTCCGGGTATAATCAAATACCCATCCATCCTGATGACCAGGCCAAAACTACTTTTACATGTCCTTATGGGACATTTGCATTCCGCCGAATGCCGTTTGGTCTGTGTAATGCACCCGCTACCTTTCAGCGGTGCATGATGAGCATCTTTTCGAACAAGGTTGGAGAATCTGTAAAGATATTTATGGATGATTTCTCCATCTTTGGTCAATCCTTTGAAAGTTGTTTGGGTCAGCTTGAAAGTGTGTTAAAAAGATGCACCGAAACTAATCTAGTGCTTAGTTAGGAGAAGAGCCATTTCATGGTTCGTGAGGGAATTGTATTGGGGTACGTTGTCTCTGAAAAAAGGATTCGAGGTTGACCATGCCAAGGTGCAAATAATTTCAACCCTTCCTCCTCCCACTAATGTTAAAGTTGTGCGATCTTTTCTTGGTCATGCAGGGTTCTACAGGAGATTTATTAAAGATTCCAGTGCTATATCAAAGCCTCTTTGTAATTTACTCTTAAAAGAGGCACAATTTGAGTTTAATGAATCATGTCTTAAATCATTCAATATGTTTAAGCAAAAGCTTGTTGAAGCCCCAATTCTGCAGTCACCTGATTGGTCGAAGCCTTTCAAGATCATGTGTGATGCGAGTGATTATGCCGCTGGGGCGGTGCTAGGACAACGGGCCGATAAGAAACCCGTTTTAATCTTTTATGCTAGTAAGACTTTTTCAGAAGCTCAAAATGAATTACACCACCACTGAAAAGGAATTGCTAGCCATGGTTTTTGCTCTTGATAAGTTCCGGTCATATATTGTGGGGCACTCTAAGGTGATAGTATTTTCGGATCACAGTGCCCTAAAACATTTATTGACCAAGAAAAAGACAAAACCGAGGTTGCTTAGGTGGATTCTGCTCTTACAAGAATTTAATCTGGAAATCCGGGATAAAAAGGGGTCGGAAAATGTGGTTGCCGACCATTTGTCCAGGATTATCCCTCCACCGTTCAACCCATCTGACATGATCAAAGAAAGCTTTCTGGATGAAAGCTTATTTGAGGTTTCTAAGCTCCCTTGGTATGCAAACATTGTTAACTACCTTGTAGTTAAAAAGTTTCCGGATTACTGGTCCAAACAACAAAGACAATACTTCTTTTCTCAATTAAAGCATTATATTTGGGAGGATCCGGAGCTTTATAAAGTGTGTGCTGACCAAGTTGTTAGGAGGTGTGTTCCCGATCACGAGCATACGGACATATTGGCTCATTGCCATTCTTATGCGTGTGGGGGACACTTTGGTGCGACAAAAATTGGGCACAAAGTCCTGCAAAACGGATTCTTTTGGCCGACTATATTCAAGGATGCCCATTTGTGAAAGCATGTACTCGTTGCCAGCAAGTTGGTGGGATTTCAAGGCATGATCAGATGCCTATGAATCCCATACTTGTTCTTGAGATCTTTGACGTGTGGGGTATTGATTTTATGGGACCATTCCCTACCTCCCATGGCAATGTGTACATTTTGGTGGCAGTTGACTATGTCTCTAAGTGGGTAGAAGCTGAGGCTACAAAAACAAATGACCATAGTGTAGTTCTTAAGTTTGTCAAGAAAAATATATTTGCTAGGCATGGAATCCCCATGGCCATCATTAGTGATGGGGGTTCCCACTTTAAGAACTTCAAATTTGGAAAGTTATTGAAACACTATGGGGTTAATCAAGAATAGCTACCCCTTATCATCCACAGACTAGTGGACAGGTGGAATTATCTAATAGGGAGATTAAGCGAATATTAGAAAAGACCGTTCATAGCGATAGAAAGGATTGGTCCTGAGGCTAGATGATGCCTTGTGGGCATATAGGACGGCTTTTAAGACCCCTATTGGGATGTCACCGTATAGGTTGGAATATGGCAAGGCGTGTCATTTACCGGTTGAAATAGAGCATAGGGTTGAGTGGGCAATTAAGCAGGTTAATATGGACTTAAATAATGCGGGTAATTCTAGGAAACTTCAATTATCTGAATTAGATGAGATTAGACGCGATGCCTATGAGAACTCCCGTATTTATAATGAGAAAACTAAGGCTTTTCATGACCGACACATCACCAATAAATCTTTCTTGGTGTGTCAAAAAGTTTGGCTATTCAATGCTAGACTTAAGCTCTTTCCGGAAAAATTGAGAAGTAAATGGACGGGTCCATATGTTGTGACTCAAGTCTCTCCACATAGAGCCATTGAAATCAAAAATATGGTGGATGGAGAGCCGTTTAAAGTCAATGGACGCCGTCTGAAGCCGTATGTTGTTTTGGAGAGTGATCATATGGACACGGTCGATGTGGTTTATTTGGAACCATTCCAACCGTCTCAATAGCTCCAATGAGTTATGTCGGGCTGACGACGGTAAACTTAGCGCTTCGTGGGAGGCAACCTGTGGGTTGTAGTGTGTGTTTATGTTCTTTCTAATTTATGTTTCTTTTTATTTTCTTATTTTTGTGTGTGTTAAAAATTTTGTGGGTGTGTTCACTACAAACCCTCACGAGACTAAACTCATCAACTTGGGCTACCGGGTGGTTTTAAAGGCTTGTTGCATACGCTAAATGCAACCGTGATTCCAAAGAAAGTGAGTTAGGTTTTGTGTTGTGTGAGTTTGTCAAAGTGATTTTTAACCAAAATTTCAACTTAATTCTTTTGCATTAGGGACAATGCAATGCTTTAAGTTGGGGAGGGTGTCACATGTGTTACATGTTTTTGTGTGAAATTGTGATTAAAAATGGGTCAAAATGTGATTTTTGAAAAAATAAATAAATAAATTGAAATCACATTATAAGAGTTTTGTACGAATTGGATGTGGAAGTTTCTTCTATATATATTTGTTGAGTGTTTGCAGATTCAGAAGATTACCTTGCGGATGACTTATTCGAGCAAACTAGAAGATCCGGCCATGATTATAAGGTGCACCCGATTCCATTGTTTAATTTGGTTATAAAATTGATTTGATGGTTTGCATGTAGTTAGGCATATGTATAATTAGTAGATGATCAAACCATACCCGATTGAATTTCCCTACTTACTTTTGCTTAGAATGGGAAGGAAGTTAAAATAATATAATATTAAATATAATAATGTAATAGTTGGGTTAGGACACTTAAATTGATCTTATCCGGCTTGTTACCCGCGCACGGTGGCCGTAGAAAAAAGTTAGAGAACTGTCATAATTATTGGTGGTAGTCATATGCTGGGCTTGCCTATAATTATTAGTGGTAGTCATATGCTGGGATTGCCTATCTGATTCGTCACCCGCGCAAGGTGATTTTTTAGTTGTTAGCATGGGTTAGACACCAATTCTTATGATGGATAGCATTGCACTTAGGTGAGACAATTTTATGTGAAATAACCCAATCCTTGTATTGTTGTTAATGAAATTAGAAAGGTTGGTTTAAGTTAGTGCATTAATTAATTAGACTATGTGGTAGATAACTCCATCATATGATATACCAGTAGGCACGAAGCATAGCTGTTCCCATTTAATTAAAATGGACTAAATTAACCGGTTCCCGTGTGCCGATGTTTCTTAGTATACACCTATAGGATAGATATTCATACATCCGAATGATTGGTCTTTATATCAACCTTAAAAAAGGAGGTTATGTATGTTATGAGCAAAAATGCTTGAAATATGAAGTAAAATTCATGTGCGAAAACTGAGTAAAAAGTGAAAATATGTAAGCTAATGTATGATGGCTTATGTGCTCTTAAAAAGTTTGCTCCTATGGTATAAAAACTCCGGTATTATAAAAGGTATAAGGTATTCTCACCTCTTGTTTTGGATATATGTTTAGATTGATTATAGGGGTGTACTAAGTATGTTGGGCACATGGTTAATTATATGAAACATAAAGTAAATGGAACCAATGGGAACGGTTATGTTAAGTGTTTAAGAAGGACAAAAATATTGGTAATCATTTTGGATTATTTGTCATGTAGGATGGTTATTAGTGTACTAGGTTGAATTTGATCTTTTTGATGGAATTTCAATGGTATGATTAAAAACTATGTAATTAACATGCTAAGATATAGTAGGTTTCTTCCTCGGGACGAGTAAGGGTTAAGTTGGGGAGGTTTGATCGTTGTATTTTAAATACCTCTCATAGCATGTTAATTACGCATTGTTCCATCGTTATTCGTTGTTATACATGTACTTTGAGGGTGTTTTGTGTTTATGTAGGTAATGTGTAAGATAAAGCTAAAATGGCGAATTCGTGAGCTAATGTGATATACGAAGTGTTTGGATTGTACTTGAAGTAAATGTGGACGATTAAGAACCAAAATGAAAATATAAATACAAGCGTGATATTGCTACATTGTTTGTATCATAACTTCTTCGTCTGAGCACCGTTTTAGGTGATTCAAAAGGCCACGGAAAGAGAAAAAATAGATCTTTATTTTAAGGTGATAAAATACCTAAAAATCTGAAGTTAGCTCATGATTTAATCTGCTGGAAAAGTCAGTTCGTGGTATTAGCTTTTAGCCTATTTTGGGCATTGATTATACATAAATGAAAGAAAGAAAAGAAAAAGCCCACATGTAATTTACATTTGGGTCTTTGGTCTTGGGCTGTTTTGGTGTGAAGGAGAAGAAAAAAAAGGGGTTTCATCCCTTGTGATATATTCGGACAGAAGAAAGGAAGGGAGACCCCAGTCGACATTTGATATAATAATTCCCAGTCGTCATTCTTTTTTTATTTTTTATTCGTGAGACCAAGACCAGAGGAAGACACAGAGCAGAGAGATTCGATATATATATTATTACTCCTCGACAAACGTACATTGGGAAGAAGGATTTAATTCCTTTGGTTGCAATACAGTACATAACATGCAAAGCAAAACATATACGATGAGGTCATATCAGTATATCTGGAGCCGGGAGGGATTGCTTTTCACTCAATTGTTTTCAACTCTTGCTTTTATTTGCTTATTTAATTTTTATTTGTTTATTCAATTTTTAGAACTCTTGCTTTTAATTAGTAATTTTATTATTAAGTCTTAAACAAACCAATCAATCAATTATTTATTTTATAGAACTTAGTTTAACTAGTATTTAGTTATTAAGTTTCCAAAACCAAAACTTTTATTGATCAGTGATTACCCCAAAACTTAAATTTAAACCATATACTCCTCGTGAATACGATACCCGCTTGCCCTATCTAGTATAAGGTAATTAGGTTTATTTTTTATCGGTACAACGACATCGGTCTGTAGGTTATTTGGAAATGCTATGGCTTGGATTATTGATTGGATGTGCAAAAGGCTAGAGGTTTTATAAGTAAGTAAGAGCTTAGGTAGATACTGAGCTCAATCAATGTTGTACCCCCGTTGGTCCTTCAATGCTTTGTAACGCGTAGTCGAGTGTCAAAATATATGTCAAGGTCGTCATAGTGAATTGGTGGTCAAATGGTATGTGAAAGTATGTTTAAAGTATTTATGGTCGCAGATAAATGGGTGTTTAGATTAAATGTAAGTATACCCATTTTGGGTTGCAAACGGGTTAAAGGGTCTTGTAAACGGTTTATTATGTTATGTTAATGGGTTTGGGTAAGTTTGGTGTGAAAATGAAGTAGTAAAGGTTGTTTGTTGCGAAAATGGGTCGAAACGGGTTTTGGCCCCGTCATTTTGAAAAGTACTATTCCAAGGGTCAATTGGTAAAAGTTATTGTATGAATATTATATAATGTGCTAATGAAATCTGAAAGGTTTTATGTGTTGTTGAAGTGGTATAAGTCGGTTTTCGGAAATTGGTTCAAAATATGCTAGTGTGTAAAAAATGGGTCCATTTTAGATGTAAATGGCTTTATTTTTGGTACAAGGAAAATGGGACTACTTTAGAATAAAAAGGATCTACTTTCAGACTAAAAATCCCTCTTTATTAGTCCTGCAGAAAAAGAGTCTTTTCAGAAAACAAAAGGGGTCCATTTTAGACTAATACCTATGGTAATAGTGATTGTGTAAAAAAAGTCATGTCGGGCACAGGGCGTAACAAATTCGTATCAGAGCTTCGGTTTAAGTGAATTAGGTTTCCACTTTAGGTTTCCTAGACTTAAACCACTAGTAGTTGCGTTAAACGTAAGTGTAACTAGTTCGGAATGTAGCATATTCATAACACTTAAACACACATATGGATTGATCTTGGCCGATTGTTTTAGAGAGAGAAAGAGAGAATGGGAACTAGAGAGAGAAAGTAAAGTAGTATTAGGTTAAATGAATGAGAGTTCCAACCCTCTCCCTAGGTGGAGAGGGGTATTTATACTTACCAACATATGTGCCCGGAGTGGGCTGTAGAGTGAGCTGACACTGGGTAAAGACCCGACCCACTCCACAAATACTAATTGTAACTAAGCTAATAATAATAATACTAATAATCCTACGAGCTAGTTAATGCTAACAGATACTCGGGGTGACCGAGTCTTCACATGAGTATTTATATTCCTAACAATCTCCCCCTCAGGGAGGTCACCCCGGAAATAATATTTTGAATTCTAGCATTCTATCATATGTGTATGACTTCTTAGCTCGTAGTTCTTGATTCTTCAACGTCATTGATCTTTGTGCAATCAGCAGTGAACTTTTGATGACTGATCTTTCGTCAGGGATGATTTTTGAGGAATCTTTGAGAATATCATCCAACATATATCTTCAAGTCATCTTGCAGCATCGTCTCCATGTGAAGTTGTGATCTTTGAGCCTTCTTTGAGATCATCAGTCACCATAAATCTTCAAGCTCATCCGTTGTAGTACTATTTCCTCCACGTGACTTGTTGTGACCATTGGACTGCATGCTCACACTTTTTTGGATCATGATAGATATCATCAGAGTTGCGGAAGCTGTGTTGTAGGTCTTTCTTCTATCATGATGTCTTTGATAATGGTTTGTAAGTGTGAGCATGGATTGTGCATTGACGCGTCTCTACTGGAATCAGGAACCACAATTACCATCTTAATATGAATCTGAAATAAAACAGTTAGCAATAAAGTTGGAGAACGAATATGGCTTTTTCATTCGTTCGGTGTGGTTGGATTAATCTTCGGTTCCGTGAGGACCGACCTGTGATCAGGTAGAATCCCCTTTAAAGAAGATTCTCCTTGACAAGAATTTCCAGCTTTGTTGTAAAGACTCGTTCAACGAATTAACATTGAAATCGTCATACAAGCATGTTCTCATACCAGAACGTCTCAAAGCAGACAACACGGTAGAGTGAATCAGTGAATTAAATTTACTGATTAATGAGACCATCAATTCATCTCCTGGAACAAGATTGATTCAAAAATGAATCGCCCCATTCTTTCTTTCCAGTTGTCACAAGTTTAATCCATGAAGGATCTCACATGTCACCCACTAAGAGCTTGTTTGATGTTGGCTCTAGAAGGATTTCTATCTTCATTATGAATACTTTACGTATCACTCAGATGTTCTGGCAATACCACAAGGATAATGCGTAGGACTCTTTAACATATATTTTTTTACTTTTCACGGTGTATGAAACAGTAAGCATATTGGAAGTGTGTCCTAATGAGATTTATTGATGATCTCTTGGCTCTAGACTCAATAGTGCATTTTGATTTAGTGATCGGAGGCTGGAGCAGATTGCCACCTTTTCAATATCGTCTAACTCGGAGTGAGATAGACAATAGAAACGTATTGAACTCCGTGACAATGAGACAAGAATCCTTTAAGGGACCTTGAGTGGCTAGGGAGGGTTGTGCAGCGTATCACTGGGTTCATGATACTTTGTCTTCAATGTCAGCAATCAACTTAGTGATTCTGACAGCATATGTATTGACCCGGTTTCTGCCTAAAGTGTAAGGAGGGCTTCTTTCTTTTCACCCTTTATCTTTACATTTCTTTTTCATTCTTCAACCCCTTCAGCACTTACCGAGACTTCATCACTAGCACCTTGTTGGGTTTGTTCCAGTACTATCTCCATCTTAGTCAGCACTCTTCCCTTATTTTCACTTTTCTCCTTTTTAATCATACCTAAGGACTTCTACACTAACTAGTGGAGTATCCCTGGGTAGATCCCTCCGGCTCTGGCGGGATCGTGGGAACTTGTACCTAACCTTACCATCCTTATAACTCCAGTACATAAAATAAAGTGGTCGGTATTTTGGTGTTCTTCCACAATTTCCATCATAAATCATTCGCTCCCCCTCAAAATGTGCATCAATATGCGAAAGTTTTAGCACATATTGTAGAGCCTACACTTGATTCCAAAAGATCACATTTTTATCAGATTTTTATATTTAAATCACATTCTCTCCCCCGATCAAAAATTTCAAACTATTTGAGATTTGTGATCCTAATTTATTTAAATAAGTTAGAAATTATGGGAGAAAATGTGGTCAGGTTCAAGATATTCTGATTATGGAGCATACTATGCTCACCCTTAATACAAGAGAGAGTGTCACTGCTGATGTTGCACAATGTGTAAAAAGGTGTCAGAAATTTGAACAAATACTCTCCCCCTCAATTAATGACCCGTTTTCTATTGAAATAGATGTAGTCATTGAATTGAGCGTCAAGTATTTGTGAAAATTTAAGTCCAGTTACCACCTTGTGAAACACCAAAACTCTCCTAAAGAATCATAGAAGAGAAAGAGTTTATGGTGTAAAGAAGACTTTTCTTCTTATACAAGAAATGATGCGCTGAAACATACATCAAATCGAAGAAACATGGATATAAAGTAATCCATGCCAGGTGAACATCACCCAGTTGGAGGAACAGCCGTCTTTTTGGCGACATGCTTTCCCCATAATAATGCACGGGTTGCAGTCTGAAGTAACTGCAAGCCGAATAGACATGTTTTACCTAGTTAATATAACTTTTGCTCGAGCTTCATTTAAAGACCCGTGTCATTATTGAATGACATTTCTAGATCCGTAAATGTTATCGATAAACAGAAGACATGCCTAGAAGAACAATTTTTGGTATTTTTGTGTTTTTCTGATTTTTATGGTTTTTATAGGTTTTATATTTTTCTATTTTCTTTTTTTTTTGGTTTAAGATATATACAAATATATACAAGGATATGTGAAGTAAATCCTTTGCTCCTCGTTTTCTTCTTGAAGACCCTTGAGTGTTTCTGGAGTCAAACTCTTCATGCCAAGTCGCAGGAGAATAAACTGAAACCTTTCTCTCGGAAGTGCCTTAGTGAATATATCTGCCAACTGAAACTCAGTCTTCATGAAGTAGAGTTCAACAATCCCTTTCTCAACCTGTTCCCTTATGAAGTGATGCCTGATGTTGATGTGCTTTGAACGGGAATGTTGGACATTGTTGCAGCAAAGAGCGATAGCACTTTTGTTATCACAATACAGAGGAATCTTATTATATGCAAAACCATAGTCTGATAGTTGTGATCGCATCCAAAGAATTTGAGCACAGCACGCGAACATGGCAATGTATTCAGCCTCTGTGGAAGATATTGAAGTACTCATTTTCCTTTTAGAAGACCAGCTAACCAACTTTTCCCCAAGAAACTGAGCACCTCCCAAAGTACTTCGACGAGTATCTTGACACCCCACATGGTCCGCATCTGCATAAGCCGTGAGTTCCATTGCGGTGTCCTTAGGATACCAGAGACCAATGTGAACAGTGCCTTGAAGATATCTGAAGACCCTTTTTACCACTTCCAGATGCTTTTTGGTGGGCTTGGACTGATACTGAGCACACATACATACATCGAACAAGAGATCTGGCCTACTAGCGGTAAGGTACATTAAGGATCCAATCATGCTTCTAAACTTAGTTTGATCAACCGGGTTCCCAGAGAGGTCTTCATCCAACTTCGATCTCTCAACCATATGAGTGTCAACAACATCACTTGAGTCAAATCCAAATTTCTTCAATATTTCATTTGCATATTTGGATTGATTAATAAAGATGCCTCCGGGACTTTGAGATATTTGTAAACCCAAGAAGAACGACATTTGTCCCATCATAGACATTTGGAACTTAGAACTCATCTCGTTAGAAAACCTAACACATTCTCTGGGATCAGAAGAAGCGAAGATGATATCATCTACGTAGATCTGAACAAGAAGCAAATGTTTTCTCGATTTCCTAGTGAATAGTGTAGGATCAACAACACCTTTGGAGAAACCATTAGCCAGAAGAAACTTCGATAAAGTATCATACCACGCCCTGGGTGCTTGCTTTAGCCCATATAGAGCCTTCTTCAAATGGTAGACGTGAGTAGGATGATCAGGATCCACAAAACCTTCTGGTTGACTGACATAGACTTCTTCTTTCAGATCACCGTTTAGAAATGCTGTCTTTACATCCATTTGGTAGATAACCATATTCTGACTGGTAGCATTAGCTAGAAAGATTCTAGTGGCTTCAATTCTAGCAACCGGAGCAAATGATTCTTCAAAGTCTATTCTCTCTTCTTGTCGGTACCCCTTTGCAACAAGTCGTGCCTTATTCTTTAAAACATCACCGTGCTCATCGAGTTTCACTTTGAAGATCCACTTTAGAGCAATAATCATTTCACACTCTGGAGGAGGCACTAATTCCCAAACTTCAAGTCTATCAAACTCATTAATTTCATCTTGCATAGCAGTAAACCAACAGTCTTTGAACATGGCTTCTTTGAAGTCTTTTGGCTCGACTTTGGATAGTACGGAATTGAAGAAGCACCACAGTGCATTGGTGGCAAGTTGCTTTCGAGTGGATACCGGTCGAGAAGGATTACCAATGATGTTGTCAATTGGATGATCATTGGTCCATTTTCTGAGATGATCATGTGGTTGAAGGTTTTGAACTGATGTTGCCGTGTTGTGATCTCCTGAAGAAGATGTATCAGTGGAAGACTCTGGAGCAAATACATTTTCAAATGGAACATCATCAACAGGAGCAAAAGGATTCACTTCAAAAGAATTGTCTTCTGCAGAACCTTGCTATACCGAAGTAGATTGAATATTTGATGATGAGGGCGATTGACTGGCAGATGGTGCATCTTGACTGACTGAGACAGATATAGATGGACCTTCTGAGTTTTGTGGAATTTGAGCATCAGCAACGGGAGGTACATGTGGAGCATCCGTTGTAGTATTAACCGTTGGTGGCTCAAAGTATTCGTCAAACATCGGATCAAATAACTTCTTCAACTCTTCACTGGTGGGAGGTACATAAGGAACTGCAGGCGTGGGATTCTGTACAAGACCTGAACTAATTGGTCCAGGTGTCAATAGATTAGGTGCGGGTCCAGAACTGGTTTGTCCAGGAGCCGTTTGCTCAGTCAGCTCATCGAATGTCACATGAATAGTTTCCATGATTTGTCGGGTTCTTTTGTTGTAGATTCTATATCCCTTGCGATCTGGTGCATACCCAACGAAGAAACCTACATCTGCTTTAGCCTTTAGCTTTCAAAAATCTTGACCGTCATTTGTCGGATAGCACAGAGCACCGAACACTCGAAGAAAGGAAAGATCTGGTTTCTTGCTATGTATCAGCTCGTAAGGAGTTTTGTTGTGAAGAGTATGTATCAAGGAACGATTTTGGGTGTAGCATGTAGTAGCAATTGCTTCTGCCCAAAGAAACATCGGAGCCTTAGAATATATTAGCATAGTTCTTGCAGCTTCCACTAGGGTACGGTTTCGTGTTTCAACAACGCCGTTCTGCTAAGGAGTGAGCGCAATGCTTTTCTGATGAGTTATGCCAATACTTTCATAAAATTGACTGAGTTGTTGGTTAACAAACTCAGTTCCATTGTCCGTCCGGATGATTCTGACAGTTTTGTTCAGCCTTACTTGTAACTGCTTGATTAGTTTGATGATAACCTCTGGAGTTTCATCCTTGGTTCTCAAAAACTTTACCCATGTAAACCGAGAGTAGTCGTCGACCACCTTTAGAACATATTTCTTTCCATTTTATACTCTGCACTCTCATTGGTCCGCATAGATCCATGTGAAGGGTGTGAAGAACTTCCAAGATGGTATTGATAGTTTTGGGTTTGTGAGTATGCTTCTTGTTTTTGCCTTATTGACATGCAGAACAAAGATGATCTTTCTCAAACTTTAATCTGGGCATGCCTCGTACAGGATCCTTGCGAGAAAGGTCATTTATAGTGCCGAAGTTTAAGTGGTTTAAACGACGGTGCTAAAGCCAAGATTTAGTCTTTGAGGCCTTTGAAAGCAAGCAAATAGGAGAGGACCTCATCATTTCTTCAATTGAGATGGTATATAAGTTGGTGCCACGACTGCCTTTGAGAAGATCAACACCATCCAACTCTCTGACGAAACATGTATGTTTTCTGAATGCAACTTCAAGATCAGAGTCACAAAATTGACCAACAGAAAACAAGTTATGCCCTAACCCTTCCACGTAGTATACCCTGGAAATTACACTGTCACCAAACACATAATCGCCATAACCCATAATTGCTCCAAAATGGTCGTTCCCGAATCTAACTGTCCTGATAAACTTTTTCACGAAATTCTTGAGCCGTGAGCGATCCCCAGTCATATTTTTTGAGCAGCCTGAGTCCAAATACCAAAGGACGATTTGTACGATCTGCATTTGAAAACGGAAAACGATGGATAACTGAAAAATGTGGATCCCCATGTGCAGCTGGGGTCCGTTTGGTTAGCACACACAAATTCTGGAACTATAGGATTCACAGATGCTACTGCATTTACAGTGGAAGCTACACTAGAAGCTGCAGTTAACCTAGTTGCAGGGCATTGTGTCACTAAAGGCAAAATTCGACCAGTGGGCTTCCATTCCTTAACCTTCACTATTTTATGATTATTCACTCTAGTTAAAGGGCACTGATCTCCTAAAGTGAATTTCCTTCAAGTGGATCTCCATTAATACACGACATTAGCAAACGTTTTTCCTGTTGCTTTCCAAATTTTCTTACTTATTTCAGTTTTCCTAACATTCTTAACTGGGGATAGTACAGGAGACATAAAAAATGACACATCACAATCATCATGATTACCAGAAATTAAACATTCGTTACATGTTTTACAGACAGCATTAGAATTTGAATTAATTACAGTACTTTTAATACTAGAATCAACACGATTCATTCCATTCATTGCAAACTTATTGTTCCTAGGTTGGACTTTTACTTTCTTCTCGTGACCACTTTTAGCTGGCGCAGTCCAATCTTTCCTTGCATTGCCTCTAGGCTTTGACTCGCTAGCTTTGGTGTCACAGTTTACTCCTGTAGAAGTAATGATGGGAACATTAGTTTGTTTTACTGTCATTTGTTTTCCTGATTTTGATGTGCTGGGTTCAGATGTTCTCAGTGGTAGATCAAAGGTTACATGCTTGTTCTTAGTCGTAGAGGTTGATGCAACAAATCTATCTCTTTGGCTATCAATCTTAGGGCCTGTGCCAATGACATATCCTAGAAGTTCCTGATACCGTTTAGCGAGGAAGCAGGCATCCACAACTGCACTATCAAGTGGTTTTTCTATCCTATCCTATTCTACGATCTCACGAAGGGTATCAAGGCTATCCTTAAGGTGATTGAGATATACTTGATGGGCAGACCTATTGTTCCTAAGGGGATATGGAATAGGCACAACATCAACAGCGTACTTACTATCAGCAGAAACCTTTGGAACAACATTATCACAAGTGATAATTGGCATTTTCCCTTTCACCCAAGTCTTAAGATTCTCGATTTCATTTAACAAAGAAGTTATCTTTTCATTATGACTGTTTCGTGTGACTTTAATTGAGTCATATAACTCTTTGTAATGCTGTTTGACTTTAGAATTTTCAGCTCGAAAACACTCATTTTCATAGTGTAACTTATTGATGGTGTCTTGATATTGAAAATTCTGAGAATCTAAAGACGAAGGTTTATTGGTGTCAATTGCATCACTCTTATTTGACTTTAATTGGGAAATTTGAGCCCTCAATTGTCGAATCGTGTTAGTGTGAGCTTGAATTTTTTCATCACGTTTGCTTAATTCAAAATATGTATGAAATTCAGGAGCATCCAAAGATGTCTTCGCATTTGATATTTTACATCTTTCTTCTAAGTGTTGATATTTTAATTGCAAATTATGTTAATCAACCTCTAGTTTTGAAAAACGCTTGACCATGTTATCATGGTCATCATTTTGAATTTTCTCATGCAATTTAAAATTCTCCCCCTCAAGCTCAACAATACGATTATGGGTAACATCCAAGGCAATAGAATACTCATGAAATTGACAGGCAGTTAATGCAGCATCAGTAGCAGTATAATATACATTTTGTGCAATACATCTAGCAATCAAATTCTCATTGGTGATGAGAATATTCTTTCTCTCAATCTCACGACTCTTAAGTTCTATCGCATTTTGAGCTACCTCATTTTCCATATCTTTAAACACTACTTTCATTTCATTTACTTCAGTTTTAAGAGTTTTTTGCATCCCTTCAAATTGTTCTTTGAGTAGTTTAAAGAATGGCATGACCTTAGTTAAGTAACACCTTTTTGTTTGTTCAAAACCCCTTTCCCCCTCAGTAATTCCTGTTGGTGTAATTCTCTTCTTACATGTTTTATCAAAATCAGCAAATAGTTGACAAAGTACATATATGCTAATTAGAGTTTTAAATTCTGTAGGAAGAGTTAAAGGAACTAAATGCCTAGGTGTATTGGGAGGATACACCGTTGCAACTGCAATTTTCCTAAGGGGCAGAGTTGTGGCTTTAAGTTCACCGGCCTTTCTCTTTTCTATGTCTAAAGACCAGAATATCTGTTCAGGTTTTAACTTCTTTTGAGGTGCAAACACAGTTAATCGATTCTCCTCATAATAATCATGGGGTTTGACTATCATTCGATTGGCTATGCATTTGGGATCCTTCATTTTCTCAGTAATTCTTTCTCTATTTCTCACTTCTATCTCATTACTCTCTTCTAATGATGAAACATCAGGAGGGGCATGACTAGGCATAATCATCACATTTGCATCATATAAGGCAGGTTGGGCTACTTTAGCATTCCTAAGGAGAGCTAATTTAGGTTCACCTACATTACTTTCACTATGCTTATCACACAACTTTTTGTGCTTTTGAATCATTTGAGCAGTTTGTCTGGTTTGGCCTTGTGTGTAAAGTTTGTTTTCGAGCTTATTCTTTAACGTTTTAAGTTTGGAGAAATCATTTAAGAGTTTTGTTTCTTTTTCTTTGAAATCTTGTTTTAGTGTATTTACATGCTCTTGGGCCTCCTGTTTTTGTTTAACAGTCTGATCCAGCTGTTTTTGCAAAGAATTCAACTCTTGTTTCAATGTTTCTTCCCTTAAATTACACTCAGTTATAAGTGTACGCATTTGACTATCCATTTTCTGCTCACCTTCGGTAAGCTCAAATTTTGCACGCTGTTCATATATGGCCACCTGATCTTTATAAATGTTAAGCCTAGTGGTCAAGGTGTCATCTGGGACAAACATAGTGTTTTCATGCAGCTTACAAGTATTGTTTACAACACAGGCATTATCTACGACAGAAGATGCACAACTTGGTACATCAGTCACGTTGTTGTGATTCACATATTGTTCATATGAGATAATATTACTATTTCCCACATCAACAGTATCTGAATCAACAACATCTGTCTGTTGTACGTTGTTGGGAATCTTCTGTTCATCTACCACATTATATGTGTCATAAAGCTTTAGTACCTCAGAAATCACAGATGCATTGGAGGGACCAGCTTGTTGAGGTGATGAGACAGCAGAGGACAGATTAGCCATGAAGATCGTTTGAGCAGTTGGTTCATCATCCACATCAGAGTCAAAAGCATCACAGTCATCAGCTTGGAAGATGTTGGGATCATTTAGTGCAAGGTCCTGAACTGGCTGCTCGTCCACATCGGCATCAAAAGTATTTCCCCCATCGCCAGCAAGAAACAGCAACTCTTCTTCGTCCAACACTGCTCCATTCTCTTGAGCTTGCATCAACAACATCTTGTCCTTGAAATAGACAGCGTTTTGTGGATGCTTTGGCTGATTGCAATTTCTGGCAATGTGTCCAAGTCCACCACAGTTGTAACACTTGGGTTGCTTCCCCTGCCCCTGATTTGCATTCCCTACTCTGATCTGCACATTACCTTGACCCATGTTCCTTTGATTCAAGTTCTGCCTCCCCTGAACATTCTGAACCACAATTCTTCCATCCTCCACAGTTGCTTTATTGCGTGGGTTTGATGAAGTTCTGAGTTGATTGTTAGTTTGAGGGAGTGTTGCTTTGAATTGTTGAACAAGTAAGGAAACTTGGTTGGTGAGGTTATCAATCATTTTGTCGGTGTGAGAGTACCCTGAATCCAGTTGTGGATTCATAGCAGATGGTGATGAATAGGGATGATGATAAGCTTGATCAGATGAAGATTGGTTGATTGGTTGAACATTTGCAACAAATGCAAGTGGATCATTTGGTGCAGTTGGATTGAGTTTTTCTCTCAACAGACGATCATAAGCACCATGCTTTTCATGTTGTTGTAGGTAGGCATACAGTTGTTCATAATTTGTATCTCTCAATCCTTTGTTGAGTTTCACTGCAGCAATAAATCTGTCCCATTCTGGTGTCATGTTGTTCACAAACTTTGAGTTGAGTTGGATGTTTGGCATTGTCATCCTGATAATTCTCATGTCGTTCACCAGCTTGTGAAATCTCACATAGTAATCCGTGATGTTTTCACCAGGGTTCATCTTGAAGTGCTCAAACTCATCATACAATTGCGACTCACGATCTTCTTTTGTAAGTTCTGATCCGGCCAGAAGCATTTTGACATTGTCCTAAACAGCTTTTGCTTCAGTCTTGAAGTTGATGAGTTTATAAACATCTTTAGGCAAGCCTTGAATGACAATGTTGGAGGCTCTAATGTCTGCATTATACCTCTTCTTTTCTTCCTCATTAAGATCATTGTAAGTTTGAGGCCTGTCGATTCCAAAAGTGACAGTACCGTCTTCACCGGTAGTAATAGCGTCTCTGGTGGTGCCCATCTGAAATGGTCCTTCATCAATGGATTTAAGAATGTTAAATCCGTTTTCTTTTCCCAAGCAGTAAAGCCGTATTCGTTGTGCCCATGATTCATAGTCTGTCCTATCAAGCATAGGAGGACGGGTATCAGACCCGGCAGCCTGAATGTCATCAGAAGCTGTGCTCGTCATGATGTAGAAGTGAACGGGATTTTACAATTCTTTGATTTAAACCGAGAAATAGGTTCTTTCGCGGGATTTTACCAAAATCAAGAATAAACCGTTATTAGATTACTTGAGTCAAATAACAGTTAAAAGTATTACTTTAGTATCAAACCGCAACACCCAAACCGCAATCACAGACAACAAACCGCAACGTTTAGACCTAAACCGCAAATACCTAAACCGCAAAGAGTCAAACCGCAAAGACCTAAACCGCAAAGAGTCAAACCGCAAAGACCTAAACCGCAAAGAGTCAAACCGCAACACCTTGGTCAAACCGCAAGACTGGTCAAACCGCCAGAAGTGAAACCGCAATAAGGTTAAACCGCAACACCTCAAACCGCAAGAAGTCAAACCGTAGTGCAAAACGACAAACCGCAAAAGACAAGAAATGACAAACCGCAGCAGCTACAGGACAAGACGTCACTATCAGTCCTTTTTGTCATGTTTCCCGTTATGGTTAACCTCCAAACCGCAATCAGAATTTCTGGCCAAACCGCAAACAATAATTTCCTAAACAAACACAAACCGCAACGAAGAATCTTTAACGAGGGACAAACCGCAGTGATGAATGTACGACCGAGACACAAACCCGCAGTCAAGAAAAAACTTTGAATCTTCCAAGAACCACACCAAATCAACCGTAGGATGCCAAGAAACTATGCTAAAGATCGATGTGAACACAAAAGTACCAAGTTTTAACGTTTTACACCACAAACAAAGATCAAACCAATGTTTTCCTTTATTTTCTATTCGACCTACAAAACACAAAACAAAAGTGCCAAAATCACAACACCAATCCGTGAATATGCAATAACTAGAACCTAATCATGGCTCTTGATACCAATTGTAGCATATTCATAACACTTAAACACACATATGGATTGATCTTGGCCGATTATTTTAGAGAGAGAAAGAGAGAATGGGAACTAGAGAGAGAAAGTGAAGTAGTATTAGATTAAATGAATGAGAGTTCCAACCCTCTCCTTATGTGGAGAAGGGTATTTATACTTACCAACATATGTGCCCCGAGTGGGCTGTAGAGTGAGCTGACAGTGGGTAAAGACCCGGCCCACTCCATAAATACTAATTGTAACTAAGCTAAAAATAATGATACTAATAATCCTACAAGCTAGTTAATACTAACATATACTCGGGGTGACCGAGTCTTCACATGAATATTTATATTCCTAACACGGAAAGTGATAGTTAAGTTATGAACTGACAAAGTGATTATTATATGAGCTTAATGATGATAAGTGTTGAATGTGTTTTATAGTGCTAATGTGTATGATGTGTAAGTCCATGGTGGACTTGATGTGTTTAAGTGGTTAGTTAGTCGTGCACCTCGATTGGTGCCGGTGATCCTTATGTGTTTATTTGAATGTGTATAGTGGTATCAATAGCGGAATGTGAATAGAAATGGTAAGTGGTATTTGAGATGGACTAATAAATGAATTAAAGTACTGTCGTTTAAGGTGTACTAAAGTATAACGTGTGAGGATAAAATGAATTTGACGCACTATTGTAAGTGTTTATTGACATGAAGGTTATAGAATGAGGTTAAAGAATGATAACATGAAATGATTATGATCTGTAAGACAGTGACGACCAACATATGATCTTATTGTATTTAGTGATTAATGATTGACGTTAATGTGGTGTAGAGACGGGTTAATGATGAGTTAAAGTATTTGAGGTTTAAGTATAAACGTGAAATAGTGGTACGGGTGAGTTATAGAATAAAGTGTGAAGACAAGATTGTAATTGACACATTGATTGCTAAGTGTCTAATAATATAAAAAGTTGTAGAATGGGATCAAAGTATGATGGTATGTAAAAGACAAGATATAATGATATTACTTAAATGCATAGATAATTAAAGAGATTAGTTAAGGTATGAGAATGAGAATGTGATGAATTAAGTGTGTGAGTGAGGACGTAATGACGTGTTGCGAAAATTAAACATAATAAGAATGTGTTAATGACTTAAAATGTGTAAGAAGAATGAATGATGCTAATGAATGTGTTGTCGAACTAACCTATGTAAGATTTAAATGTAAAAGAGTTATGTAGACTAAAGTTATAAAAAAGGGTAATGGTAAGAATGGTGAAATGGTTAACAAGGGATAAAAGAATGTAAGTTATGGTGAGAAGAGTAAACACATAAATAATGTGTAAATATGATAAGCAGGTTTCATATGCCCTATGACGCTTGCCTTAACCAAATTAAAATGGATGTAATAGTGTGTGTGTTAAAATGTAAATAGCTTGGATCCATTGTTATAGTGTTACAATATGAAATGTTATAGATGGTATCCTTCGGGATGACCGAGATGTTATAGATGGTATCCTTCGGGATGGCCGAGCTATTATAGATGGTATCCTTTGGGATGGCTGAGCTTGAAATGTTATGAAAAGATGGATCCAAGCTAGAAAAGAGAAAAGTTATAGTGAAATGTTTAATTTATGAACGATGAATGTGAAATAATAAAAGATTGAAAGTTAAAGAGTGTAACAGAAATAGGAAGTGTTATATCTGAAGTGTATAAGTAGGATGATTTATAATTTCCTTATTTAAATAGATTGGGACGCATTTTCATTTAAGTAAAGAAATTGTGAATCGCCAAACCATGATTTTATGTTTCTTGATTTACATCGACTAGGACACCTTTCCATGTAAATGAGAAAGTATAAATGAGTGGGCTTATGTGTTCCCGACATGGCATGAGTAGGGTAAAGGGGTAGAAAACGAGATTCTTGAAATGTTTAGAAGTCATAAGGAGTTAAGATAGGCGGGATAAGAGTTAGATTACGACTTTAGGTGAGAGTCGTTATGTGAAGCCTAGGATTTAGGTGTTTAAGTGTAAGTTGAAATGATTAAAGTTTTAAGTGATGTATTGAATGTAATGTGGAATGATGGTAATGTGATGTAATGAATTGTAATAGATGTTAATATGGGCTAATGACCCTATGAAATTATTGAAAAGAGTAAAAATAAATGAAGCGTTATAGTAGAAATGTTAACGGAAATGTGGAATGGTTACGGTAAAATGTAGAAATAATGGTAAGTATAGTGTAATTCGTTCAAGTGACATATAGTCCTTGACGGGAAAGTTAGAATAGAACAAGGTTAAACGTCGTGTAATAGTAATAGAGATGGTTAAATGATGTATATTGGCTATAATAATTATGTCTCGGACGACATAATGATTAAAGTGGAAGCGTATGGTCATAGAAATTAAGCGAGAAGTAGAATGGGGAAGATCACTTAAATCGTTGCAACTGAATGATTAAATAATTGTAAGTGCTAATAATGGAGTAAGATGTGACCAAGTAAAGGTTAGTTTAGAAGAGAGATTTCGAGGACGAAATCTAAATAAGGGGGATAGAATTGTTACACCCGTATCCCGGGTACAAATAGGCCCCACCCTAGATAAAATTGACTAAGACTTTACGAGATTGGCTAGTCAAACCCAATGGTCAATGTAATAGTCAAAGAATGTGTATTATAGTTTTAGAAGATATGGTGCTTAAACTTAAGGGACTAAAATTGTAAAGTGTTATATAAGTTATAAGGTTAATGTGGCCAAAGTAGAAGGTAGGAGGCTTAAGGGGCCAATGTGTCATTTGGCCAAACTTCTAATAAATTAGATAAATGATTATATATCCATAAGTTTCCAGACTCTTCTAATTAGTCTCAGGAAGTGTGTGAGGGTTTATATGTGTCGACATAGAGAGAAAAAAAAGAGGAGGGAAAATGGATTGCAAAGGATGAGGTGATGATGGTTTAAGTGTTATGATTCAAGACATGGTTTTTTTAACACCCCCAACTCGACATATGGCAGCGGGACTGAGCTTGGGGTGCTACTCGAGGGGTAGTGAGTCAAAATCATAGATAAACGATCTCATAACGAGACGTTTTAATAAAATACCACATTCAAATACAAAGTTCAACCATTAGAGTTCAAAAGACTCTCAACACATTTAGCAGCGGATAATGATATAGTTTGCAGCGGAAAAATAAAGTAGTTTGCAGCGGAAAATTTAGATAGAAATAACAAAACACAACCCACAGATAGCCATCCGGAACCTCCAGCCCTTCCTCGTGCCCACTTCAGAAATCAATTACCTGAGATAAACATGCTTAAAAAGTCAACACAAAGGTTGAGTGCAATTCATAGGTTTAGTAAAATAATAGTTTGAGCACAAGAATTTTAATCTGGAAGCTTCACATATTCAATCAGGATATCTTTTGTTTGTTTCGCTAAGCTCATGACACACAATGCGTTAACCGAGGTACCAGTAACTTTGGCATAAGTCGACAATAACCGCGGAATTTCATAATCATAACATTTGCCCTCCAGTAGGTATCTTGCCAAATACCTAGGTATTCGATATACAGTACACCCGTGTTGCCTAACTGGTCAACAGGGATGGGACGGTCAATCCTATAGGCCTATAAACTATAATCGCGCTCACCCGCAGGTGATTAATGGTTCATGATCGAGGGTCTTGCTTTTGGCAAGGAAGGTACTTAGCATATATAGCGTCAATCAGGAATAGCATACAATAAACCATTGTGCTCAGAAAAATAGTAAGTAGCATGTATCTCCCCCATGGGTTTAAAAATAATTAAAAGTGCACAAGTGGGGCTATGAATCACACCTTAGTCACAGAGAATACGAGATAAACAATCAGATGGTACGGCACTGCAAATGAACCTCAGCACAACCTAATAAATTAAATGACATAACTCAGAAATAATACTCGAAATGATTTAATAACTAATACTCGTATAGAAAGTTTTAGTTTCAATGGCGTTTGAAAGAAAAGATAAGTTTAAGTCTCGTGTGGAAGACAAGATAAGATAAAAGATGACAAGTCGGCGAAAATGAACGAACGCTCAAGAAGACGAGGGAAAGAGAAAAGAAGGAATACGAAAGAAAGAAATAATTTAGAAGAGAATAAATAACCAAACAAACGACATCGATAGATAGTTTCGGCTTTTCCCTGTTTTTTTCGAAAATAGAAGCTATAATCGTTAAAACATAAAAGTTTTGAAAAGGTTTTGGAACATTTAATAAATCATAACTAGTTTAAGTTTATAAAACATTTTATGAAATTTGGGCATGAAATGCCCGTTTATAAAACATTTCCAAGTCATACGACTTATTTGATTATTCCAATTATTAACAAGTTTAACAAGTTTAATATATAATTGGACATATCATTCGCGTGAATATTAGTTGTTTAGTTTTATCGACCGTTTTGTATTGTTCGGGTCCAGGTAGGTTAAGCTCTTATGAGTCTAGCGTACCCTTCCGTCTCATGTACCAAAGGGTCCATAATAATCCAAATAACCAATACCGTAAATCCAATACGTCCAATTCTTGTCCACAACATTACAATATTACAATAATTTACAAATCGAATCAATAAATATCAAGTATCTCATGCGTGTTGCAATATTATCCCACAATGCTTATAAATATCCGAATCTCCCATATCGATCACAAACGAATAATAAATACGAACGAATAACTAAGGATAACACGACTCAAATATAAATAATAATGGACGACAAATAAAATAAGCGACTCGATATAACGAAATAAATAAATGACAACACGACAAGTTGTTAAACTTAGCCGTGACTCGCCACGAGTCACGGCTCGACTCAACTCGAGCCTTTGGGGCTCTCGGCTAATCGAATCCGACACAAACGCAAACAAATCCGCCAACACAACCACTAACAACTCTTCAAACACCATACCACTAATCCTAACTCTAAGTTATTACTCTTATAACAAAAATAGTTTTTCCATTTTATTATTAACCTCAACAAAACAATACCACCTCAACTAATCCTAACAGCCACCGCTTGGCTAGCCACGTGGCTGCCGAGACTCAAACCCATTCGGACCTCAAAACTCATCAAACTCAAACAAAACAATAATATCATAACACAATAAATAACAAAAGAACAATAAAACAATCAAAATGTACAAACCCTTACCGAGTTGACTCGGTGAGTTAGCGAGTTGACTGAGTCAACGAGTAGGGGGAGGGGGGAGGGTTTCCACACGAGGGGTTTTATAACAAGGTATAACAACCATTTTTATTTCCATTTTAATCAACAAAACATATTTTAGATTCGGATTAAATAAAATAAATAAATAAACAAGAATATTTAAATTAGGGTTTGATGAAATATTAAAGAAAATAAGAAATATAGGCGCGTGTGGGGTTTTACCGTCGAGAGAAATGGAGAGGAAGGTGGTGGTGGCTTGCGGTGGTGGTGGCAGTGAGGAGGGTGGCGCGTGAGTGGTGATGTGGTGGGAGCCGAGGGCTCAAAAACTCCAGAAGGGTATAAAAATGGCCGATCTAATGATTCGGTAAAGAAAATGGTTCGTCGGAAAATATTCCGGTGGCCGGAATAGTCGCCGGCAGTGGTGGTGGCCGGACGAAAATGCTTGCCGGTGAGCTAGAGAGAGAGAGAAGAGGGAGAGTGTTAGTGAGAGAGTGAAAATGAATTAATTTATTAATTTACGGTTTTATATACTAAATGAAGAGGGGGTGAAATGAAAATATAAAAGTGAGGGGTGTGAAATAAAACAAAGGGGCGGAGGGGCTATAACTGCCAACTTGGCTAAACTTTTGATAAAAACACCGCGGGACCTATTTGACATACCAAACGGACTCGAAAATTAACGAAACTTGCGCCATTGTTCACGAAATAATTTTTCCAATAAAAACGAGTATAAATTTGCAATACTTTCAAAAATTAATATTTTTGACAAATACGATACGTTATGTGCTTTCTAGGTTGTGCTGGTTCGCTAATAGGGACAATATTCTCGTTTCTCGCAATAATTCTCGTTTCTCATAATATTTCTCGTTTCTCAAGCCCAATCAAGTGTAAATAAAGTTTAAGTTCTCAGGTAATGTAAAGTTTAAAAATAATTGGCTAGAAAAGGTTTTGGAAAATTACCGGGTGTTACAGCACATACATCATATTGGGAAATCCGTCCCGGATTTCAGTTCAACTTATCAGTTCCGGTTTCGAAGAGGTGAGGGTATTTGTGTTTGAACTGGTCCTCGCGTTCCCAGGTGAATTCGGGTCCTCTCTTGGAATTCCAGCGGACTTTCACAAGGGAAATTTTGCTCCTCTTTAATCGTTTGACCTCACGCTCCATAATCTCTACAGGTTCTTCAATAAAGTTCAGTTGCTCATCAACTTGAATCTCATCGAGTGGAATCACGGCTGTCTCATCGGACAAGCATTTCTTCAAATTAGACACGTGGAAGACAGGATGTACCCTACTGAGCTCTGGTGGTAATTCTAGCTTATAAGTTACAAGACCAGCTCGATTCAGAATCTTGAACGGTCCTATGTATCTGGGGTTCAGCTTTCCGCGTTTGCCAAATCGTATCACACCTTTCCATGGTGAGACTTTCAACATAACTCTGTCTCCAACCTGAAACTCTAGCGGTTTGCGTCTTACGTCAGCATAACTTTTCTGTCGGTCTCGTGCGATCTTCAATCGGTCTTTAATCTGCACAATCTTCTCTGTGGTCTCACGAACAAGATCTGGTCCAATGAGCTGAGCTTCCCCTACTTCAGCCCAACAAATAGGTGATCGACATTTTCGGCCATACAATGCCTCAAACGGTGCAGCCTTAATACTTGCGTGATAGCTGTTGTTGTATGAAAACTCAACCAATGGCAAATGGGTATCCCACCCATTTCCAAAATCAATCACGCAGGCCCGGAGCATATCTTCCATTGAATCGTCCTTTCACTCTGGTCATCTGTCTCCGGGTGATATGCAGTGCTCATGTCGAGTTTTGTACCAAAGGAATCTTGAAGCGACCACCAAAAGTTTGAAGTAAACCTGCCATCTCTGTCGGAGATGATAGATATGGGAGCTCCATGTCTCGATACTATCTCCTTCACATAGAGCCTTGTTAACTTATCCATGCCGTATTTTTCCTTGATCGGTATAAAATGTGCTGATTTCGTCAATCGATCGACTATGACCCATATAGCATCAAAACCAGTTACAGTCCTTGGGAGTTTAGTGACGAAATCCATTGTGATCCGTTCCCACTTCCATTCGGGAATCTCGGGCTGTTGTAGAAGACCAGACGGTTTCTGATGTTCGGCCTTAACTTTTGCGCACGTCAAACATCTTCGAACATAGTCAGCAACTTCAGCTTTCATATTCGGCCACCAGTACAGTTCCTTGAGGTCATGATACATTTTGTCGGATCCTGGGTGAATAGAGTATTTTGACTTATGAGACTCGTGCATAATCAAGTCTCGCAGTCCTCCATGACGTGGCACCTAATTTCTTCCTTTATAACACAACGTTCCATCCGAACGTCTCTCAAACTTCTTTTGTATAATTCCTTGAAGGCTCTTATCCTGGAGACCTTCTTGTTCTACTGCTTCTTCTTGAGCACGGAGAATTTGAGCGGGAAGGTTCGAATTGATGGTCATAACTAAAGCTCGAACTCGTAGAGGTTTCAACCGTTCCTTACGGCTCAAGGCATCAGCCACAACGTTTGCCTTTCCTGGGTGATATCGGATCTCACAGTCGTAATCACTTAGAGTTTCTAACCATCGCCGTTGCCTCATATTCAACTCCTTCTGATCTAAGATATGCTGAAGACTCTTGTGATCGGTGTACACGACACACTTCGTTCCGTACAGGTAGTGTCTCCATATCTTGAGTGCAAAAACCACTGCACCCAACTCTAAATCATGTGTAGTATACTTCTCCTCGTGGGTCTTAAGTTGTCGGGAAGCATATGCCATGACTTTCCCTCTCTGCATCAAAACTGCTCCTAAACCATGATAGGATGCATCGCAGTATACCACAAAATCCTCCACTCCGTCTGGCAACGCCAAAATCGGTGCACTACACAGTTTTCGCTTCAGGATTTGGAATGCTTCTTCTTCATCATTTCCCCATTCATACTTCTTATTCTTTTGAGTCAATGCAGTTAATGGTTTAGCAACCTTGGAGAATTCCTCGATGAATCTCCGGTAATACCCGGCTAATCCCAAAAATTGTCGGATCTCTGTAGCATTAGAAGGTGTTGGCCAATTCTCAATAGCTTCAATCTTCGCGGGATCTACATGCAACCCTTTGTTGTCAATCACATGGCCAAGAAATTGTACTCTGCGAATCCAAAATTCACACTTAGAGAATTTGGCATACAGTTGTTCTTCCTTGAGTAATTTGAGAATTGTCGTCAGATGTTGCTTGTGCTCTTCTTCAGTCTTGGAGTAAATCAAAATATCATCGATAAAGACTATGACAAACTTGTCCAAGTATGGTTTACACACTCGGTTCATGAGGTTCATGAATACAGCCGGTGCGTTTGTCAAACCAAATGGCATTACCTTGAATTCATAGTGACCATAGCGAGTCCTGAACGCCGTTTTGGAAATATCCTCTTCCCGGACTCTAAGTTGGTGGTAACCTGACCTCAGATCTATCTTCGAGTAGTAATCTGATCCTTGCAGCTGGTCAAACAAATCATCAATTCTCGGTAACGGGTAGCGATTCTTCACTGTCAGCTTGTTCAATTCGCGATAGTCAATGCACATCCTAAACGAACCATCTTTCTTCTTTACGAACAACACCGGTGCTCCCCACGGTGATGAACTAGGTCGGATGAACCCTTTATCCAACAACTCTTGCAACTGCTTAGACAGTTCTTGCATCTCGGTAGGAGCGAGTCGATACGGTGCACGAGCCACCGGTGCAGCTCCTGGAACTAAGTCAATCAAGAATTCCACCTGTCGAGCCGGTGGAAGTCCAGGTAGATCTTCAGGAAATACCTCAGGGAAATCACGCACAATCGGGACGTCCTCGAGTCGCTTTTCTCCAGACTCTTTCTTGGATACTTGTGCTAAAAACGCATGGCATCCTTTCTCGATATACTTCAGTGTCTTAATACAGGAAATGATGTTCAAACGGGTTCCACTACGGTCTCCGCGGACAACCAAAGTCTCGTTATCAAGAGGGATATGAATAACTCGTTCACCACAAATAATGTTGGCTCGATGCTTGGATAACCAATCCATTCCCACAACTACGTCAAAACTTCCGAGTTCTATGGGCATAAGATCGATGCTAAACGGATGATCTAGGAGGCTTAAGGTACAGTATCGGATTACGGTGCAAGTATTTACTAGGTTTCCATTAGCTAGTTCAATACTATAGTTGGTGTCTAGAGTGGTAGGGGTGAGGTTCAGTAATGGTGAAATTTTAGAAGATACAAAGCTCATATCGGCACCAGAATCAAATAAGACTTTAACATAGATGTTGTTGAGTAGAAACGTACCGGTAACTACATTCGGGTCCTTCTGCTGCTCTCCATTGCCCATCTCATATGCTCTGCCACGAGCGTCTCCAGTTCTTCGTCCAGTGTTCTTTTGGCATCTATTCTTGTAGTGTCCACGCTCTCCACATCCAAAACAGGTTACAACTGGTTGTGCATTACTCCCAGTAGCCACAGACTTTCCCTTACAGTTCTTAGTAGTATGACCCACCTTGTTGCATTTCTTACATCTCACAGTGCATGGTCCAGAGTGATGTTGTTTGCACTTGGCGCAGTATGGTTGATTCCCAGCATATCCTCTAACTTGTGTCGTTGTAGCCACACATGTCCTGACAGTCTCTTGTCGATGGTTCTGCTCGTGGTGATGATTGTTGTCACGGTACCGGTTGTTGTTGTTGCAGTTGTTTCTCCTGTAGTCATCCCACTTTCTCTTATGATCAAAGTTGTTACTCTTCGGAGCAGTTCCATTCTTGATTTCCTGATCCATCAGTCGTTCAGCGATACGGATTGCATCATCCAAAGTTTGAGCATTGTATGACGTCACATTACCTTTGATACATGTTGGTAAACCTCCAATAAACTTCTCAAGCAGCTTCTCATTATCCGGCACCATATGGGCACAAAAGACTTTCAACTCCTGGAATCGGCGAACATAGGTAGCAAGATCAACACCTTTCACAGCCAAGTAGTAGAATTCCGTATCCAATTTCCTCATGTCACTACGTGAGCAAAACTCCTGTACCATCTCCTTTTTAAGCTCCTCCCATGAAATATTATAAGCATTCACAATCCCAACATACTTAGTATATGCTATCCACCAGGATAGTGCCTGCTCCATCAAGATTCCTGTGGCATACTTTACCTTGCAGTCTTTCGTCCAGTTACTCCTCAGGAATACTGATTCCATCTTTTCAAACCATTGTGCTAAGCCGATAGCTCCTTCTGTTCCCTTGAAGGTAGTGGGTTTGCAGCTCATGAACTCTTTGTAGGTACAGGAATGTTTCTCTGGGACAGGCTGTACTCCTGTTTGCTCACCGTTCACTTGCTCCACATTCGCTTGTCCAGCATTCTGATTTCCAGCTCCTACTAAACCTGCAACAGCTGCAGCTATGCCATCTTCGATTAACTTTCTGATTGAAGCCGCGGACATTCCCTTAGGTGGCATAATTCTATCAATCATTACAAATGTACAACACTGTAAGTACTTTGATTGTCGTAACAGAATCATAACACAAAGGTAAATAATACAATGATACATCATAGTATAGCGTCCATTCAACACCATAATAGTACATCACCAAAATACCTCGTAGATTTGATACTCGTCGTCAGTCTTGCAAGATATGCAAAACGACTACAAGTTTCTTATCAAATCTACTAACCGGAACTAGTCAGTTCAGTACGTACAAGGTAAACTACTACTACAATACTAAACTACTATAATAATATGATCACTAATCTCTACTAATGGTCTCCTATCTCCTCCTCATCATCCGGGTGAGGTACATCAATAAGGTGTGGGTCCATCTCTGGACTCGGTGGTGCAAGGGGGTGATCGACGGGTGCAACTGATAACTAACCGGTGGGAACTGATGTAGCCGTAATACTCTCCCTGGAGCATCGGGACAAGTATAAAAATTTCTAGCCAAATGTTTATAAAATAGTTTCATATAAAAATGAAATAGTAGTGAAATCCAAACATACAGTAATAAAGTAGTTACGAGTGAAGTGGCACGGAAGGCTGATGGCTATCGATTTCGAAAAATGTTTTGACTCACACGAAAAATGTTTATAGTCGAGTATGATCTCGTTCTCTATAAACCTTGGCTCTGATACCATTCTGTAACACCCCCAACTCGACATATGGCAGCGGGACTGAGCTTGGGGTGCTACTCGAGGGGTAGTGAGTCAAAATCATAGATAAACGATCTCATAACGAGACGTTTTAATAAAATACCACATTCAAATACAAAGTTCAACCATTAGAGTTCAAAAGACTCTCAACACATTTAGCAGCGGATAATGATATAGTTTGCAGCGGAAAAATAAAGTAGTTTGCAGCGGAAAATTTAGATAGAAATAACAAAACACAACCCACAGATAGCCATCCGGAACCTCCAGCCCTTCCTCGTGCCCACTTCAGAAATCAATTACCTGAGATAAACATGCTTAAAAAGTCAACACAAAGGTTGAGTGCAATTCATAGGTTTAGTAAAATAATAGTTTGAGCACAAGAATTTTAATCTGGAAGCTTCACATATTCAATCAGGATATCTTTTGTTTGTTTCGCTAAGCTCATGACACACAATGCGTTAACCGAGGTACCAGTAACTCTGGCATAAGTCGACAATAACCGCGGAATTTCATAATCATAACATTTGCCCTCCAGTAGGTATCTTGCCAAATACCTAGGTATTCGATATACAGTACACCCGTGTTGCCTAACTGGTCAACAGGGATGGGACGGTCAATCCTATAGGCCTATAAACTATAATCACGCTCACCCGCAGGTGATTAATGGTTCATGATCGAGGGTCTTGCTTTTGGCAAGGAAGGTACTTAGCATATATAGCGTCAATCAGGAATAGCATACAATAAACCATTGTGCTCTGAAAAATAGTAAGTAGCATGTATCTCCCCCATTGGTTTAAAAATAATTAAAAGTGCACAAGTGGGGCTATGAATCACACCTTAGTCACAGAGAATACGAGATAAACAATCAGATGGTACGGCACTGCAAATGAACCTCAGCACAACCTAATAAATTAAATGACATAACTCAGAAATAATACTCGAAATGATTTAATAACTAATACTCGTATAGAAAGTTTTAGTTTCAATGGCGTTTGAAAGAAAAGATAAGTTTAAGTCTCGTGTGGAAGACAAGATAAGATAAAAGATGACAAGTCGGCGAAAATGAACGAACGCTCAAGAAGACGAGGGAAAGAGAAAAGAAGGAATACGAAAGAAAGAAATAATTTAGAAGAGAATAAATAACCAAACAAACGACATCGATAGATAGTTTCGGCTTTTCCCTATTTTTTTCGAAAATAGAAGCTATAATCGTTAAAACATAAAAGTTTTGAAAAGGTTTTGGAACATTTAATAAATCATAAGTAGTTTAAGTTTATAAAACATTTTATGAAATTTGGGCATGAAGTGCCCGTTTATAAAACATTTCCAAGTCATACGACTTATTTGATTATTCCAATTATTAACAAGTTTTACAAGTTTAATATATAATTGGACATATCATTCGCGTGAATATTAGTTGTTTAGTTTTATCGACCGTTTTGTATTGTTCGGGTCCAGGTAGGTTAAGCTCTTATGAGTCTAGCATACCCTTCCGTCTCATGTACCAAAGGGTCCATAATAATCCAAATAACCAATACCGTAAATCCAATACGTCCAATTCTTGTCCACAACATTACAATATTACAATAATTTACAAATCGAATCAATAAATATCAAGTATCTCATGCGTGTTGCAATATTATCCCACAATGCTTATAAATATCCGAAACTCCCATATCGATCACAAACGAATAATAAATACGAACGAATAACTAAGGATAACACAACTCAAATATAAATAATAATGGACGACAAATAAAATAAGCGACTCGATATAACGAAATAAATAAATGACAACACGACAAGTTGTTAAACTTAGCCGTGACTCGCCACGAGTCACGGCTCGACTCAACTCGAGCCTTTGGGGCTCTCGGCTAATCGAATCCGACACAAACACAAACAAATCCGCCAACACAACCACTAACAACTCTTCAAACACCATACCACTAATCCTAACTCTAAGTTATTACTCTTATAACAAAAATAGTTTTTCCATTTTATTATTAACCTCAAAAAAACAATACCACCTCAACTAATCCTAACAGCCACCGCTTGGCTAGCCACGTGGCTGCCGAGACTCAAACCCATTCGGACCTCAAAACTCATCAAACTCAAACAAAACAATAATATCATAACACAATAAATAACAAAAGAACAATAAAACAATCAAAATGTACAAACCCTTACCGAGTTGACTCGGTGAGTTAGCGAGTTGACTGAGTTAACGAGTAGGGGGAGGGGGGAGGGTTTCCACACGAGGGGTTTTATAACAAGGTATAACAACCATTTTTATTTCCATTTTAATCAACAAAACATATTTTAGATTCGGATTAAATAAAATAAATAAATAAACAAGAATATTTAAATTAGGGTTTGATGAAATATTAAAGAAAATAAGAAATATAGGCGCGTGTGGGGTTTTACCGTCGAGAGAAATGGAGAGGAAGGTGGTGGTGGCTTGCGGTGGTGGTGGCAGTGAGGAGGGTGGCGCGTGAGTGGTGATGTGGTGGGAGCCGAGGGCTCAAAAACTCCAGAAGGGTATAAAAATGGCCGATCTAATGATTCGGTAAAGAAAATGGTTCGTCGGAAAATATTCCGGTGGCCGGAATAGTCGCCGGCAGTGGTGGTGGCCGGACGAAAATGCTTGCCGGTGAGCTAGAGAGAGAGAGAAGAGGGAGAGTGTTAGTGAGAGAGTGAAAATGAATTAATTTATTAATTTACGGTTTTATATACTAAATGAAGAGGGGGTGAAATGAAAATATAAAAGTGAGGGGTGTGAAATAAAACAAAGGGGCGGAGGGGCTATAACTGCCAACTTGGCTAAACTTTTGATAAAAACACCGCGGGACCTATTTGACATACCAAACGGACTCGAAAATTAACGAAACTTGCGCCATTGTTCACGAAATAATTTTTCCAATAAAAACGAGTATAAATTTGCAATACTTTCAAAAATTAATATTTTTGACAAATACGATACGTTATGTGCTTTCTAGGTTGTGCTGGTTCGCTAATAGGGACAATATTCTCGTTTCTCGTAATAATTCTCGTTTCTCATAATATTTCTCGTTTCTCAAGCCCAATCAAGTGTAAATAAAGTTTAAGTTCTCAGGTAATGTAAAGTTTAAAAATAATTGGCTAGAAAAGGTTTTGGAAAATTACCGGGTGTTACAGCACATACATCATATTGGGAAATCCGTCCCGGATTTCAGTTCAACTTATCAGTTCCGGTTTCGAAGAGGTGAGGGTATTTGTGTTTGAACTGGTCCTCGCGTTCCCAGGTGAATTCGGGTCCTCTTTTGGAATTCCAGCGGACTTTCACAAGGGAAATTTTGCTCCTCTTTAATCGTTTGACCTCACGCTCCATAATCTCTACAGGTTCTTCAATAAAGTTCAGTTGCTCATCAACTTGAATCTCATCGAGTGGAATCACGGCTGTCTCATCGGACAAGCATTTCTTCAAATTAGACACGTGGAAGACAGGATGTACCCTACTGAGCTCTGGTGGTAATTCTAGCTTATAAGTTACAAGACCAGCTCGATTCAGAATCTTGAACGGTCCTATGTATCTGGGGTTCAGCTTTCCGCGTTTGCCAAATCGTATCACACCTTTCCATGGTGAGACTTTCAACATAACTCTGTCTCCAACCTGAAACTCTAGCGGTTTGCGTCTTACGTCAGCATAACTTTTCTGTCGGTCTCGTGCGATCTTCAATCGGTCTTTAATCTGCACAATCTTCTCTGTGGTCTCACGAACAAGATCTGGTCCAATGAGCTGAGCTTCTCCTACCTCAGCCCAACAAATGGGTGATCGACATTTTCGGCCATACAATGCCTCAAACGGTGCAGCCTTAATACTTGCGTGATAGCTGTTGTTGTATGAAAACTCAACCAATGGCAAATGGGTATCCCACCCATTTCCAAAATCAATCACGCAGGCCCGGAGCATATCTTCCATTGAATCGTCCTTTCACTCTGGTCATCTGTCTCCGGGTGATATGCAGTGCTCATGTCGAGTTTTGTACCAAAGGAATCTTGAAGCGACCACCAAAAGTTTGAAGTAAACCTGCCGTCTCTGTCGGAGATGATAGATATGGGAGCTCCATGTCTCGATACTATCTCCTTCACATAGAGCCTTGTTAACTTATCCATGCCGTATTTTTCCTTGATCGGTATAAAATGTGCTGATTTCGTCAATCGATCGACTATGACCCATATAGCATCAAAACCAGTTGCAGTCCTTGGGAGTTTAGTGACGAAATCCATTGTGATCCGTTCCCACTTCCATTCGGGAATCTCGGGCTGTTGTAGAAGACCAGACGGTTTCTGATGTTCGGCCTTAACTTTTGCGCACGTCAAACATCTTCGAACATAGTCAGCAACTTCAGCTTTCATATTCGGCCACCAGTACAGTTCCTTGAGGTCATGATACATTTTGTCGGATCCTGGGTGAATAGAGTATTTTGACTTATGAGACTCGTGCATAATCAAGTCTCGCAGTCCTCCATGACGTGGCACCTAATTTCTTCCTTTATAACACAACGTTCCATCCGAACGTCTCTCAAACTTCTTTTGTATAATTCCTTGAAGGCTCTTATCCTGGAGACCTTCTTGTTCTACTGCTTCTTCTTGAGCACGGAGAATTTGAGCGGGAAGGTTCGAATTGATGGTCATAACTAAAGCTCGAACTCGTAGAGGTTTCAACCGTTCCTTACGGCTCAAGGCATCAGCCACAACGTTTGCCTTTCCTGGGTGATATCGGATCTCACAGTCGTAATCACTTAGAGTTTCTAACCATCGCCGTTGCCTCATATTCAACTCCTTCTGATCTAAGATATGCTGAAGACTCTTGTGATCGGTGTACACGACACACTTCGTTCCGTACAGGTAGTGTCTCCATATCTTGAGTGCAAAAACCACTGCACCCAACTCTAAATCATGTGTAGTATACTTCTCCTCGTGGGTCTTAAGTTGTCGGGAAGCATATGCCATGACTTTCCCTCTCTGCATCAAAACTGCTCCTAAACCATGATAGGATGCATCGCAGTATACCACAAAATCCTCCACTCCGTCTGGCAACGCCAAAATCGGTGCACTACACAGTTTTCGCTTCAGGATTTGGAATGCTTCTTCTTCATCATTTCCCCATTCATACTTCTTATTCTTTTGAGTCAATGCAGTTAATGGTTTAGCAACCTTGGAGAATTCCTCGATGAATCTCCGGTAATACCCGGCTAATCCCAAAAATTGTCGGATCTCTGTAGCATTAGAAGGTGTTGGCCAATTCTCAATAGCTTCAATCTTCGCGGGATCTACATGCAACCCTTTGTTGTCAATCACATGGCCAAGAAATTGTACTCTGCGAATCCAAAATTCACACTTAGAGAATTTGGCATACAGTTGTTCTTCCTTGAGTAATTTGAGAATTGTCGTCAGATGTTGCTTGTGCTCTTCTTCAGTCTTGGAGTAAATCAAAATATCATCGATAAAGACTATGACAAACTTGTCCAAGTATGGTTTACACACTCGGTTCATGAGGTTCATGAATACAGCCGGTGCGTTTGTCAAACCAAATGGCATTACCTTGAATTCATAGTGACCATAGCGAGTCCTGAACGCCGTTTTGGAAATATCCTCTTCCCGGACTCTAAGTTGGTGGTAACCTGACCTCAGATCTATCTTCGAGTAGTAATCTGATCCTTGCAGCTGGTCAAACAAATCATCAATTCTCGGTAACGGGTAGCGATTCTTCACTGTCAGCTTGTTCAATTCGCGATAGTCAATGCACATCCTAAACGAACCATCTTTCTTCTTTACGAACAACACCGGTGCTCCCCACGGTGATGAACTAGGTCGGATGAACCCTTTATCCAACAACTCTTGCAACTGCTTAGACAGTTCTTGCATCTCGGTAGGAGCGAGTCGATACGGTGCACGAGCCACCGGTGCAGTTCCTGGAACTAAGTCAATCAGGAATTCTACCTGTCGAGCCGGTGGAAGTCCAGGTAGATCTTCAGGGAATACCTCAGGGAAATCACGCACAATCGGGATATCCTTGAGTCGCTTTTCTCCAGACTCTTTCTTGGATACTTGTGCTAAAAACGCATGGCATCCTTTCTCGATATACTTCAGTGTCTTAATACAGGAAATGATGTTCAAACGGGTTCCACTACGGTCTCCGCGGACAACCAAAGTCTCGTTATCAAGAGGGATATGAATAACTCGTTCACCACAAATAATGTTGGCTCGATGCTTGGATAACCAATCCATTCCCACAACTACGTCAAAACTTCCGAGTTCTATGGGCATAAGATCGATGCTAAACGGATGATCTAGGAGGCTTAAGGTACAGTATCGGATTACGGTGCAAGTATTTACTAGGTTTCCATTAGCTAGTTCAATACTATAGTTGGTGTCTAGAGTGGTAGGGGTGAGGTTCAGTAATGGTGAAATTTTAGAAGATACAAAGCTCATATCGGCACCAGAATCAAATAAGACTTTAACATAGATGTTGTTGAGTAGAAACATACCGGTAACTACATTCGGGTCCTTCTGCTGCTCTCCATTGCCCATCTCATATGCTCTGCCACGAGCGTCTCCAGTTCTTCGTCCAGTGTTCTTTTGGCATCTATTCTTGTAGTGTCCACGCTCTCCACATCCAAAACAGGTTACAACTGGTTGTGCATTACTCCCAGTAGCCACAGACTTTCCCTTACAGTTCTTAGTAGTATGACCCACCTTGTTGCATTTCTTACATCTCACAGTGCATGGTCCAGAGTGATGTTGTTTGCACTTGGCGCAGTATGGTTGATTCCCAGCATATCCTCTAACTTGTGTCGTTGTAGCCACACATGTCCTGACAGTCTCTTGTCGATGGTTCTGCTCGTGGTGATGATTGTTGTCACGGTACCGGTTGTTGTTGTTGCAGTTGTTTCTCCTGTAGTCATCCCACTTTCTCTTATGATCAAAGTTGTTACTCTTCGGAGCAGTTCCATTCTTGATTTCCTGATCCATCAGTCGTTCAGCGATACGGATTGCATCATCCAAAGTTTGAGCATTGTATGACGTCACATTACCTTTGATACATGTTGGTAAACCTCCAATAAACTTCTCAAGCAGCTTCTCATTATCCGGCACCATATGGGCACAAAAGACTTTCAACTCCTGGAATCGGCGAACATAGGTAGCAAGATCAACACCTTTCATAGCCAAGTAGTAGAATTCCGTATCCAATTTCCTCATGTCACTACGTGAGCAAAACTCCTGTACCATCTCCTTTTTAAGCTCCTCCCATGAAATATTATAAGCATTCACAATCCCAACATACTTAGTATATGCTATCCACCAGGATAGTGCCTGCTCCATCAAGATTCCTGTGGCATACTTTACCTTGCAGTCTTTCGTCCAGTTACTCCTCAGGAATACTGATTCCATCTTTTCAAACCATTGTGCTAAGCCGACAGCTCCTTCTGCTCCCCTGAAAGTAGTGGGCTTGCAGCTCATGAATTCTTTGTAGGTACAGGAACGTTTCTCTGGGACAGGCTGTACTCCTGTTTGCTCAACGTTCACTTGCTCCACATTCGCTTGTCCAGCATTCTGATTTCCAGCTCCTACTAAACCTGCAACAGCTGCAGCTATGCCATCTTCGATTAACTTTCTGATTGCAGCCGCGGACATTCCCTTAGGTGGCATAATTCTATCAATCATTACAAATGTACAACACTGTAATTACTTTGATTGTCGTAACAGAATCATAACACAAAGGTAAATAATACAATGATACATCATAGTATAGCATCCATTCAACACCATAATAGTACATCACCAAAATACCTCGTAGATTTGATACTCGTCGTCAGTCTTGCAAGATATGCAAAACGACTACAAGTTTCTTATCAAATCTACTAACCGGAACTAGTCAGTTCAGTACGTACAAGGTAAACTACTACTACAATACTAAACTACTATAATAATATGATCACTAATCTCTACTAATGGTCTCCTATCTCCTCCTCATCATCCGGGTGAGGTACATCAATAAGGTGTGGGTCCATCTCTGGACTCGGTGGTGCAAGGGGGTGATCGACGGGTGCAACTGATAACTAACCGGTGGGAACTGATGTAGCCGTAATACTCTCCCTGGAGCATCGGGACAAGTATAAAAATTTCTAGCCAAATGTTTATAAAATAGTTTCATATAAAAATGAAATAGTAGTGAAATCCAAACATACAGTAATAAAGTAGTTACGAGTGAAGTGGCACGGAAGGCTGATGGCTATCGATTTCGAAAAATGTTTTGACTCACACGAAAAATGTTTATAGTCGAGTATGATCTCGTTCTCTATAAACCTTGGCTCTGATACCATTCTGTAACACCCCCAACTCGACATATGGCAGCGGGACTGAGCTTGGGGTGCTACTCGAGGGGTAGTGAGTCAAAATCATAGATAAACGATCTCATAACGAGACGTTTTAATAAAATACCACATTCAAATAAAAAGTTCAACCATTAGAGTTCAAAAGACTCTCAACACATTTAGCAGCGGATAATGATATAGTTTGCAGCGGAAAAATAAAGTAGTTTGCAGCGGAAAATTTAGATAGAAATAACAAAACACAACCCACAGATAGCCATCCGGAACCTCCAGCCCTTCCTCGTGCCCACTTCAGAAATCAATTACCTGAGATAAACATGCTTAAAAAGTCAACACAAAGGTTGAGTGCAATTCATAGGTTTAGTAAAATAATAGTTTGAGCACAAGAATTTTAATCTGGAAGCTTCACATATTCAATCAGGATATCTTTTGTTTGTTTCGCTAAGCTCATGACACACAATGCGTTAACCGAGGTACCAGTAACTCTGGCATAAGTCGACAATAACCGCGGAATTTCATAATCATAACATTTGCCCTCCAGTAGGTATCTTGCCAAATACCTAGGTATTCGATATACAGTACACCCGTGTTGCCTAACTGGTCAACAGGGATGGGACGGTCAATCCTATAGGCCTATAAACTATAATCACGCTCACCCGCAGGTGATTAATGGTTCATGATCGAGGGTCTTGCTTTTGGCAAGGAAGGTACTTAGCATATATAGCGTCAATCAGGAATAGCATACAATAAACCATTGTGCTCTGAAAAATAGTAAGTAGCATGTATCTCCCCCATTGGTTTAAAAATAATTAAAAGTGCACAAGTGGGGCTATGAATCACACCTTAGTCACAGAGAATACGAGATAAACAATCAGATGGTACGGCACTGCAAATGAACCTCAGCACAACCTAATAAATTAAATGACATAACTCAGAAATAATACTCGAAATGATTTAATAACTAATACTCGTATAGAAAGTTTTAGTTTCAATGGCGTTTGAAAGAAAAGATAAGTTTAAGTCTCGTGTGGAAGACAAGATAAGATAAAAGATGACAAGTCGGCGAAAATGAACGAACGCTCAAGAAGACGAGGGAAAGAGAAAAGAAGGAATACGAAAGAAAGAAATAATTTAGAAGAGAATAAATAACCAAACAAACGACATCGATAGATAGTTTCGGCTTTTCCCTATTTTTTTCGAAAATAGAAGCTATAATCGTTAAAACATAAAAGTTTTGAAAAGGTTTTGGAACATTTAATAAATCATAAGTAGTTTAAGTTTATAAAACATTTTATGAAATTTGGGCATGAAGTGCCCGTTTATAAAACATTTCCAAGTCATACGACTTATTTGATTATTCCAATTATTAACAAGTTTTACAAGTTTAATATATAATTGGACATATCATTCGCGTGAATATTAGTTGTTTAGTTTTATCGACCGTTTTGTATTGTTCGGGTCCAGGTAGGTTAAGCTCTTATGAGTCTAGCGTACCCTTCCGTCTCATGTACCAAAGGGTCCATAATAATCCAAATAACCAATACCGTAAATCCAATACGTCCAATTCTTGTCCACAACATTACAATATTACAATAATTTACAAATCGAATCAATAAATATCAAGTATCTCATGCGTGTTGCAATATTATCCCACAATGCTTATAAATATCCGAAACTCCCATATCGATCACAAACGAATAATAAATACGAACGAATAACTAAGGATAACACGACTCAAATATAAATAATAATGGACGACAAATAAAATAAGCGACTCGATATAACGAAATAAATAAATGACAACACGACAAGTTGTTAAACTTAGCCGTGACTCGCCACGAGTCACGGCTCGACTCAACTCGAGCCTTTGGGGCTCTCGGCTAATCGAATCCGACACAAACACAAACAAATCCGCCAACACAACCACTAACAACTCTTCAAACACCATACCACTAATCCTAACTCTAAGTTATTACTCTTATAACAAAAATAGTTTTTCCATTTTATTATTAACCTCAAAAAAACAATACCACCTCAACTAATCCTAACAGCCACCGCTTGGCTAGCCACGTGGCTGCCGAGACTCAAACCCATTCGGACCTCAAAACTCATCAAACTCAAACAAAACAATAATATCATAACACAATAAATAACAAAAGAACAATAAAACAATCAAAATGTACAAACCCTTACCGAGTTGACTCGGTGAGTTAGCGAGTTGACTGAGTTAACGAGTAGGGGGAGGGGGAGGGTTTCCACACGAGGGGTTTTATAACAAGGTATAACAACCATTATTATTTCCATTTTAATCAACAAAACATATTTTAGATTCGGATTAAATAAAATAAATAAATAAACAAGAATATTTAAATTAGGGTTTGATGAAATATTAAAGAAAATAAGAAATATAGGCGCGTGTGGGGTTTTACCGTCGAGAGAAATGGAGAGGAAGGTGGTGGTGGCTTGCGGTGGTGGTGGCAGTGAGGAGGGTGGCGCGTGAGTGGTGATGTGGTGGGAGCCGAGGGCTCAAAAACTCCAGAAGGGTATAAAAATGGCCGATCTAATGATTCGGTAAAGAAAATGGTTCGTCGGAAAATATTCCGGTGGCCGGAATAGTCGCCGGCAGTGGTGGTGGCCGGACGGAAATGCTCGCCGGCGAGCTAGAGAGAGAGAGAAGAGGGAGAGTGTTAGTGAGAGAGTGAAAATGAATTAATTTATTAATTTACGGTTTTATATACTAAATGAAGAGGGGGGTGAAATGAAAATATAAAAGTGAGGGGTGTGAAATAAAACAAAGGGGCGGAGGGGCTATAACTGCCAACTTGGCTAAACTTTTGATAAAAACACCGCGGGACCTATTTGACATACCAAACGGACTCGAAAATTAACGAAACTTGCGCCATTGTTCACGAAATAATTTTTCCAATAAAAACGAGTATAAATTTGCAATACTTTCAAAAATTAATATTTTTGACAAATACGATACGTTATGTGCTTTCTAGGTTGTGCTGGTTCGCTAATAGGGACAATATTCTCGTTTCTCGTAATAATTCTCGTTTCTCATAATATTTCTCGTTTCTCAAGCCCAATCAAGTGTAAATAAAGTTTAAGTTCTCAGGTAATGTAAAGTTTAAAAATAATTGGCTAGAAAAGGTTTTGGAAAATTACCGGTGTTACAAGACATGGTTTTAGCTTGATTCCTACATAAGGTATGATGTTGATTAGTGTTAACGAGTGGGAGGCCCCCCCGCGTTACTGCGGGAATGCGGTGCTAAGTCTTGTTTGAAAGTTAGTCATTAAGGACTAAATTTGAAAAAGATCGATAAACCAAAGGACTATATTTGAAAAATAATTCTGGAAATAATATGTTTTTTATGGGAAAGTTCCCTAAAGTTCTTGGCGTGTTGCATCGTTAGTCCGCGAAGGAACTGCCATGCAAAAACATGTACACCTTAGGGACTAAATTGCACATGACAACTGGTAACCCAATGACTATTTTTGAAAATTAATTCTGGAAATAATATGTTTTTTTTGCTGAAAAAGTCTTTAAAATTCTCGGTGTGTTGCATCGTTAGTCCCCGAAGGACCTAGCTTGCAACGACAGTTACACCTTAGGGGCTATTTTGCAAACTGGTACTGTTTCGACAACTGTAGCAAAACTGGTATTGTTTCTGTTGATGTAAATAATGTTCTAAAATCGTTATTTATATCTTTCGATTACTTCATATTTTGAGGATGACAAAATGTGAAATCAAGTTACGTTAAAATTAACATAAACAAGTTTTTAATCGGAAGATACCGTTTCTACGCAAACCACTCTAGAACAAATTTACAAACTTGACAAATGATCAAAGAAGTAAATTTTAGTTTTGAGACTTTACATTTTAATATGACAAAACATTTTTTCAAAAATAAACCTTACAAATTATTTTCAAATATTCAAGAAATGTTTTAATAGAAAAATAAGTTTAAATTACATAACAACTATTTCCCCCCCCCCCCCAAAATCAGCTCCAAACTTCCCCAAATAAGTTTTCACCAGAAAAGACAAAAATTGGAGCGTCTTTGTCTGGGGCGGCTCCACGGTTCCACTAAATTTAGTGGAGCCATGGGTGATTTAGTGGAGCCGTCCACCTGTAACGTTCAGATTTTCTTTGCCTATAAATAACAACCCACTTCAAAGATTTTAGGCACCCTTTCACACACAGAAACTTCTGGGTTTAAATCCCTCACACCATTTTCTTTTCTTGATCATTTAGTTTAGTTTTTCTTTTGTTCAAGAGTGATCCAATCATCCAACCTAGTGATCCTCTTCATTCCTCTTCAATAGCAAGAGAAGAACACAAAGTATCCCATTTGATACAAAGTGTTGTCATTCCTCTTCAAGTGCAAGAGAAGAACTCAAGGTATCCAAGAAGATACAAGAGTTATAGTTGTTAGGTTATTTGTAACATTTGTTACATCCTTGTTGTATCATAGCATACATCAAGTTTATTTTTCTTTGTGAGAGTGAGAGTGAAGATCATTGTGATCTTATAGAGATAGTGAATATCTTTTGAAGCCATTGGGCTTGTGTGATTGATCAAGAAGATCAAGGGTCGATAGGATAGAGTTAGTTGAGTGAGTGTTGATCATTGTGATCGTTTCGAGATCTTGGTGATCTCTTGAAGCCATTGGGCTCGTGTATTTGATTAAGTGGATCGTGGTAGATTGGTGCTAGCTAAGATTAGCACTCGACATCTAGCTTAGTGTCGAAAATAGGATAAGTGACGTATACGGTTTTCTCCGCCTTAAGGGAGGTTGTTGACATAGTGCTTGAAACTCTCGAGTGTGGTACTCGGGGAGTGGAGTAGGGCGAAGAGGTGCTTCGTAGCCGAACCACTATAAATCCTTTTGTCTCGGTTTGATCATTCCAACTTTTCTCTTTACTTACTTTACTTATTATTAGTTAGTTCAGTGTGTAGTTCATATTGGTGTTGATTGATTGCACATAAGATTCGAATCAAGGTTTTTCATAAGTAAACTTTTAAGAAGATTTTAAAAGGACTTAAAAACCGGCAAAACGATTCAACCTCCCATTCTAGTTTTCCACAATTGGTATCAGAAGCCACGTCAGTCAAGATTTTAATGTATATTGTATTTTAAAACTTGAATCGATCAATGGATTCCGACAAATATCTAGAAGCGCAATCTATGCAAAGACCACCACTTTTCGAAACCGATTGTTTTATTTATTGGAAAACAAGATTCGAAACGTATGTGAAATCAAAAGACATTGATCTTTGACATGTTATTACTGAGGGTGACTTTAAACCGATTCAAATGAATCCGGAAACTAAAAAGGATGAAATAGTTTCTTATGATAAACAAAGTGATGAACTTAAAAGAAAACTAGCCAAAAGTAATGAGGCTAAAATGATGATTTACAATGCTTTGCCTAAAAAGGAATTTGAAAGAATTTTCATGTGTAATACGGCAAAAGATATTTGGAAAACTTTGCTACTCAATCGCCAAGGTAATAATCAAGTTAAAGAGAACAAGATTGATCTTCTTGTTCAACAATATGAACAATTTTCCATTTCGGAAGATGAGTTAATAGATAATGCTTTTGCTAGATTTAATACTATTATCATTAGTCTTAAAGCTCTTGATGAAGGTTACTCTAGCAAGAATTATGTTAGGAAGTTTCTTAGGGCTCTACATCCTAAATGGAGAGCAAAGGTCACCGCCATTGAAGAGTCAAAGGACTTGGCGACATTGTCACTCGATGAACTAATAGGAAACTTGAAAGTTCACGAGATGATAATCAAGAAAGACTCCGATATAGTTAGAAGCAAAAGTGAGAGAGTTAGATCTCTAGCATTAAAGGCCAAGAAGGAGTCTAGTGATGAGGAATGTTCGAGTTCCGATAGTGAAGATGAAGAATATGCATTAGCAGTTAGGGACTTTAAGAAGTTCTTTAGGAGAAGAGGTAGGTTCGTTAGGCAACCTACCTCGTAATGAAAAGAAGACATCACAAAAGAACCAAGTTGAAAAGAATGGGACAAATGATAGGAGATGCTTTAGATGCGGAGATCCTAATCATCTCATAGGAGAATGTCCCAAACTACCGAAATCCGACAACCAACGAGCTTTCATAGGAGGCTCTTGGAGTGATAGCGGAGAAGAAGAAGAGAAGAAGCTCAACGATGAAACATGCCTAATGGCTCAAGCTTCTAATGAGGTACATTTCGACTCTTCTTACTATAGTGATAATAATTCGTCAATAGATGACAGTAGGTTACATGACGAATATAATAAATTATGCGAAGTTAGCTCTAAGATTTTAGGTAGAAACACAAAACTAAATTTAAAATTGCAAGACCTTGAAATGCAAATCTTAGAACTAAAGGATCATGTGAAAAGACTTGAGAAAAATAAAGAAGTAGACTTAGGATGTAGGTCATGCATAACTCTTCAAGTAGAAAATAAGAAACTCAAAGAAAATGCTTTGAGAATCATTGAGTTTGAAGAAGGAACAAAAGCACTTAATGATATGCTTGAAAACATCAGGTTTAACGAACATGACCGTGCGGGATTAGGATATGACCCAAATCAGGCTTCCACAAGTAGTACTAAACAAGTAAAATTTGTAAAGCCTGAAGTTTCTGAGTCTGAAGGTGACGGCACCACTAAAGATACAGACGGCACCACTAAATTTAGTGGTACCGTCTACTGCTGAAGTCAGAACTGGGTCAATCTTGAAAAATAACTTAAGTCCTAAACCAAGTCACATAGTTGTAAATGGTACTAAAGTACCTATTGCTAGCATAGAGGAAGTCAAAAGCCTTTACAAATCCCCGTCAACTCCTGAACTTGGATTTGTAAAGCCCAACACTAGGTCAACGACTCCTCCACCTAGAAAAATAAATTCACCCAAACCTCGGTCTAGAACTCCTCTACCGAGAGGTAACCTTAGAAGACAAAATCATCCAAGTGACTTTCCCGTAACTTGGAGTAACCGTCAATCTCAAAGTTACCTACCATGGGAAATGTGTCCTCCATTCTCACATCCTAAACAAATGCAACGAATGCGTAGGATGTTTAGCACTACCAACTTTGGACCCATGAGATATTGGGGACCAGATGTTTGAACTGTTGTTTTGCTAGGAGAAAATGGTTGTAAATAAACTTGAAGTCTAACTAATGGGGTATGATTTGTGATCAAACAAATCGTGTAACGCAAAGTCAAGTCGTGTCTCATATGTCTAGCTTTCAACAAAGGTAGTCTAGTCTTCGAGTTTTAAGGGCAATACCTCAGGCTCAGGTACGCTTTCTTAAAACACCCTTTGTTAGTATAAATGCTAAGCATATAGTGTATTTAGAATCTAACATGGTAGGTACTATAACACAGAAACTAAATTCACATCTCATCATGACAAACTCAACTTGTACAAAAATGTACAATGATCGTTCAAAGATCATGCGTGACAAGTATGAGATGAGCAATGATGAGTGAATCAAGTTTCTTCCCTAGCCCGTATATAATACTACCTGAGGAAAGTATCCCCATAAACTTAAGTATACTATATATATAAGATACATAGCTTAGAAAAATCTTAATTAACATTAACGCCCATATCCGCAAAAACGAATCTCACAAGAGACGATGAAGGTGAGTGCGCGGATATCACTAGGTTAGGGGCATGATAGGTAAATTGGTTTACCTAACGGCAAGTAGGCCCGTCATCATGTCTAGTGTCTGGCTTTGTGCCCACTTGTAAGAAGGATCCTAAAACTTCTTACCTTAGAGTGTTTAATGTATCCTCTGATGCATTAAAGGCACTATACACTTGAGATTATGATATCTCAAGTGGATTGATGTAGAAATTGTTGTCTATATCAATCATGATAATGGGGGAGATAATGTGGATTGAAAAAGTAAGTAATGTTTACACCTTCATAGGTGATTGTCAAATTTCTTGATTCTTCAAGAACAAACAACTCTTGCTATCTCCATAACCGAAGCTGAATACGTAAGCGCCGGAAAGGCATGACAACAAGCACTATGGATGAGACAAGCTCCAATCAAATGAGACGTCCATCCCAACAACACTCCTGTGAAGAAGTAACAGCCGAGATGCAAATAGACTTGACCGAGAACCTCGTGGTTTGCTCATGAACGAAGCCTATAGAAGTACGTCATCTCCTCCGTCACGATGATCTCAAAAGAAAAATCTTTTCTTAGAAAAGTTTATCTTATAAGACAACATCGCCGATAACCTAACCTATACGTTCTTCACACCCCTCTTATAACTATTTGAATACTTCTTCGGAAATATTAAAGTCATCTTTTGTTTCTCGTCTCATGACCTCTTAATATTTCATTGGAAATATTAACGTCATCTCTCACTTCTCGTCATATGACTTCTTAAGTCGTCCTTCTCATCCCGCTCATGACTATTTCAATATTTCAATGGAAATATTAAAGTCATCCCTTGCGTCATACCTCATAACTTTCTCAATATTTCACTGGAAATATTAAGTAAATCCTCTCATCTTTCCTATGACCGCTCGAATATTTCACGGGAAATATTGAAGTCATTCTTTACGTATCGCTCATGATTTTTTAAAGTCATCCCTCTCATTTTCTCCATGACTTTTAGATATTTCTCTGGAAATACTAATTCTTCCATTACGACTCATCTCATGACTGTTAAACGTTTCACTAGAAATGTTAAGTCATTCCCTAAAACTCGTCTCTTGTCTTTTATATATTTCACGGGAAATATCAAAAGTCAATCCTCATTTTCCTCCAATGACAACTTAGGCATTTCCTTGGAAATACTAAGGTCATCTCTTGTCATCTTGCCTAATCGTTTTCGTCAAAAGTTTTATTAGGTATAAACTTTTTCCTCGTGTCAAAAAGTCTTACTAAATAAGTAAGATTAATCAGTCAAGAGTCAAAATAGAACAAAAAACGGGTCTCAGACACAGACGGCTCCACTAAAGTGGCATGGCACCACTAATGTTCAGAGGTACCGTGGTACCGTGTGTCTGAGAAAACACCCTTTACCTCTGTTTTCCCTCTTCATATCCTTTTCAAAACAAAACCACTCACTCTTGTTGTCAAAAACCGAACACCACAACCAAAATCCAATTACACACTTGCTAATCAAGATCGAGGCATTGTAATCAACAAATCATAATCATTATAGCACAAATTGTAAGTCAATCATCTTTAATTTCTTTTCAATTTGAGTCTAGGGTTTGTTCTTGTACATAAATTCGAATTGGGGATTTTCAATTTTTGTTAATTTTTTATGCAATTAGGACTAGGATTAGATAATGTAGTGCTTACATGATTCCCTAAACCTAGGATTTTCATAAACCCACTAATATGGGATAATCTAGACCGAATTTTTCTATTCAAATTGAATTAGGATTAATTATTTTTGGTGGAATCATGTCTAGGATAATTAAAATTGGATTAGGAATGATTAACATTAAGGCTTTTCAATTTTAAGATTTTTGGCGCCACATTGAGGCTTTTGCCAAACACCCCAATTCTATTGTTTTCGAAAAAGTTCACGTATCTAGGATCATGAAACCTTTTTCGTGCATTGTTGATGCAAATTAAAAACGTTTTTGCATGCATACATGAACTCTCAAGTATTAATCGAATTACATAATTAGTATGTATTATTCGACATATTTGATTGAGCAAAAGTGAAGTTAGGAGCGTTTGGGTAATCTCAATAGGTTTTTTTTTAGAGTTGAGATCACCATACCTCCACATCGTTTGCATTTAGGCACACACACACATCAAAATGTGATCATTAAAATGCAACAAGTTAACTTGTACAAAATTATACTTTTGTAGGTAACGATGCCTCGTAATGATTACCAAGATACCAAACCCTACATTCCCCGTCTAGTAGATGATCCAAACATCCCTGATGAGCAAAAAGCTCATCTGGCTAAAGTGCAAGATTGATATATACACGAAGGTCGTGTAGTCGATGCTCATTACGTTTTCTTGGATAACATCCAAGTTTGCTTCCCTACCATTGACTTTGATTGTTTATACAAAATAAACGATCAAATTTGTCCTCGTTTTGTCCTTGAGTTTTATAGTCGAGTCAGTACCTTCAATGACCTTGAGGGTAACGTCTTCCTTGATTTTTGGATCCAAAACCAAAACATCATTTTTTCAGTCTCCGAGATTGGTGAAATTCTCGGTGTTCCCTCATATGGTCAGTGTGCATACACTGAAGACCATTCCCTAGAGTCACTTTTCTATAATCTTGAGAATCAAGGTACTTATCGTACCGAAATCCCCAATATAAAAGCCATCAAACAATTCATCCAAACTCCCTGAGTCGCCAACACGTATCAAAAACGTGATGGTTCCATTGTCCATCTTGACCCAAATAAAATCTACCTCAAAGAACTCCTTCCCGACCTCAGAAGTTGGGAACTCCTTCTACGTGAGAACCTGTTGAGCCTTGCGGGCAACCGGGATCATGTTTCGGCGAGTCTCACTCACATGCTTTATTGTCTTAGTATCGAGGAACCATATAACCTCGCATACTACATGGTCAAAAGGATGGCCAACATTCATAATCGCTCCGATAAGCTCATACCATACGGTATGTTGCTTACTCGTCTCTTCACGTGGGTCATGGAACATTTCCCACATCTTACTAATGTCGACTATGTCCTAGTCAATCCGGTCATGAAACCCCTTGGTGGACCACCACATCGCACAAAGCAACGTAAGGAAAAAGGGTCCAAACGTGGTCGTAAATCCACTTCGAATATTCCTCTTTCTTCTTCCTCCTTCGATCATGGTTCATCCTCTCAACCTATGGATGAGGATGATGATGAGGTGAATGAAGAAGGAACGTCTCGTCCTAATACCCCCTCTCCCGACACCTATTTTCGTAACCTTGACCCCTCTTCGTTCCAACGAACCACTGACCTTCAATTCGGCGAAACAAACCTAACCGCCGTAATGAGAAGGCAAACTACGATGTATAACCGACAAGGGTCGATGCATGAGCAGACGATTGGGGGGTTCAAGTCCATTGGCAAGGCAATCAAGGGGCTCGGGAACAAGATAAAGAAGTTGGGGAAGAAAAGAGATTAGATAGGATTAACTTAAGTAGTACTACTAACTTAAGTATTATTAAGTTATTATTAATAAGGTTATGGCAATGTCCATCTAACATTAACTAGTTTGAATTGTCTTAACATTTCCTACTTAACATTGGTTGCTTTAATTAGTTAATCAATCTTTATGTGTTATTATGAGCTTTGTCTAAGTTCATAAATTTTCTCTTATTTTATTACATGCTCTAGATGATAAAAATTGCCTAGAATAATGCATGCTTAATAGTTGCCTAAAATCATAGATGATCACATGATGATATTAGTTGCTAGTTGAGACTAGGGTTAGGAATTCTATGTGATTCTTCTTTAGTAGATTGAGGCTTTGAGATTTGCAGAAAATGGATTCCCCAGATTTACCCATTTTAGGTAACCTAGAACCTGCAGAAATGGAAAAAGGGTCAACTGGAGGCCACGGATCCACTAAATAGGGCATGGCTCCACTAAATTTAGTGGTGCCGTGGTACCTTTAGTGGTACCGTGCCCTGGGAAGACAAAATTAACTATTCTCTTCCACTTTTTGACTCTCTTTTCTTGGAAATCTGCAAACATAACCTGCTTCCCATGCACCCAAATCCCCAAATCCAACATCCTCTTCAACCTTGCATGTTTTGATTTGGCTATATAAGCTAACATCATACATTGCCATCCTTACCACTTCACACTCACTATACAACTATCATGGCTTCCACCATTGTTACCACTTCACACAAAAACAAAAGGCCAAGGTTGAACATCAAACCTTCCAATGAGTTGATTCTCATTGATCTAACTTTAGATGATGATGAAGAACTTCACACACTACAAACCTCAATCAAATCAACTTCCTCAACCTCTACACCCCTAGCTCCATCAAAGGCCAACTCAACAAGGCCAACATCATCATCTACCTTCACCACAAGAATCCCTACATCCTTACCTCCACCAAGTTCACCACTGTAATACCCCGACCCGACAAGGGTAGAGATGTCACAATAATGGTGACATATCAGAAACATGCACAAGCATACCTCTTCATTAATACAAAGGAATACAAAGGTTACAAGAAGTTACAAGGAAATACAAAATTACAGAGGAATAAATACTAAGTCTGAAAATAAAAATCCTTCTAGTCATCTCTATAACAAAATATCTATCACAGTGTAGTCTTCTAAGTCCAATGATACTCTCCACTCATACCCAGCTTCCTACTAAAACCTGCCGCAGGAAAAGAAATGCGGCTGAGCTACGAGAGCTCAGTGAACAGATATAACGGTAACAAGCAGTAATAAGAATAGTACAGAGTATCAGAAACATAAGTCATGCAGACATAATCAGAGTTAAAGGGGAAATAAAGGAGTAAGGATAAAGGATAGGGAATACTAAGTAGGTAAAGGTAAAAGGAAATAGTACAAGGTATAATAAGGGTCAAAGGTAAATAATGTATATGGTAAAGGTAAACAGTAATCCACCACGAGCCCAGAAACAGAGATATAATATATATAACCATGCCATCATCGTCAATCAGAGGGGTGTCCTCTCAGTAACCAGATAATATGAGGGCTGTCCTCATGTATCAAATGGAGTAGCTAGCTCCCAGAGGTTGTGAAAGATGTGTATCGCACACACCATCAGTCACCAGAGGTATACATGTAAACAACAAATAATAACAGATAACAGAGACAGAGCAAATCTAGGATGCATCCATGCGCCCCAGTAGGCCAGATTCTTCTCCTACATAACAGATAAAATCAGGGACGGGGTAGGTCATCACTCTTCTACCCTAGAGTCATGCCATCGGTGCATCAATGGCATGGACATGAAACCCTCATGCCTAGTGAAATAAGTAATGGCTCGTAGTATCAAACTGTGGGTCAGGGTCCAGTATCAAGTATCAGGTGTCCAAGTTCAAGTTTTATATCAGATGGTTCAAGTCAAGCTTCATTTCCAGTATATCAGATCATGGTTTATATCAATGTATATCAGATCAAGGTTTATCAATGTATATCAGATCAAGGTTTATCAATGTATATCAGATCAAGGTTCAGAACAAGATGTCATATCAAATGATTCAGAAAAATATATCAAAAGTTTATAACAAAAGTTCATTTCAGAAGTTTCTATCAAAAGTCCATTGAAAGCAATCCTTTAATAATGGTTTTTCATAGGCATAATCTTTCAAAGTAGGTTTCATAAAAATGATCTTTCAAAACGGATTTTCATAAAGATTGTCTTTAAAAATAGTTTTCATAAAAGTTAGTGTAATTTCATACAAAAGTATAAGTATTATTTTAAACAAATGATTTTTCTCGAACATTTCCAGGTCATAATTAAAAGGTTTTCACAACATAGATTCAAATCAGAGGTCATAACAAAGGGAATCATAGAAAAGGAATCAAATCAGAAGTTAAACAGATCAGAATATGAAAAAGATCATAACAAGGTTCACAAAACAGGGGAAAGCATAGCAAGGTTCAAAGGGAACAAGATATCAAAGAGAAGGAGTTCATGAGAAACCTGTGAGAAGGTCAGAATATCTGTACCTTATACCGCAAATGAACACACAACAGAACACCAAGGTCGGAAGCAACTCCATCTTCACCGGATCTACATGAATTCATGATTTGTCTTATTAATAGTTTTTTCAATTCGGGTTGCTTATTTTAGTCGGCTTTCCATTTTTAGTAACTTTCCTTTTTAGGTATCTTTCCAGAAACAGTAACTTTCCTTATTTAGTAGGTTTCAAATATTTCAGAGTAGGTTAAGTTTTAAATAAATCAATATTATGGACAATAGGGTTTATTTTGACAAGTTATAACAGTCCAGGGTTAATTATGACAACTTCCCATAATTTAGGGTTTTAAATGTAAATATGCCAAGATAAGGGTCTACAGTGAAAATATTACAAGTTACTCATTTAAATTTATAAGTTTTCCAATATTACGATTCAAGTCCTTCAATTTTAACAATTTACAAATCAAACCTTTAATTTAAATGAAATACAATTCGATCCAATAATTATCCATATATACACATTTTACCCTTAATTAATCAAAATTACATTTTATACCCCTTGTATCAATATTTACGAATCCAACCTTCAATTTTGAGAATTTACAAAAATAGTCCTTTACTTTTAAAATTTACAATTCGGATTATTAATTCTATACGGTTTACTTTTAAACCCTTTAGTTACAAATTTCACACGTATCACCCCCATTTTATATTTTTCACGAATCATCCCTGATCCAAAGTGTCTCACAAAAATAACCCATAAGTTTAATAATTTACAAAACACACCCTTCTAGTTTTATTTTCCAATCGGTTTACTTTTTATTTTCCAAAACCTAACCCTAATTGTACCAATCATTCTCCAATCATTATGCCATCATTAAACTCATTAAACAACCAGATCCAAACACAAGAATCCTAACCCTAATCGCATAACTAGGGTTTTTTCCTTTTTCTTTATTTCTCTTAAAATTCGATCGACAATAAAATTAGACCAAGATGAATTAGGCTTCAACCATTACAACAATCATTTTTCAAGAGTTATATGATGATGTTAGAACTCAGATAAAATAGATTCGAAATCCAGAAAATTCGTATGAACACGTTCGGATTTATTTTCGTTTTTAGGGTTTAATGATTCGTTAATTTCAATTCGACCAGAGTATGTTGCATGGATCAATTTCGCCATTTTATATGAATCATATACGATGTAAATAGCACAAGAAAAATACCAGATGTGGTTTAGAACGATCGGATGGAGTGTGAGAGTTTTGGTTCTTCTCGGCTACATCAAATCGAACAAAAATCAAAACCCACGAACCAAGCTTCTATAAATCGAACACCCATTTTTCTAGCCTTCTTCTATCACTAAGGAACTCAGGAAAATGTTTGAGGGCCTCCAGAAATTCGGATCAATCGTGTGTGAATTTGTGTGATTCGGTTAGGGTTTAAAAGAAATAAATGGGATATTAGCTAAATGAGGTGATTTGCCGTGATATGAGGGGGAGGGAGGAACAAAATAACCGGCCAAATTGGTTATGGGAAATCAAGAGGATTAATTTTGACATAGTTTCCTTTTTTTTTTTTGTTGATATTTATCCTATTTAAATAACTCCAAATACCACTACAAGAAAAGTGGCTTTTTAGGACCCTTTGTCTGGGACGGTATGATAATGGAGTCCTAAAAAACTGTTTAATAGGACATATGAGCGTTTAGGGTCCTTTTTAAATATTTGCTACTTAGGCGGTGTCCTAAAAAGTTATATAATATGATGGTTGATTATTTGGGGTCCTATTATCATATAACTTAATAGGACACTTAAAATATGGATCCTAATAAATTACTTTATAAGGCATTTAGTTGTTGGTGTCCCATTATGTGATAGTGTAATACGACACTTGATCACTAGATGTCCTATTATGCCATAACTAATAAGACCCTTGACACTTGGGTCTTATAACTTTAACCTTTATAGGACGTTTATTCATTATGGTTTTATTATAATACACCATAATAGGACACTTGAGTTTTGATTCATAAGACATCAGTTAGTTAAAACGCTTATTCACAAAAGTTTTATTATAACAAAATTTAATAGGACCTTTGGCACGTGGGTATTATAACGTTAACCTTTATAGAGGACGCTTATGTACAATGGTTTTATTATCGTACACCATAATAGGACATTTCATTTTTGAGTCATATAACATCATTTTTTAAAAACGATTATTCGCAAAAGTTTTATTATAACAAAACTTAATAGGACCCTTAAGACGTGGGTATTATAATGTTAACCTTTATAGGACGCTTATGCATAATGGCTTTATTATCATACATCATAATAGGACATTTTATTTTTGAGTCATAAAATATCAGTATTTTAGAACATTTATTCGCAAAAGTTTTATTATAACAAAACTTAATAGGACCCTTAAAGGACGCATATTCATTATGGTTTTATTACAATACACCATAATAGGACACTTGATACATAAGTCATAAAACATTAATTATTTAGAACGCTTATTCGCAAACGTATTATTAAAACATAACTTAATATGACACTTGACACTTGGGTCCCATAGATTGATACACCATTATAGGACACTTGATATTTGAGTCATAAAACATCAGTTTTATGGAACGCTTATTCGCAAACGTTTTTTATTATAACAAAAGTTAATAGGACCTTTGACAATAGGGTCTTATAACGTTAACCTTTATAGAACGCTTATTCATAATGGTTTTTTTATGATACACCATAATATGACACTTCTTTTTAGAGTCATAAAACATCCTCTTTTTATAATGCTTATTCATATTAAGTTTTATTAAAACATAACTTGATATGACACTTGACACTTGGGTCTCATAAATTCATCCACCATAATAGGACACTTGAAATTTGAGTCATAAAGTATCAGTTTTATAGAACGCTTACTTGCAAAAGTTTTATTTTAACAAAACTTAATAGGACCCTTGACACCTGTGTCTTTTAACATTAACCTTTATAGTACGCTTATTTGTTATGGTTTTATTATCATACGCTATAATAGAACACTTCTTATTTGAGTCATAATACATCAGTTTTTTAGAACGCTTATTTACAAAAGTTTTATTTAAACATTACTTAATATGACACTTGATACTTGGGTCTCAAAACTTGATATACCATAATAGGACACTTGATATTTGAGTCATAAAAGATCAGTTTTATGGAACGCTTATTCACAAAAGTTTTATTATAACAAAACTTAATAGGACACTAGCTATTTAAGTAATAAAACATCAGGTTTTTACAACGGTTATTCGCAACAGTTTTATTATAACAAAATTTAATAGGACCCTTGTCACTTGGGTCTCATAAGTTGATACACCATAATAGGACACACTACAAGAATTCAGGCGATTGCCCACCGACCAAATATGTGGGTAAAAGATCAAAATTCGTGGGTAATTGTCAAATTTCCACGGACTACCCACAAATATATAAAATGGGTAAAACCTTCGAGGCTAATTGTTTGCCCACAACATTTTGTGTCTGTGGGAATGTTACCCACAACAATTTTGGTGACAATCGATATATGTTCATGGGTAAAGTTTTCATGGGATTTATGAATACCACGAAAGCACCCATGAACATCATCATGAGTAATCAGTGGGAAAAAAATGCACACGGATGCAATCGTGCCTAATTCTAACAGGAATATTATCAATTAACCTGTAATTGTTCATGGGCAAATGGTAGTTGAATGAATGAATGTTTACACATTACTATGGATAAATCCCTAAAAACTAACCATTATTGCGAATTTCCATAAAAAGAGATTGGTATACACATCCAACTACAAACTAATGTCAAAATGAAACTACATTAAATCATTACGTGGATCAAATACAATCTACATAATGGTTCATCCACAATTTGTCTTTGTCAAACATAAAGCACAAAAATTATATAGCTATAATAACACTTGAAATTCTCATACAATCACAACTTTTTTTTTTTTTTTTTTTTTTTTTTTTTTTTTTTTTTTTTTATGTTTTACAAATAAAGGTAGGGACGAGGTAAATCCGAAGCTGTGAATCTACCAAAGCTGTCATTGTGTGGTTCTCAAACATGATGCGTGTCTCTTCTTTGTGTAGTCTTTACTCTTTACATTGAATCAACAACTACAAAAAGAAGGGATTTGTAGATGACCAAAAAATATGAGAATGGGTAAGAATATGCAGAAATTTGAAAACGAAATTAGAGGGAGATTGCGCTAAGAAATGAATTCATCAAATTAATAATAATAATCATGCTTAAACCGGAAGTTGTCATGTAGCCTGCTCGAACATCCAGACAAAAATGAATCCGATGAGCATATCATTGTCGAAATCCATTAAAGAGCAAGCAAAGGAGTATCACAAAGATTAACCTGCTAAAAGAAACCAACGCAATTATTCATGCCAATATCAATCGAAACAATTGTAAATGTATCAAATTGTACAGTTAATTTTTTTTTTAAACTTTATACTGAGTAATTCATTTATTTGAAAGTTGAAACGTCACTCCTCCTTGTAATTTTTAAAGCCACTATGAGTGTATATGATATTAGAAAAGCAAAATTAATATCATAATAAGAGTTGGATTGGGATGCTTGTGACTAATGTGCCTCAAACTTGTAAATGCAAACACGTATAATTAAGTACTTGAATTATCAAAGTGACAATAACAATGACAACTACAAATTTTCGAACAACCTTTTTCATGATGGCAAAGGACGGTTGCAAAAGCTAACAGATTGGGGTCAGTTAAGATTTAAGAAAATATATGAGATAAATAAATGATTGAAAATTTCAAACAGGCGCGAATTATGGGCGCCATAACTTTACTGATTTTTAAATGTATTTAATTTTATTAGGATAAGATTAGACACTAACTATAAAAAAAGACTACGTTGTACATAACTATTAATACCGTATATCTTATTTTGTAGAAAATGATCATAAACTGCTTATAACAAATATTATAACAAAAATAAAATAATAATAAAATAATAATAATAATAATAATAAATAATAATAATAATAATAATAATAATAATAATAAATATGCTACGAGTGTGTTTGGCGCAGAGCGTTTAGCAGCATTTAGGTGCGATGAGCGATGATCATTGAGTGTTTTGATTTTTAATGCTCGTTTGGCAAACAACAAGTAACTTTATCTATTTTTTTCATAATGTTCCTTTCCAACGCTCCCTGAAGTAGCATTTAAAAGCGTTAAGCATTTAAGAGTTGTTTTACACATTATAATTATAACTACAACTTCGTTATCAAATGTTTTTACAGAAAAATACAGCTACGACTCACAGTTACTGCTCACTGCTAATGTTATTTTTGCCAAAAAGTAGTACATAACTATTACAGTAATTTATTAACCCTCAAATTAGACGTTAGCATTTACTCGCGACAAAAACCCATTTCTAGAAAGTTATGTATACATTTTAAGTAGGGTAAATATATGTTCATATAGATATCCAAAAATTACCTATAACAAATTACACAAAGAATAACGGCATCCTTAATTACCTTTAGATTTCCCCATAAAATGACCAACCCCAAACTACCCACATGAACTTTAAATGCCCTATAGCATAAGTAAAAACCTGAGTACAACTTTAAATGCCCTATAACTATCCTTTCTCTAAGTGTGTCTGATAGGCCTTTTCCTCGCCAGGTCTAGTGGCAAATTTTTCCAGGCTTTCACATTTTTTTTTGTTTGTTATTTAGTAGTTTTTAGAAGATGACATATTCTTCTAACCACATTACTCTTAACAAAAATGAGCATCGTTAAAAACAATCTAGTTAATAACAAACTGATCTCTTAAACGAAACTTTTAACATTTATGGTAAAAGAAATCAGCATTTTCATGTTTTATGCGGCTTTGTCTTAAATGAAACTTTTAACATTGAGGATTTTTATCAAACACTTAGTGGTCAAAAAATATAATGGGTTCAACAAACATCAGTATAACCCATTAACCCATCCTTACAAATACACAAATTAAACACATAAATAACTAAATAAACAAACTAATACTAAAAAATTAAAAGATGAACAAACCTTTAATTTGTGTTGTGGTGGGGGTGTACAAGCTTAGATATATCAACATATTATACTGTATGTGTGCATAGAATTTGAATACCTGGATAAGGAGGCACGTCCTTGACATGGGGTAAGTAAAAGTTTATGCCCTTGATATCAGGATACTTGGAAACAATAAGCTCAAGATTAGAACCTAAACCACCACCAACATCAGTTAACTGTTTCACCCCTTCGAATCCCTTGTACTTTTCAAGAATCATCTTCATCACTATTCTTGTTTCATCATACATGTACTTGTTAAATACCTCATTGAATCTGTTATCAATACAAATAATATAGCGATTAGGGATGGCAATTTAACTTTAGTGACACAAATCCATACGAAACAATGTTAATAATCACTCATTTAGGCATACTACACATTATATAAATACTACCAATTGACGCACTTTCAACGCACACTCTTAAATGGACAATCAAACAATAACAACTCAATAATCACACATTTAAAACTAACTACACATTATACAAAATAACTACTGAATAAATTAACAAAAAGTAAATTACTTACAGTAGCAATAAAGGCAGCGGTGCAATAAAGGCAGCGGTGTGGTGGTGTCCAACAGCAGCGACTACGACGGCAGTTTCTTGTGGTGGTGAACAGCTGCAACGCGGCAACGGCGGTGTGTCGTGGTTAGGGGTGTCAGTAGGGTCGGGTTGACCCGACCCGAACCCGATAAGGCTAATCAGGTGGGGTCTAATCGGGTCAAAAAATCTAGTCGGGTTGTTTTGACCCGAACCCGATAACCCGATAGTGTAATCGGGTCGGGTTCGGGTTAAATAAAAAATGCTATCGGGTTATCGGGTCAACCCGATAAGACCCGACAAGATTCAATTATTTAACCCGTGCCAGAAAGTAGGGTCTTTTCTATGTACAAGGAGGGAAACTGCACCACCCATAGACTCACCATACAAGAAACGTCTCTTGTTTTTGTATTCTTCTTGTCCTGAGTGGTTCAAGACATTCAGCAAGTTAGTGGTTCGCTGTGATGCGTTTTAAGAGCATTAAATTTATTGACCAACATGAATGTGTACCAGCAATGGATTTGAAGTAGTTGGAGCAATCGGTCACAATGTTGTCAAATTTCTTGATGTAACAACGTGCGCCCATGGACCTTCCATGCCCTTTGTAACCTATTCCAAAAACTGCATACCCGTAGCTCGCTAGCTTGGTCCCACTACCTATATATAAATCAATCTCATCATATTAATTTTTCATGGTATTGAATACATTTCATTTTTATGTACAACTACATTTCCACAAGTAACAAAAATACAAGCCTATGTCAAACAAATGAAGATTTTAAACACAGAGATAGTTCATATTAAAGCCTTTTCTTTCATTTTTATGACTTATTGAAGGTTTTATTGCTGCTTATCTATTCAAGTCCAACAACCTATTCGCTATTTAACCCGACAAACATATCAAGATTTACCCAAGTTGCAGCAGATACTAAAAACTTTCTTTACCAAATTCCAAATGCTTATTATTTATACCCTTTAATACAGCAAATGGTTAAAATATGCTGAGAAAATTGATGGTATTTATAGTTTATAAGATGCAAGTTTATTACATTTATAAGTAATACGAGTAGTTGTTTCTATTATAAGAGTATTATGTAATCAAAATGTTAAATCCATGTAATTTTCTTGCCACCGTTCGTCCATTTCTCGAATCACCCCTATTTACTACTCTTACTTAATCGGGTAACCCGATAACCCGACTCACCCGACCCGATAAGACCCGATAACCCGACCCGATAACACCCCTAGTCGTGGTGGTGCTAACAAACCAAAACCATAATTATTTACATAAACAAAAAAAAAAAGGAACAAAAACATAAACCAAACTAAAAAAACATTTTAACTATTGGAGGTGGGTCGGTGACGGCAACAGCTGGTGGTGGGTCGGCGGCGGCAACAACTAATAAATCAAAACAAACACAAACCATAAACCAAATTTCAGGACAAACCAAAATAATAAAACAAATTAAAAAATAAAATCCAACAAACATAAACCAAAATCAATACTTGTGGTCCGGCTGTGGTGGTGGTGGTCCGGCTCCGGCTATGGTCTCGGCTTGAATTGGTCTCGGCTGTACAGTGGTCTCGAAAGGAAAAAATTCAAAACAAATTAATAAAAATCAAAAACTGAAAACAATTAACACAAAACTAATAACAAAATTAACAAACCACAAAATTAACACAAATTAACAAAAATTAATAAAAATTAACAAAAATTAAAAACAATTAACAAAAATCAAAAATACCAACCTGGGATTGTAGTGGTGCACTGTCGAGAGTAAGAAAGGAGAAGAGAAGAGAAAGAATTAAAAGAGGAGAGGGGAGAAAGAGATGCATCGTTGACAGTTGTGCGAGTGTGGAGGTGTAATGGAGACGGTGGTGGTGTGGTGTAGACGGTGGTGGTGTGGTGGAGACGCTGGTGGACTGGTGGTGCAGCAGATCGAGAGAAGCACCAGCAGAGGTTGAAGATGACTTTTTTTTTACTACCGCATATCCGCTTTTGATATCACTTTTTTTTAGTATACAAAAAAAATTGGTGAAAACTTTTAGCGGGATAAAGTAAATATAAGGAGGGAAAACAAAAAAAATGGTGAAAACTTTTAGCGGGGACATGTCTCCGCCAAAAGGTATATTTAAAAAAAATTGTTTTTTTCATTTTAATTAAGTTAAATCATTATTAAATTATTTAAATTTAATTTAAAAAATTTCTAAATCATCTTTAATTGATTTAAAACTTTTTAAAGTTATTTACATTATTTTTAACTAAGTTAAATCATTTATACTTAATTTAAATCATTTAAAATTATTTTTAAATCATTTTAATTAAGTTAAATCACTATTAAATCATTTAAATTTAATTTAAATATTTTAAAATCATTTATACGAATGAGTCGAGATGATATGGTTATAAATGAGATGTTAAACGAATGAGTCGAGATAATATCGTTATACATAACATGTTAAACGAATGAGTCGAGATGATATCGTTACACATGAGATGTTAAATGAATGAGTCGATAAGATATGGTTATACATTAGATGTTAAACAAATGAGCCGAGATGATATCGTTATTCACGAGATGTTAAACGAATGAGCCGAGATGATATAGTTATACACGAGATGTTAAACGAATGAGCCGAGATGATATGGTTATACACGAGCTGTTAAACGAATGAGCCGAGATGATATGATTATACATGAGATGTTAAACGAATGAGCCGAGATGATATCGTTATTCACGAGATGTTAAATGAATGAGCCGAGATGATATGCTTATACATGAGATGTTAAACGAATGAGCCGAGATGATATGCTTATACATGAGATGCTAAACAAATGACGTCTCCGAGATGTTCATACGTTTATTACACGAGATGTTAAACGAATGAGCCGAGATGATATAGTTATACACGAGATGTTAAACGAATGAGCCGAGATGATATGGTTATACATGAGCTGTTAAACGAATGAGCCGAGATGATATGATTATACATGAGATGTTAAACGAATGAGCCGAGATGATATGTTATTACATGAGATGTTAAATGAATGAGCCGAGATGATATGCTTATACATGAGATGTTAAACGAATGAGCCGAGATGATATGGCTTATTACATGAGATGCTAAACGAATGAGCCGAGATGATATGGTTATTCACGAGATGTTAAACGAATCAGCCGAGATGATATGATTATACATGAGATTTAAACGAATGAGCCTAGAGTATGATAACATAATGTTAAACGAATGAGCCGAGATGATATGGTTATACATGAGATGTTAAACGAATGAGCCGAGATGATATGATTATACATGAGATGTTAAACGAATGAGTCAGATGATATCGTTATTCACGAGATGTTAAACGAATGAGCCGAGATGATATAGTTATACACGAGATGTTAAACGAATGAGCCGAGATGATATGGTTATACACGAGATGTTAAACGAATGAGCGAGATGATATGATTATACATGAGATGTTAAACGAATGAGCCGAGAGATATGGTTGTACATGAGATGTTAAACGAATGAGCCGAGATGATATGGTTTTACATGAGATGTTAAACGAATGAGCCGAGATGATATGGTTGTACACGAGATGTTAAACGAATGAGCCGAGATGATATGATTATACATGAGATGTTAAACAAATGAGCCGAGATGATATGATTATACATGAGATGTTAAATGAATGAGCCGAGATGATATGGTTATACACGAGATGTTAAACGAATGAGCCGAGATGATATGGTTATACACGCGATGTTAAACGAATGAGCCGACATAATATGGTTATACACGAGATGTTAAACGAATGAGCCGAGATTATATGGTTTTACACGAGATGTTAAACGAATGAGCCGAGATGATATGTTGTACATGAGATGTTAAACGAATGAGCCGAGATTATATGGTTTTACACGAGATGTTAAACGAATGAGCCGAGATGATACAAATGTACATGAGATGTTAAACGAATGAGCCGAGATGATATGGTTGTACACGAGATGTTAAACGAATGAGCCGAGATGATATGGTTGTACACGAGATGTTAAACGAATGAGCCGAGATGTTATGGTTGTACAAGAGATGTTTAATGAATAAGCCAAATAAATTAATTTCAAGAAAGTTATGCATATTTATACTCGTTTTTATTAGAAAAATTATTTCAGACACATTGGCGCAAGTTTCATAATTTTTCGAGTCCGTTTGGTATGTCGAATGGGGCCCACAAGGTTTTTACTAAAAGAATTGAAAAATTACAAAATCTACCCATGCTTAAATTTTCTCCGCCGCCCCTCCAGTTTATTTTGTCCAGGTTTGGCCCCTCATGGGTATAAATAGGGCAATTTTAGGGTTTTCTCTTTTGACTATAACACAACTCACCGGATTGTCCTATTCCGGCGCCGTCATCGGAGCTTCGGCCTATTTCCGGCCACCATCCTTTTGATGCCGCCACAAAGATCAAGACACGGGGTTCGGTTCTGGAACATTTGGAGCCAAAGGGAGCTCGTTTGATCGTGTTTTGAAGCCACCACAGCCGACAACCACTATCACCACCACTCGCCGCCACCCCTCTCCTCCTTTCCCCCTCGATTGGTAAGCCACACGCCACCATCTTCGTCATTTATTCATTTTTTTGTATATAAAACCCTAACCAGTTAACATTTGTATGTATTGAACTCGAATCGTCCTTGTACATTTCTTTTAAGTAATCTGAGGTTGGTGGTTTGCTTATAGGTTTCCTTATTTTGTTTTTATTATAGAAGAGATGACTAAGAATTGTGACCAAGCGCAAGAAAATGTTTTGTGTGAAATATTGACACAAAATGGTGAAACTGAGTATTTCCAAAAATATAACCTTGGTGGTGCGACTGACCGAAAGACATTTAAGTCGAAAGTTCCCGTGGTGTCGTATGAGGATCTCCAGTCGTATATTCAATGTATCGCTAATGGCGATCGTTCTCCTATACTTTCCTCCCACCCCATTTCAGAATTTCTTACTAGGTATTTTTTAATACTTCATGTTTCTTTTACTTAAAAAAGAGTAACATAACATTTATTTTTGTATAAGAAGTTGAGTTTAGAATAACAAATGTTTGACTAATGTGTGAAACAACACGTGATTTTATAACATCCGCTAGTGTTTGCATATATGTATCATCATACGCTTTCTCTAAGGTTTTTGAAATTAAGAAAGGTTCTGTCTGCCTTGTAACTGGGAAGATAATTCTCAAAAGGGTGTTGGTGTATCCATTTGGTAATTCCTTAAGACTATATTAGACATTTGTTGATAGTTAAATACTTAATCATACTATATAGTGGTCAAAGGTTGTAATTATTATTGTGACATCCCATGATGGAATTGTTGCAATTTTCATGGACGATGGTATATCTTACTGATCTTAATAAAAAAGCTAATGCTAATACTTATAGTCAATAGTTAGGAGATTTATATATGGTCACAGGTATAACTAGGAATTTTAACCAGGCTCTTGGTACAATCTCTCATCTCTTATTGTTATTTTCAAGGTTGGGATCTGCGAGTTACCATTTCATCCAATCAGCTCAGAAGTCGTAGGAGGTGTTGGAGGAACGTAAGTTGTCAAATCTTTGTTTCAGTTTTACTCATCTGGATTTTATTTTAGGATGATGTGTGAAGCAGCAATCGTGGTACTCATGTTTCTTTAATTAATAGTCATAACTCAATGTGATCGTGCGTGCTATAATGTTTACATGTGGTGCAGGTGTGTTATTCGTGGGTGTGTTCCTAAAAAGATTTTGGTCTATGGAGCAACCTACGGGCCTGAAATTCAGGTGATATTGATCTTCTAAGCAAAACTAATGAATTAGATGATCTTTAATATACTGGGTTCTTTATTTAAGTTCTCTAGTTGCTGCTAAGATAAATTCGTAATGGAATGGAAATTCAAATTTTTCTTGATGTGATTAATAGACCCCCCTTTTTTTGGTGCTGTTCAAGTTCTCTTGGTGCTTACTGATCCTTGTTTCAACATGTGTAGGGCGCAAGGGAGTATGGATGGCAAGTGAGTGAGAATGTTGATTTTGATTGGAAAAAACTGAAAATCTAGGTCGGGGATGAAGTTTTCCTTAAAAGCATTCTAAACTCAACCGAGATTGTAGCAAAAGGATGGGTGAGGAGCTTGAACCCAAATGATCTAGTTGGTGGTACAGAGATTGGACGAGGATGGTGTGAGGTAAACGTTCAAGTACCAACAAAAAGAGATGAAATGTTGGTGAGACCATATGGGTTATTTGCCACAATTGCAGACTGTGTTGGTGCAACCATAGCATAGCCTTGTCCCTTTATCTCGGTATGTCTTTGTTAAACTTGTGATACCAATAATTTTAATAACATGGAGCTTGATGCTTATACATGGATGTTTATTTGTAGGTGGTCCGTGAGGATTGAGAAATGATGCATGAGGACCCCGGACTAAGCTTCTTGTTGCTTTAATTTATTGTTTAATGTTACAATACTTTACGTTGGATACTGTCTACCTTATTTATGTTTAGTGCTTTTGTTATGACAATTGCTTATTTGAAATACAATTTCGTTTTATTCATTTAATAATTAGTTGATCTTTTATTCATATCGTAATAATAGAGTGTGCATGCTGAAAATAGCGTCCTATCATATGATTTGTCGGAACTTTGAAATTGTCCTATTAAACTTATTAATCGTCCTAACAATAAACTTTTAAGGACGCTTAACATTGTAAAAGTGTCCTAACATGTTGTTATTAGGACGTTATTTAGGTTGTTAATAGACATTTTATACGACCAAAAAATTGGTTTCATAATCTTCTTTGAGATATTAGAACCCTTTTCTTGGTGCTAAAGTAGCTATAATGTTACATGATAAGCGTCCTAACAATTATCTTTTAAGTACGCTTGTATGTGTATCAAAAGATTAAAATTAGGTAACCACATGTTAGAACATTGTAAAAGTGTCCTAATATGTTGTTATTAGGACGTTATTTGGTTGTTCATGGACATATTATGCGACCATAAATTTGGTTTCATAATCGTATTTGGGATATTAGGACCCTTTTCTTGGTGTTAAAGTAACTATAATGTTATGTGATAACCGTCCTAAGAATCAACATTTAAGGACGCTTGTATGTGTATCAAAAGATTAAAAGTTTGGTTACCACATGTTAGAACATTGTAAAAGTGTCCTAATATGGTTTTATTAGGACGTTATTTGGTTGTTTATAGACCTATTATGCGACCATAAAATTGGTATCATAATCTTATTTGAGTTATTAGGACCCTGTTCTTGGTTTCTAAAATAGCTATGATGTTGCATCATATGTGTCCTAACAAACTTTTAAGGACCTTTTTATGTGTGTCAAAAGATTAAAAGTAGGTAAGCACATGTCAAAACATTGTAAAAGTGTCCTCATATGGTTTTATTAGGACGCTATCTATGTTATTCATAGACATATAATACGACCATAAAATTGGTTTCATAAGGTATTTGAGATATTAGGACGCTTTGGACCTATTACAACCGCCTTACATGAAACGCTTTCATCGTTGGTCCTATTAAATGAAAGGTCCTAAAAAGTACCATTTAGGACGCTTACGGGGGTACTAAAAAGCCACTTTTCTTGTAGTGTACAAGGTAAATAAATAAATGTATAAGCATTATATTTTCGGTTCATGTAAAGTTTTTGTGGTGACAAATAATTTTTGTACTTTGCAAAAATGTCAAATTGTTGTAGTAAAATATTCTTACTTCATATGTTGCTCGTTTCTAGAGGTTTGGGATTTATTTGGTGTTGTAAACACTTATTAATCAAAATTTTAAAGTTACAGGGGTATTTTGGTCATTTTACATGTTTTGAAATTTCGGGTATTACAACTTCTTCCCCTCTAAAAGAAAATTTTCATCCTCAAAATTTGAAGTCGCAAAGTTAAACAGAGTCGTAGTAAGTCGTAAAAGATCGTCACGCACAATTCTCACGCCCGGAGAAGTTCTTCCAGAAGGATCTTCAAAACAAATGGTTTCTCATGACTCGATCAAACAAGGTGGGTTCAGATTCCTCAGAAAAGACAAATTGGGTTGATTCGGATCAAAAGAACCATACAATATAAAATGGACGGTAGGTGAGTCTTCTGAAAAGCTTGAACATAATTTCAAATCAGATTAACTGCATTATCAGTAGAGAGCTCTACAAAGAGCTTAAGATTTATAACTGAGGTCACCAGAATGCAAAACGAGAGTTTAAACTCATCCAGATATCTAATGAACGAAAATAGGGTATACGCATAGGTAGAATGAACCTAATGTCTCACTAATCACGGATAATCCAGCGGAGATCAGATTCTAAACTTCTTAGGTACTCCCCCAAGATATCCTATGGCCAGAATGAGTGCACGTTATATGGTGTAAGTATTATCACGTTGATCAGGCGTCATAATACTAGCACCGCATAAATATGCCTTCATGATGATCATACGTTATCTCGAGTCGTGAGTATAACAACCTATCTTAATCCACCTAGTACTTCTACAGTCTCAGAGTTAATCAGATCAAAGTCAGAGTCAAGAGAGAAAATTAGACTATTCGCAAGAGTATCAGAATTCCAGATTGCCTAGCAGAAGTAGGGTACGCCGTCACAAGCATCAGATTTCCACAGTTCGCCAAAATTCCTCAGGACAAAGCCATCATCGAACATACGAAAATAAGCACGGGACTGAAATGCTTCTAGGGAATTTTTAAATCATTAGAGGATCTTGTCATGATATCACGAAACTTAAGGGAGTCAACGGAAATGAAAACTAATCGTCAATAACTTCGGTCTTCACAGAATCAATTCTTCCAAACATAAAAGGTCTGATTCAGAAATCCGTTCATTCAAAACATCAATTCTCTTCAAGTCCGGTTAATCTGTCTTCGTCTGTCCATCAGTCGGGAAGTGAAACCAAGATCGGGACTTGTTCTGGTTCGTCGAGCCTCCTGCAGTTCTTCTTGGAATGTGATGGGGCAATGTGGATTTCTGGCACGATCTTTAAGTTTCTTCATCATCCAGTCTGCTTCCGCCCTCAATTCATCTTAGTACAAACAAGATGAATAGGGAAGTGAGACTGTACGTCTTCATCAGCTCCAGGTTCGCCGTCTTTCTTCTGCATCGCCAACACTTCTGTCTTGTAAGGAATGTCTTCACTCTTCAGGATAGTCACCGCTGTTGTCAACTCTAGGTCAGGTAGTGAAGTAATTCTTCTGATGCGTTTCTAGTTGTCTTGATGCATACGCAAAACCTTCTGTGTTGCAAGGGGGATAACCGAGTCTCTTTCTGAAATGTCTCAAAATTTATTCCGTCTGAGGGTATGGAAAAAAATTTCTATTTCAGCTTTCCAAAACTCCGTTCTCAATCGGACTAAGTTGTTTCTCTCTGGTCACAAAATTTATCAAGGGTAACGCAAGTTGTAAACATTTTTCAGAATCCTGATGTAAGGTTCAAAAGATTTCAGTGTACCATTTTGTTATCAGTCTTGACCATTTGGTGATAGTTTCAAAATTTGCGGGATTTAAGAGATATTCTCAATCAAGAAAAACATTGTCTCAACAGATATCAATCTCTGAAAATGCACAAGTGATCATCAAATTTCTTACAAAGTGCAAAAATGATTTTCATGTTCTTCTTCGTCTCCGAATGTACTATTAAGTCATACAATGACCATTTGCCCAAGTACTCATGAGAACACATTCATTTATCAAATTTACAGAATAGTCAGAGCTTTAGCTAATACTATTAGCGTCACAAATCTTTATATCAGTTGTTACAAATACGGACATCGATCTCAAGAATAACCTCAATTCATATTTCCATCTGAAGGAAACTTCGCGCTCTGAAATTGAATAGATACAAAGTCGTTTCAGGGTGGAGAAATAAGAGTTCCAAATAGCAATACGGTTCAGCTTCCAGAATCAATACATGTCTCCTGTCATCATTCTTCTTTATCGCGAACAAAACTGAAATACGCCAAGAAAATACACTTAAGCGAACTTACTTCTCACTCCGGTGGAAAATTTGGTAGTTCAATCAGAAATCGTGTTCAGAAAATTCAGGGTGCCAAGTAATTTTCAAGATAAGGTTCATTCATTGGTGTACGAAATAGGTTTAAGGAAAACTTCATAACCGCGAAAGTAACACACGAGTCTCCAGAGTGATAGCGGTAGCAGAAAGTTTAACAATCGGTAATCGTGTTAGGGAGTTCAAAATTGTTTCAAACGCCAAAGGTGAGACATAGGAGGATAGTTGTCAATATTTTGGATGTTCAATTAATCAATCCTTTATTCAGAATAAAATCGAAGTTAACAGTCCACAGAAAGACAGATCAACAAGGCAAATCTTATCATCCAAAATGAGAGGGAAACATTCTTGTAACAACCGAGAAATTTCCAAGTCATTATTTTACTAATTTTATTTGCTTATTATGCTATTTTAAGTAAATTGGCTTTTGCCGGGAAAGTTGTCCGCGTACGTCGTGACACGTACACTGAAATTTGTATTTTGAGTCAGGCTATGCTTAGACTACCCATTAATATGATTTATGTATCTCCACATACTTGCTTTCATATGGAATAATTTAATTTTCCATTTCTACGCGAAGTTTGCACATTTTACGTTTTACGCGTTTTCGGCTCGCGGTTTAAGCTTTAAAGACGTTATAACACTCCGAAAGGCTCGGGAAATTTATGAAACATCAAATTAGGTCATTTTAAGTTAAATTTGACATTCTTATGAAAATAGTATCTTCATGACATTTATTTTCACAAACTATGCATAAAACGTTACCGGTTTAGCCCCGATGGCCTTCAAACTCACTCCGTGACTTAGGATACTTGTGCAAAACATGTATATAATGTATTTTTGCAAAATAATAAAGTAAATACACCTTGGAACCTCCCCATGGCCGGCCTCCCTCCCCCCTTTATCTACTTACACACTCTTTACTTTCACACTTCCAAAGATACATTCATTATTAGTTCTTGCATCTCAAAAACTCTCTCTAAAATCACCCAACTTCAAAACCTCCTTCTCCACCCCATTTCTGCCGAAAATCATCAGCCCAACACCACCATTGTTCAAGTTTTCAAGTCTCAAATCTTGTATCATTCGTTTGGTATTCGTCTTGGTAAGTTTTCTTAGCATTTTCAACCTCATTTCCCTCTTTTTCTATGATTTTTCTATCATTTTACTTAGAGTTTTAAAGGATTAGAAAAATCACTCTTGCATGTGTGATTTGAAGGATATTTATTCAATATTTTATAATGATATAAGATTTAGATAGGTGGTTAGGCTTGATTTGGTTATTAGATACAAGATAGGAATTGATTTAAAAGGGGTTATGATGAAGTTATTATTGATTTTTCCATATGTTTTGTTTATAAAACTTATTAGATACACAAAATAAACTTGAGCTCCTGGACATTTTGAATTCTTTAACTAATAAAATGGTAGTGATGATGGAATATAGGCATGCATTGGTTCAAAAACCCATTTATTAGGCTTAAAAGTAGATCATTGTCATTGGCCCAAATCTGTCCCAGATTTCATCCAGCAAGACGACTTCACCATTTTCTCCTCAAAAGGTTTTAAGGAAAAATAAAAATATTGGGAGTTAGCCACAGGTCTTAGAATCATTTTCCCGAAAACCTTACCTCTTAATTCGTCCTGGATATTTTTAGAGAAAATCCACACTAAGACTGGTCCAGGAATGCATGTCAGATTTGAAAGGCTAATTACTCTAAAATGTTGTAAAGAACATTAGGTTGGTGTAAACATGAAAGTTGTAGCCAAGACCTGTAGAAAAACTTTCCCACAAGCCATGTGTCCATTAGACCTGTAGATAAGAAGATACACTCTTTTTCCTAAACCCATTTGGATGCTGAGTATAACTATCTAGAGACACAGGGGTAAATTTGTAATTTTACCCATGTTCTGAAGTTCTCAGTAATTTGAGGCCTTGATTTTCATATTTTAAAGAGTCATACCTTTCTAAGCATATAAAGGTCATAATTTTAGCCTTTACGGTTTAGAAATGGCGACCCGATTAGTGCGGCAATTTTATAAACTTTCCATCAGCTTTGCATTTTTAAACCATATAAGCTTTTATAAACGTCTTTCGACCCATGTCTTGCTATAAGACTTTTAAATAAATGACCATATGATATTTTGAGTTCAAGTACTGAATTAAATCATGAACATAAAGTATTATACCTTAATCCCGAGCCTAAGTCGTGTTGTATTTTTATTTAGGTCACTTGTGATCTTTGCGGTTTTTCTCGACGTGCACACTTCTCCGATTTCCGTTGCTACTTCATTATTGGTGAGTTCATAGCCCCAATTTTACCTTAATTGTTTTACAAACTCCGTGGGGGAGATACATGCTATAAATAACTATGATCACAATGCTTTGAAAACTGTATGCTATCCTGACATTGTTATTGCCTAAGTTTCCCAAAGCCTGAAAGTCCCTTCTTTATCGTGAATCGTTAATCACTTGCGAGTGAACGCGAATGCCGTGAATAGATCTATTGGGAATGACTTTCCCCATTTTGGACCGCTGCCCTGCATGGGCAACCATATGCACTGTATTTGAGGTTGCTAGGTAATTAGGCTATTACCTCTTGTTGAAGGGCAAAAATTTATATTCCGCTAGAATATCTGACCAAGTTAATGTTCGGGGTCACGAGCTTAGTGCAATAATAACTTTTCTAGACTCTGCATTTGTTGCTTAGTCATTTTTATAAACTGAATTATATTGTGATCAACTGCTTATTACTAAAACTCTATGGATTCACTCAACCTTTGTGTTGACGTTTTAGCATGTTTTATCTCAGGTTTAAAGGCATGAAGGTCTTGGATGGAGTCGCACGGATATATTTTGAGGACTCGGCATATTTTCACATTTGAAGTGTCTATATTTTAAAGATTTATGTTATGTTTAAAACATCTGCAATCTTTTGAAAACATTGTGTTTTATGAAAACTGTTGGGACCTTTGCAAACTCTGAGGTTTTAATGTATCAAATGTGAAACACTTTTAAAACGTCTCTTTTCAAGGGTCGTTTTCCATGACTTGTACTTTGTGCTAGGAAGTAATACCCCAGTGATCTATCTTCCGCTGTTATAATTTTGGGGGTGTTACAGATTGGCATCAGAGCTACAGTTATAGAGAACTGGGTCGTTTTCAAAACCCAAACTATAACTATTTTTCACTAAAGAGTCTCTCATTGCCGTATCCGATATCCGTGCGCGTGTACCACCAGACTGCCTATGTTGTTACTTATATGTCATCACTAATGGTATTATATAAAATATGATGATATACACTCTTATTTATATAAAGGATAATTATATAAATACTCGAACATTTATGCTCATTCTTGGAGCACCGATATTCTATCGACTTACATGCTATTTATATACACACTTGGTGTACTTTTCGATCAATATGCTTATTTATTAAGCATCACTATTTTTATATAAAGGTTAATTATATAAATGTTTGACTGATTTTGACCTCTTACGCTTATTTCAGAGCTTGTGCTCAAACCTTGTTTTCTCCGATTACGCATCTATACTTACATTTTAATGGTCTCTTCTATTTTATCAAACATCGTGAGTAATACCGTAATTCGCTAAAACTTTTTCATGACCTTTCATAACATCGTCTTATGCAAACCCGTTGCAGTCTATCGATTTCCCTCGGTTGTCCTGCTATCCGCATTCGAAGACGAGCTGGAACATTGGTCCCATACTTTTAGAACACCTACTTTGCCTGGCAAACAATTGCCTAAAGACACGCCGGATGATTAGAGCATGACTTTAATGTGCCGCCTTGGAACACCCTATTTTCGGAACACGACTTTTAACGTCCCATTCTCTTTCACTCCTTGTGTTTTGAAGAATCACGCCGCTAGGAAGGTAACACCGAAGCTTGACAACAATGTTTACCTTAACTTAATACTATCTTTCGATTCCGAGGACACAATTTGGAAACTTTTTGACCACCATTCTGACACCCACTTCACCAACTTGTATACTAACGTCAAATAGTGAGACAAAGCCATTCGAGGACAAGCCTATAGAGTGTGAACTCAAACCAGAAGATTACTCACTCGAAGAAGAACCCCTCGGAAGACGAGAAGGAAAACCATTACTGCACCTACTCCTCTCGCACGATCAAAGCCTATTACTAGAGAGCCCATCCAACACATCATCCCATTGTTGGTGTCACACATGGCGCATCATGAGAGATATTTCACATCAACAGAAACGAGATGTGATGGCCAACCTATAGTTTCGTTGGAGAAGAGTAAAGCTCGAGGAGCCAAGTACGGATCATACTTAATCAACATTCGTGATATTTATTGACTTTACCATTTATTATTTGTTCTCATTTAACCTCAAACAATTTTCGCGATACCAATGCCTTTCTCATTTTATGTTGTTCTTATTTAACACGTATGTTTTCAACATAACGCTTTTCTCATTTATTGTTGGTCCCCATTCATTCTCACTTAGCATTCGCAATGCTTATTGTCTTTGTCGCTTATTGCGTTTCTTATTAATTGTTACTCTTAACTAGCATTCATGCTACTTGTTGTATTTCTCATTTATTGTTCATTCTCATTTCTTCTTCCCATTTAGCATTCGAGATGCACATTGTCTTTCTAATTCATTGATTTTCCCGGTTATTCTCATATAACATTCGTGATATTTATGGATTTCATCATTTATCGTTTGTTCTCTTCCATGACATTTATCATCTTCCTCCTTTATTATTTGCCTTCACATTTATTGTCTGTCTCATTTGTTCTCATTTAAAGTATTGTTACGCTTATTGCTTTCTTAATTCTTGTCTATTTCACTTCATTTCTTTTAACAATCGTGATGTTTATTATCCTTATCAGTTATCCATTTTCCTTATTCATTCTCATTTGATATTCGCAATGAATATTGTCTATCTCGTTTATTATTGAACCTCATTTAGAATTATGTCTTTCAGTATTGGTCTCTTTTGACTATTGATTTGATTTGCTGGTTGTCTCGATTAATTGATTATTTTTGTTAATATTCTATATCTCTTCGCTTTACTTTTATTGTGATTTATGGTTCTTCTGTTTCATTAATTTGAGTCATTGACCTCTCTTTTACACACCCTTTCATTTGCTTTTTCGTTCTTATGAATATCAAATTTTCTTCTGAGAACTCTATACTCATACTAGTAAGAATGATATGGACATCTTGATCCATTCATTATTGTTCTGATTCATTGACCCTTTCATTTGCATCGATTGATAACAGTTTGCTTCTTCGTTCATACAGATATCTAATCTATCCCTTTTAAGCAGTCTTTGCTCCTAAAACATTACACTTAACAGAATTCTATTATTATTTTTGTGATTCATCATGATCTTTCATTGGTATTATTAATTACTCCTTGTAACTATCTTTAACCCCAAGGCATTGGCATCTACTTCTTTCGACTGATAGTACGCTCCTGTAGTAATCCCATTCGCATTAATCGCTAGTACGCATCAGGGCGTAGGAACAACACTCCAGGACAACAGGCTGCAAGCAGTACAAGATCGTCAGGAGAGTTACGTGAAAGTTCACCACGAAAGCACGTGCTATGTTTCGAAAAATGATGAAAATTGAACTCGATGTACGTTGAACCCTTCAAGAATTTGGCAAAAGCTGGACCGGTAGCTTATCGACTCGAACCACCCAAAAGAGACCACTAGTGTGCACAACACATTTTACGATTCGAACTCGAAGAAGTGCCTATCGGATGAAACCCTCGTCACTCCACTAGAGGAGATTCAACTTGACGACAAGCTTTACTTTGATAAGGAACCAGTTGTGATCATGAACCAGGAAGTCAAACGACTCAAGCAGAGTGAATTCCCATTGTCAAGATTCGTTGGAATACTCGACATGGACTCGAGTACACATGGGAGCGAAAAGAGCAGATTGCGACGAGAATATCCTCATTTCTTTTCCGACACACCGTCAGCCGATAAGATAAACTGAATCATGAGGACATGATTCCTTTTTAACGGATGGGTAATGTAACAACCGAGAAATTTCCAAGTCATTATTTTACTAATTTTATTTGCTTATTATGCTATTTTAAGTAAATTGGCTTTTGCCGGGAAAGTTGCCCGCGTACGTCGTGACACGTACACTGAAATTTGTAATTTGAGTCAGGCTATGCTTAGACTACCCATTAATATGATTTATGTATATCCACATACTTGTTTTCATATGGAATAATTTAATTTTCCATTTCTACGCGAAGTTTGCACATTTTACGTTTTTACGCGTTTTCGGCTCGCGGTTTAAGCTTTAAAGACGTTATAACACTCCGAAAGGCTCGGGAAATTTATGAAACATCAAATTAGGTCATTTTAAGTTAAATTTGACATTCTTATGAAAATAGTATCTTCATGACATTTATTTTCACAAACTATGCATAAAACGTTACCAGTTTAGCCCCGATGGCCTTCAAACTCACTCCGTGACTTAGGATACTTGTGCAAAACATGTATATAATGTATTTTTGCAAAATAATAAAGTAAATACACCTTGGAACCTCCCCATGGCCGGCCTCCCTCCCCCCTTTATCTACTTAACACACTCTTTACTTTCACACTTCCAAAGATACATTCATTATTAGTTCTTGCATCTCAAAAACTCTCTCTAAAATCACCCAACTTCAAAACCTCCTTCTCCACCCATTTCTGCCGAAAATCATCAGCCCAACACCACCATTGTTCAAGTTTTCAAGTCTCAAATCTTGTATCATTCGTTTGGTATTCGTCTTGGTAAGTTTTCTTAGCATTTTCAACCTCATTTCCCTCTTTTTCTATGATTTTTCTATCATTTTACTTAGAGTTTTAAAGGATTAGAAAAATCACTCTTGCATGTGTGATTTGAAGGATATTTATTCAATATTTTATAATGATATAAGATTTAGATAGGTGGTTAGGCTTGATTTGGTTATTAGATACAAGATAGGAATTGATTTAAAAGGGGTTATGATGAAGTTATTATTGATTTTTCCATATGTTTTGTTTATAAAACTTATTAGATACACAAAATAAACTTGAGCTCCTGGACATTTTGAATTCTTTAACTAATAAAATGGTAGTGATGATGGAATATAGGCATGCATTGGTTCAAAAACCCATTTATTAGGCTTAAAAGTAGATCATTGTCATTGGCCCAAATCTGTCCCAGATTTCATCCAGCAAGACGACTTCACCATTTTCTCCTTAGAAGGTTTTAAGGAAAAATAAAAATATTGGGAGTTAGCCACAGGTCTTAGAATCATTTTCCCGAAAACCTTACCTCTTAATTCGTCCTGGATATTTTTAGAGAAAATCCACACTAAGACTGGTCCAGGAATGCATGTCAGATTTGAAAGGCTAATTACTCTAAAATGTTGTAAAGAAAATTAGGTTGGTGTAAACATGAAAGTTGTAGCCAAGACCTGTAGAAAACTTTTCCCATAAGCCATGTGTCCATTAGACCTGTAGATAAGAAGATACACTCTTTTTCCTAAACCCATTTGGATGCTGAGTATAACTATCTAGAGACACAGGGGTAAATTTGTAATTTTACCCATGTTATGAAGTTCTCAGTAATGTGAGGCCCTGATTTTCATATTTTACAGAGTCATACCTTTCTAAGCATATAAAGTTCATAATTTTAGCCTTCACGGTTTAGAAATGGCGACCCGATTAGTGCGGCAATTTTATAAACTTTCCATCAGCTTTGCATTTTTAAACCATATAAGCTTTTATAAACGTCTTTCGACCCATGTCTTGCTATAAGACTTTTAAATAAATGACCATATGATATTTTGAGTTCAAGTACTGAATTAAATCATGAACATAAAGTATTATACCTTAATCCCGAGCCTAAGTCGTGTTGTATTTTTATTTAGGTCACTTGTGATCTTTGCGGTTTTTCTCGACGTGCACACTTCTCCGATTTCCGTTGCTACTTCATTATTGGTGAGTTCATAGCCCCAATTTTACCTTAATTGTTTTACAAACTCCGTGGGGGAGATACATGCTATAAATAACTATGATCACAATGCTTTGAAAACTGTATGCTATCCTGACATTGTTATTGCCTAAGTTTCCCAAAGCCTGAAAGTCCCTTCTTTATCGTGAATCGTTAATCACTTGCGAGTGAACGCGAATGCCGTGAATAGATCTATTGGGAATGACTTTCCCCATTTTGGACCGCTGCCCTGCATGGGCAACCATATGCACTGTATTTGAGGTTGCTAGGTAATTAGGCTATTACCTCTTGTTGAAGGGCAAAAATTTATATTCCGCTAGAATATCTGACCAAGTTAATGTTCGGGGTCACGAGCTTAGTGCAATAATAACTTTTCTAGACTCTGCATTTGTTGCTTAGTCATTTTTATAAACTGAATTATATTGTGATCAACTGCTTATTACTAAAACTCTATGGATTCACTCAACCTTTGTGTTGACGTTTTAGCATGTTTTATCTCAGGTTTAAAGGCATGAAGGTCTTGGATGGAGTCGCACGGATATATTTTGAGGACTCGGCATATTTTCACATTTGAAGTGTCTATATTTTAAAGATTTATGTTATGTTTAAAACATCTGCAATCTTTTGAAAACATTGTGTTTTATGAAAACTGTTGGGACCTTTGCAAACTCTGAGGTTTTAATGTATCAAATGTGAAACACTTTTAAAACGTCTCTTTTCAAGGGTCGTTTTCCATGACTTGTACTTTGTGCTAGGAAGTAATACCCCAGTGATCTATCTTCCGCTGTTATAATTTTGGGGGTGTTACAGATTGGCATCAGAGCTACAGTTATAGAGAACTGGGTCGTTTTCAAAACCCAAACTATAACTATTTTTCACTAAAGAGTCTCTCATTGCCGTATCCGATATCCGTGCGCGTGTACCACCAGACTGCCTATGTTGTTACTTATATGTCATCACTAATGGTATTATATAAAATATGATGATATACACTCTTATTTATATAAAGGATAATTATATAAATACTCGAACATTTATGCTCATTCTTGGAGCACCGATATTCTATCGACTTACATGCTATTTATATACACACTTGGTGTACTTTTCGATCAATATGCTTATTTATTAAGCATCACTATTTTTATATAAAGGTTAATTATATAAATGTTTGACTGATTTTGACCTCTTACGCTTATTTCAGAGCTTGTGCTCAAACCTTGTTTTCTCCGATTACGCATCTATACTTACATTTTAATGGTCTCTTCTATTTTATCAAACATCGTGAGTAATACCGTAATTCGCTAAAACTTTTTCATGACCTTTCATAACATCGTCTTATGCAAACCCGTTGCAGTCTATCGATTTCCCTCGGTTGTCCTGCTATCCGCATTCGAAGACGAGCTGGAACATTGGTCCCATACTTTTAGAACACCTACTTTGCCTGGCAAACAATTGCCTAAAGACACGCCGGATGATTAGAGCATGACTTTAATGTGCCGCCTTGGAACACCCTATTTTCGGAACACGACTTTTAACGTCCCATTCTCTTTCACTCCTTGTGTTTTGAAGAATCACGCCGCTAGGAAGGTAACACCGAAGCTTGACAACAATGTTTACCTTAACTTAATACTATCTTTCGATTCCGAGGACACAATTTGGAAACTTTTTGACCACCATTCTGACACCCACTTCACCAACTTGTATACTAACGTCAAATAGTGAGACAAAGCCATTCGAGGACAAGCCTATAGAGTGTGAACTCAAACCAGAAGATTACTCACTCGAAGAAGAACCCTCGGAAGACGAGAAGGAAAACCATTACTGCACCTACTCCTCTCGCACGATCAAAGCCTATTACTAGAGAGCCCATCCAACACATCATCCCATTGTTGGTGACACACATGGCGCATCATGAGAGATATTTCACATCAACAGAAACGAGATGTGATGGCCAACCTACAGTTTTGTTGGAGAAGAGTAAAGCTCGAGGAGCCAAGTACGGATCATACTTAATCAACATTCGTGATATTTATTGACTTTACCATTTATTATTTGTTCTCATTTAACCTCAAACAATTTTCGCGATACCAATGCCTTTCTCATTTTATGTTGTTCTTATTTAACACGTATGTTTTCAACATAACGCTTTTCTCATTTATTGTTGGTCCCCATTCATTCTCACTTAGCATTCGCAATGCTTATTGTCTTTGTCGCTTATTGCGTTTCTTATTAATTGTTACTCTTAACTAGCATTCATGCTACTTGTTGTATTTCTCATTTATTGTTCATTCTCATTTCTTCTTCCCATTTAGCATTCGAGATGCACATTGTCTTTCTAATTCATTGATTTTCCCGGTTATTCTCATATAACATTCGTGATATTTATGGATTTCATCATTTATCGTTTGTTCTCTTCCATGACATTTATCATCTTCCTCCTTTATTATTTGCCTTCACATTTATTGTCTGTCTCATTTGTTCTCATTTAAAGTATTGTTACGCTTATTGCTTTCTTAATTCTTGTCTATTTCACTTCATTTCTTTTAACAATCGTGATGTTTATTATCCTTATCAGTTATCCATTTTCCTTATTCATTCTCATTTGATATTCGCAATGAATATTGTCTATCTCGTTTATTATTGAACCTCATTTAGAATTATGTCTTTCAGTATTGGTCTCTTTTGACTATTGATTTGATTTGCTGGTTGTCTCGATTAATTGATTATTTTTGTTAATATTCTATATCTCTTCGCTTTACTATTATTGTGATTTATGGTTCTTCTGTTTCATTAATTTGAGTCATTGACCTCTCTTTTACACACCCTTTCATTTGCTTTTTCGTTCTTATGAATATCAAATTTTCTTCTGAGAACTCTATACTCATACTAGTAAGAATGATATGGACATCTTGATCCATTCATTATTGTTCTGATTCATTGACCCTTTCATTTGCATCGATTGATAACAGTTTGCTTCTTCGTTCATACAGATATCTAATCTATCCCTTTTAAGCAGTCTTTGCTCCTAAAACATTACACTTAACAGAATTCTATTATTATTTTTGTGATTCATCATGATCTTTCATTGGTATTATTAATTACTCCTTGTAACTATCTTTAACCCCAAGGCATTGGCATCTACTTCTTTCGACTGATAGTACGCTCCTGTAGTAATCCCATTCGCATTAATCGCTAGTACGCATCAGGGCGTAGGAACAACACTCCAGGACAACAGGCTGCAAGCAGTACAAGATCGTCAGGAGAGTTACGTGAAAGTTCACCACGAAAGCACGTGCTATGTTTCGAAAAATGATGAAAATTGAACTCGATGTACGTTGAACCCTTCAAGAATTTGGCAAAAGCTGGACCGGTAGCTTATCGACTCGAACCACCCAAAAGAGACCACTAGTGTGCACAACACATTTTACGATTCGAACTCGAAGAAGTGCCTATCGGATGAAACCCTCGTCACTCCACTAGAGGAGATTCAACTTGACGACAAGCTTTACTTTGATAAGGAACCAGTTGTGATCATGAACCAGGAAGTCAAACGACTCAAGCAGAGTGAATTCCCATTGTCAAGATTCGTTGGAATACTCGACATGGACTCGAGTACACATGGGAGCGAAAAGAGCAGATTGCGACGAGAATATCCTCATTTCTTTTCCGACACACCGTCAGCCGATAAGATAAACTGAATCATGAGGACATGATTCCTTTTTAACGGATGGGTAATGTAACAACCGAGAAATTTCCAAGTCATTATTTTACTAATTTTATTTGCTTATTATGCTATTTTAAGTAAATTGGCTTTTGCCGGGAAAGTTGCCCGCGTACGTCGTGACACGTACACTGAAATTTGTAATTTGAGTCAGGCTATGCTTAGACTACCCATTAATATGATTTATGTATATCCACATACTTGTTTTCATATGGAATAATTTAATTTTCCATTTCTACGCGAAGTTTGCACATTTTACGTTTTACGCGTTTTCGGCTCGCGGTTTAAGCTTTAAAGACGTTATAACACTCCGAAAGGCTCGGGAAATTTATGAAACATCAAATTAGGTCATTTTAAGTTAAATTTGACATTCTTATGAAAATAGTATCTTCATGACATTTATTTTCACAAACTATGCATAAAACGTTACCAGTTTAGCCCCGATGGCCTTCAAACTCACTCCGTGACTTAGGATACTTGTGCAAAACATGTATATAATGTATTTTTGCAAAATAATAAAGTAAATACACCTTGGAACCTCCCCATGGCCGGCCTCCCTCCCCCCTTTATCTACTTACACACTCTTTACTTTCACACTTCCAAAGATACATTCATTATTAGTTCTTGCATCTCAAAAAATCTCTCTCTAAAATCACCCAACTTCAAAACCTCCTTCTCCACCCCATTTCTGCCGAAAATCATCAGCCCAACACCACCATTGTTCAAGTTTTCAAGTCTCAAATCTTGTATCATTCGTTTGGTATTCGTCTTGGTAAGTTTTCTTAGCATTTTCAACCTCATTTCCCTCTTTTTCTATGATTTTTCTATCATTTTACTTAGAGTTTTAAAGGATTAGAAAAATCACTCTTGCATGTGTGATTTGAAGGATATTTATTCAATATTTTATAATGATATAAGATTTAGATAGGTGGTTAGGCTTGATTTGGTTATTAGATACAAGATAGGAATTGATTTAAAAGGGGTTATGATGAAGTTATTATTGATTTTTCCATATGTTTTGTTTTATAAAACTTATTAGATACACAAAATAAACTTGAGCTCCTGGACATTTTGAATTCTTTAACTAATAAAATGGTAGTGATGATGGAATATAGGCATGCATTGGTTCAAAAACCCATTTATTAGGCTTAAAAGTAGATCATTGTCATTGGCCCAAATCTGTCCCAGATTTCATCCAGCAAGACGACTTCACCATTTTCTCCTCAGAAGGTTTTAAGGAAAAATAAAAATATTGGGAGTTAGCCACAGGTCTTAGAATCATTTTCCCGAAAACCTTACCTCTTAATTCGTCCTGGATATTTTTAGAGAAAATCCACACTAAGACTGGTCCAGGAATGCATGTCAGATTTGAAAGGCTAATTACTCTAAAATGTTGTAAAGAAAATTAGGTTGGTGTAAACATGAAAGTTGTAGCCAAGACCTGTAGAAAACTTTTCCCATAAGCCATGTGTCCATTAGACCTGTAGATAAGAAGATACACTCTTTTTCCTAAACCCATTTGGATGCTGAGTATAACTATCTAGAGACACAGGGGTAAATTTGTAATTTTACCCATGTTATGAAGTTCTCAGTAATGTGAGGCCCTGATTTTCATATTTTACAGAGTCATACCTTTCTAAGCATATAAAGTTCATAATTTTAGCCTTCACGGTTTAGAAATGGCGACCCGATTAGTGCGGCAATTTTATAAACTTTCCATCAGCTTTGCATTTTTAAACCATATAAGCTTTTATAAACGTCTTTCGACCCATGTCTTGCTATAAGACTTTTAAATAAATGACCATATGATATTTTGAGTTCAAGTACTGAATTAAATCATGAACATAAAGTATTATACCTTAATCCCCGAGCCTAAGTCGTGTTGTATTTTTATTTAGGTCACTTGTGATCTTTGCGGTTTTTCTCGACGTGCACACTTCTCCGATTTCCGTTGCTACTTCATTATTGGTGAGTTCATAGCCCCAATTTTACCTTAATTGTTTTACAAACTCCGTGGGGGAGATACATGCTATAAATAACTATGATCACAATGCTTTGAAAACTGTATGCTATCCTGACATTGTTATTGCCTAAGTTTCCCAAAGCCTGAAAGTCCCTTCTTTATCGTGAACCGTTAATCACTTGCGAGTGAACGCGAATGCCGTGAATAGATCTATTGGGAATGAATTTCCCCATTTTTGACCGCTGCCTTGCATGGGCAACCATATGCACTGTATTTGAGGTTGCTAGGTAATTAGGCTATTACCTCTTGTTGAAGGGCAAAAATTTATATTCCGCTAGAATATCTGACCAAGTTAATGTTCGGGGTCACGAGCTTAGTGCAATAATAACTTTTCTAGACTCTGCATTTGTTGCTTAGTCATTTTTATAAACTGAATTATATTGTGATCAACTGCTTATTACTAAAACTCTATGGATTCACTCAACCTTTGTGTTGACGTTTTAGCATGTTTTATCTCATGTTTAAAGGCATGAAGGTCTTGGATGGAGTCGCACGGATATATTTTGAGGACTCGGCATATTTTCACATTTGAAGTGTCTATATTTTAAAGATTTATGTTATGTTTAAAACATCTGCAATCTTTTGAAAACATTGTGTTTTATGAAAACTGTTGGGACCTTTGCAAACTCTGAGGTTTTAATGTATCAAATGTGAAACACTTTTAAAACGTCTCTTTTCAAGGGTCGTTTTCCATGACTTGTACTTTGTGCTAGGAAGTAATACCCCAGTGATCTATCTTCCGCTGTTATAATTTTGGGGGTGTTACAATTTATAGTACAAAGCATAAGCTTTTAATTCTAAAAGTGATCTTAACAGACTTAAATCAAAAGCAGGGCACGAATCAGAGTGATGCGGAAGCAAAATACTTAAACAAACACCTTATAGTCTACCCATTCCTCACTGGTCAAAACTTAAGTTCATATCAGGAAATCCTAAAGCAAGTTCTCAGGGTGTTCTCCTATGTTCTTACAGTGGAAGCCTAATGGTCCAGAACTCACAGGTCAAGGGTAAATGTATTACGAGTCGCAGCCTGTCTCTCTGATACCATAAATTGTAACACCCCGACCCGACAAGGGTAGAGATGTCACAATAATGGTGACATATCAGAAACATACACAAGCATACCTCTTCATTAATACAAAGGAATACAAAGGTTACAAGAAGTTACAAGGAAATACAAAATTACAGAGGAATAAATACTAAGTCTGAAAATAAAAATCCTTCTAGTCATCTCTATAACAAAATATCTATCACAGTGTAGTCTTCTAAGTCCAATGATACTCTCCACTCATACCCAGCTTCCTACTAAAACCTGCCGCAGGAAAAGAAATGTGGCTGAGCTACGAGAGCTCAGTGAACAGATATAACGGTAACAAGCAGTAATAAGAATAGTACAGAGTATCAGAAACATAAGTCATGCAGACATAATCAGAGTTAAAGGGGAAATAAAGGAGTAAGGATAAAGGATAGGGAATACTAAGTAGGTAAAGGTAAAAGGAAATAGTACAAGGTATAATAAGGGTCAAAGGTAAATAATGTATATGGTAAAGGTAAACAGTAATCCACCACGAGCCCAGAAACAGAGATATAATATATATAACCATGCCATCATCGTCAATCAGAGGGGTGTCCTCTCAGTAACCAGATAATATGAGGGGTGTCCTCATGTATGAAATGGAGTAGCTAGCTCCCAGAGGTTGTGAAAGACGTGTATCGTACACACCATCAGTCACCAGAGGTATACATGTAAACAGCAAATAATAACAGATAACAGAGACAGAGCAAATCTAGGATGCATCCATGCGCCCCAGTAGGCCAGATTCTTCTCCTACATAACAGATAAAATCAGGGATGGGGTAGGTCATCACTCTTCTACCCTAGAGTCATGCCATCGGTTCATCAATGGCATGGACATGAAACCCTCATGCCTAGTAAAATAAGTAATGGCTCGTAGTATCAAACTGTGGGTCAGGGTCCAATATCAAGTATCAGGTGTCCAAGTTCAAGTTTTATATCAGATGGTTCAAGTCAAGCTTCATTTCTAGTATATCAGATCAAGGTTTATATCAATGTATATCAGATCAAGGTTTATCAATGTATATCAGATCAAGGTTTATCAATGTATATCAGATCAAGGTTCAGAACAAGATGTCATATCGAATGATTCAGAAAAATATATCAAAAGTTTATAATCAAAAGTTCATTTCAGAAGTTTCTATCAAAAGTCCATTGAAAGCAATCCTTTAATAATGGTTTTTCATAGGCATAATCTTTCAAAGTAGGTTTCATAAAAATGATCTTTCAAAACGGATTTTCATAAAGATTGTCTTTAAAAATAGTTTTCATAAAAGTTAGTGGAATTTCATACAAAAGTATAAGTATTATTTTAAACAAATGATTTTTCTCGAACATTTCCAAGTCATAATTAAAAGGTTTTCACAACATAGATTCATATCAGAGGTCATAACAAAGGGAATCATAGAAAAGGAATCAAATCAGAAGTTAAACAGATCAGAATATGAAAAAGATCATAACAAGGTTCACAAAACAGGGGAAAGCATAGCAAGGTTCAAAGGGAACAAGATATCAAAGAGAAGGAGTTCATGAGAAACCTGTGAGAAGGTCAGAATATCTGTACCTTATACCGCAAATGAAAACACAACAGAACAACAAGGTCGGAAGCAACTCCATCTTCAGCGTATCTACATGAATTCATGATTTGTCTTATTAATAGTTTGTTCAATTCGGGTTACTTATTTTAGTCGGCTTTCCATTTTTAGTAACTTTCCTTTTTAGGTATCTTTCCAGAAACAGTAACTTTCCTTATTTAGTAGGTTTCAGATATTTCAGAGTAGGTTAAGTTATCAATAAATCAGTATTATGGACAATAGGGTTTATTTTGACAAGTTATAACAGTCCAGGGTTAATTATGACAACTTCCCATAATTTAGGGTTTTAAATGTAAATATGCCAAGATAAGGATCTACAGTGAAAATATTACAAGTTACTCATTTAAATTTATAAGTTTTCCAATATTACGATTCAAGTCCTTCAATTTTAACAATTTACAAATCAAACCTTTAATTTAAATGAAATACAATTCGATCCAATAATTATCCATATATACACATTTTACCCTTAATTAATCAAAATTACATTTTATACCCCTTGTATCAATATTTACGAATCCAACCTTCAATTTCCAGAATTTACAAAAATAGTCCTTTAGTTTTAAAATTTACAATTCGGATTATTAATTCTATACGGTTTACTTTTAAACCCTTTAGTTACAAATTTCACACGTATCACCCCCATTTTATATTTTTCACGAATCATCCCTGATCCAAAGTGTCTCACAAAAATAACCCATAAGTTTAATAATTTACAAAACACACCCTTCTAGTTTTATTTTCCAATCGGTTTACTTTTTATTTTCCAAAACCTAACCCTAATTGTACCAATCATTCTCCAATCATTATGCCATCATTAAACTCATTAAACAACCAGATCCAAACACAAGAATCCTAACCCTAATCGCATAACTAGGGTTTTTTCCTTTTTCTTTATTTCTCTTAAAATTCGATCGACAATAAAATTAGACCAAGAAGAATTAGGCTTCAACCATTACAAAAATCATTTTTCCAGAGTTATATGATGATGTTAGAACTCAGATAAAATAGATTTGAAATCCAGAAAATTCGTATGAACACGTTCGGATTTATTTTCGTTTTTAGGGTTTAATGATTCGTTAATTTCAATTCGACCAGAGTATGTTGCATGGATCAATTTCGCCATTTTATATGAATCATATACGATGTAAATAGCACAAGAAAAATACCAGATGTGGTTTAGAACCATCGGATGGAGTGTGAGAGTTTTGGTTCTTCTCGGCTACATCAAATCGAACAAAAATCAAAACCCACGAACCAAGCTTCTATAAATCGAACACCCATTTTTCTAGCCTTCTTCTATCACTAAGGAACTTAGGAAAAATGTTTGAGGGCCTCCAAAAATTCGGATCAATCGTGTGTGAATTTGTGTGATTCGGTTAGGGTTTAACAGAAATAAATGGGATATTAGCTAAATGAGGTGATTTGCCGTGATATGAGGGGGGAGGGAGGAACAAAATAACTGGCCAAATTGGTTATGGGAAATCAAGAGGATTAATTTTGACATAGTTTCCTTTTTTTTTTGTTGATATTTATCCTATTTAAATAACTCCAAATACAAGGTAAATAAATAAATGTATAAGCATTATATTTTCGGTTCATGTAAAGTTTTTGTGGTGACAAGTAATTTTTGTACTTTGCAAAAATGTCAAATTGTTGTAGTAAAATATTCTTACTTCATATGTTGCTCGTTTCCAGAGGTTTGGGATTTATTTGGTGTTGTAAAAACTTATTAATCAAAATTTTAAAGTTACAGGGGTATTTTGGTCATTTTACATGTTTTGAAATTTCGGGTATTACAACCACAACCTTTAACTCTAAAACTAACCCCATCATCTACATCTCCACTTGAACTTGGAACCAACACATCATCCTCATCACTATCACCATCACCACAACCTTTGGCTCTCACACTAACCCTATCACCTATATCACCCTTTCAACTTGACACCAACACATCATCCTCATCACTATCACCATCACCATAACCCTTAATGGGTCATCCCATCCTTTATCCCTTACAACCACACACATTAAGTTGTCCTTGTTGTCACCACAACCAACACCTCATAATGTGCCTTAGAGATGAATTGAGCTTTCAATTCTCTTATCTTGAGCACCTCCTCACACCTCCACAAGGACCCATCATCCCACCAACTCCACCACCCAATAGCCCAACCAAGTAAACATGGTTATGTTTAATATCTCCAATAAATGTCTAGGAACCCTTTTGGTGTCTTGAAGCAAATCTTGAAGTCTCATACTAATATTGATGTCTATGTGTCTTCTTGTTATTTAATTTTGCTTCATTGTTATAGTCATACTCATGTATGACATTTGCTTTATGTTTATGAAATGGGCTTTAATATGGTTGTTTCATGTTTATGTGGCTACCTAGCTAATTTTTGTTGAATATTTGTCAAAAGTGCTACTTGTTAGATATTATATATACGTCATCTAACTTTGTTTTGTAGCACGAATCATTGCTCGATTCCTTGATGTTCTCCAAATGAGGGGGAGTATACATCAAGGGGGAGCCTTGCAACCTTTTTGCGTCGACAAAAAGGGGGAGAAATGGGAGTAAACTCATTAAAAATGTGGTTAAAATAAATTTTAACATAAAATGAGTTTATGTTTTGTCATCATCAAAAAGGGGGAGATTGTTGATGCAAATAATGTTCTAAAAACGTTATTTATATCTTTCGATTACTTCACGTTTTGAGGAAGACAAAATGTGAAATCAAGTTACGTTAAAATTAACGTAAACAAGTTTTTAATCGGAAGATCCCGTTTCTACGCAAACCACTCTAGAACAAATTTACAAACTTGACAAATGATCAAAGAAGTAAATTTTGGTTTTGAGACTTTACATTTTAATGTGACAAAACATTTTTTCAAAAATAAACCTTACAAATTATTTTTGAATATTTAAGAAATATTTTAATGAAAAAATAAGTTTAAATTACATAACAGCTATTTCCCCCCCAAAATCAGCTCCAAACTTCCCCAAATAAGTTTTCACCAGAAAAGACAAAAATTGGAGCGTCTTTGTTTGGGACGGCTCCACGGTTCCACTAAATTTAGTGGAGCCGTAGGTGATTTAGTGGAGCCGTCCACCTGTAACGTTCAGATTTTCTTTGCCTATAAATAACAACCCACTTCACAGATTTTAGGCACCCTTTCACACACAGAAACTTCTAGGTTTAAATCCCTCACACCATTTTCTTTTCTTGATCATTTAGTTAAGTTTTTCTTTTGTTCAAGAGTGATCCAATCATCCAACCTAGTGATCCTCTTCATTCCTCTTCAATAGCAATAGAAGAACACAAAGTATCCCATTTGATACAAGGTGTTGTCATTCCTCTTCAAGTGCAAGAGAAGAACTCAAGGTATCCAAGAAGATACAAGAGTTATAGTTGTTAGGTTATTTGTAACATTTGTTACATCCTTGTTGTATCATAGCATACATCAAGTTTATTTTTCTTTGTGAGAGTGAGAGTGAAGATCATTGTGATCTTATAGAGATAGTGAATATCTCTTGAAGCCATTGGGCTTGTGTGATTGATCAAGAAGATCAAGGGTCGATAGGATAGAGTTAGTTGAGTGAGTGTTGATCATTGTGATCGTGTCGAGATCTTGGTGATCTCTTGAAGCCATTGGGCTCGTGTGTTTGATCAAGTGGATCGTGGTAGATTGGTGCTAGCTAATATTAGCACTCGACATCTAGCTTAGTGTCGGAAATAGGATAAGCGACGTGTACGGTTTTCTCCGCCTTAAGGGAGGTTGTTGACATAGTGCTTGAAACTCTCGAGTGTGGTACTCGGGGAGTGGAGTAGGGCGAAGAGGTGCTTCGTAGCCGAACCACTATAAATCCTTTTGTCCCGGTTTGATCTTTCCAACTTTTCTCTTTACTTACTTTACTTATTATTAGTTAGTTTAGTGTGTAGTTCATATTGGTGTTGATTGATCGCACATAAGATTCGAATCAAGGTTTTTCATAAGTAAACTTTTAAGAAGATTTTAAAAGGACTTAAAAACCAGCAAAACTATTCAACCCCCCTTCTAGTTTTCCATAGTTTTGACAACTGTAGCAGCTACAGTTCTACAGCACATTCTTCCCCCTTTTAGTATATATATATAATTGATAATTTAAGGGTTTGGGTTTATGAACCCTAACTTGGGATAAAAAGGGTAATTTAGTTGTTATAGTCATTTGGTTATGTTTTATTAAGTCTTTGTGTACGATGATTATGAACTAGGAAGATGATGGTGATGACAATGATGAATATGATGATGATGGTGGTATTATGATTTGTAGCTTTACTTTGGAAGCTAAGGTAAGTAACGCGGTTAATATGTGTTTAATATGAATGTTTGCATAATATGTGATTATGAGTATGAATGTTATAGTTGAAAGTCTTAGATTAGTGAGTATGGTTTGACCAATGGGCCTTTAGTCCAATGGTAAGAGCTTCCAACCTTGTGTCAATAGATCGGGGTTCGAATATCTCCATTGGCCTAAAAGCTTTCAATTGGTACCATCCCCCACCGCAAATGCTCAGATTTACTGCTCAACGAGGGGCCTATTGGAGAAAATGGCCATGGTTCAAAGCCCACCTCCTGATAAGTACAGTCCCTGGGATAGGTGCTCATTTCCTGGGGCCTGGTCCTTGGGGGAAGGTCCGATTGGCATCCTTAGGATGCATGGGACGAGGGTAATCCCACTGTTCTTCACCTTTTGGAGTGAGTATGGTTTGATAGGAGACTCACTTAGTTAGTCAATTCAAGTGATAGATCATGATTTGGAATGGCTAAGGTATGTTAGAACGCTTATGTGTTTAAGGCTACTTCAACATTATCTGCTTAAATGTTTTAAGTGTTCGTAATGCATATATGTGAATTGACGTGTTAACCATGTTGTATTTTGAAGATGCTGCTGCTATGAATGTTTTTCTGCTGCTCATGGTTTTAATGGAAATATACCAAGTATGATTCTGCTGCTAAGCTTAATCATTCTACTGCTAGTATATTTATTCTGCTGCTGATGATATCTGACGAGTAGTGAAATAAGCTAAGTATCAAACTACTGCTAGCCTAAGATGATTCTACTGCTAGAGTTATGATTCTGCTGCTTATTAGATATGTATAGTTTTGTTAAGATAATTATAGTAAAGATACGAATAGATATTGTTCTTGTATAGAAATTTATGTAACCGACTAGGACTCCTTAGAGTATAAAAGGAGGATCTAGGGTTAGGGTTAGGATATGATTTGTTAGCATACATATCTTTTGTAATTCGATCACTTCAAGGTTATCTTGTAACCCTGTTGCTTTTGAGCAGCCGTATTAAATATATTGAAGTGTTGTTTGAGAATTCTTTTGTGTTTGATTATTAATTCTTCTTAAGATTAATTACTAGTTTCCGCATAGTAATTAATAGATCATTCAAGAACAGTTTCTATACCTATTGCTTTAGGTTTATATCTAAAGTAATTAACAAGATCATTAAGCTCCTTTGGGATCAACAAGTGGTATCAGAGCTTATGATCTAGAAACTGATACCGAGAAGAATTTTGAAAAGCTCAGATCTGTTCATCATCAAAAGCAATGGAGTCTGAATCTCATCATATGGTTACTGCGTCCAAGGTTCCAATGCTCAAGGTTGGAGAATATGAACTCTGGAAGATGAGGATGGAGCAGTACATGAAGATGTGTGACTACACAATGTGGGAAATCATACAAACTGGAGATACTTTGCCTAAGACTGGTGCTGATGGGTCTGTATTGCCCATCAAAACCAATGAAGAAAAGGCTCAAAGGAAACTAGAGATTAGAACTCACACTATTCTCTTAATGGGGATACCTAATGAGTACCAATTGAGCTTCAGCAACACCAAGTCTGCCAAGGAGTTGATGGCAGCAATTGAACTCAGGTTTGGTGGGAATGAAGCCACCAAAAAGTCAAGAAAAAATTTGCTAAAGCACGAATTTGAAACTTTCACTGCTTCAAGCAATGAAAGTATTGATGGTACTTATGACAGACTGCAAAAGTTAGTGAGTCAGTTGGCGCTTCTGAGTGTCAATATAGCACAGGAAGATATTAATCTGAAGTTTCTAAGGAGTCTTGCACCAGAATGGAATACTCACACAGTTGTCTGGAGGAACAAGTCTGACTTTGAAACCATGAATTTGGATGATTTGTACAACAACTTGAAGGTCTATGAAACTGAAGTCAAGGGTTCAACCAGTTCTTCAAGTTCAAACAACCTTGCTTTTATGTCTTCTAATATCAAGGCTTCTGGGAATATTCAAGAAACTCATTATGCTGTTGGTCATACTGGTTCTGCTGCTAGTTCACAAGGTTCTGCTGCTAGTTCTACAAATAGTGACACCATTAGTGATGCTACTATTTGTGCCTACTTAGCTGAACTAACTACAAGTACTCAAGTAATGAGTCAGGATCTAGATCAAGTTGATCCTGATGATTTAGAAGAAATGGATTTGCATTGACAGTTTGCAATGTTGACTATGAGGGCAAGAAGATTCTTGAAGAGAACTGGAAGAGAGCTCAAGTTTAGAAGACAGAACAATGTGGGGTTTGACAAATCAAAGTTTGAATGTTATAACTGCCACAGAAAGGGGCACTTTGCAAGGGAGTGCAGAGCACCAAAGCAGATCAAGGAAAATCCAAGGCAGATTCCAATAGAAGTTGCTAAACCTACTACTCCTATGGTCTCATGTGATGGCTTGGGAGATTTTGACTGGAGTAACCAAGCTGAGGATGGTCTCAACTATGCACTGGTAACTGATGAAGAACCCAAAGAACAACACTTTGCTCTTATGGGTTACTCCTCCTCTGGATCAGACTCTGAGGTATCAAATGAATCTTCATGTTCATTTAATTCTAGTTTAGATACGATAGAGGAACTGAAATCTAGGTATGATGATTTAAGAGTTGAATTTGATAAACTCAAACTTGATAACTTAGGATATCAACATGGTTTAAAATCTTTAGAAAACAAGGTTGAGTTTCTTAAGAAAATTGAGGGAGAATATGCTGATAAAATTCATACTCTTGAAACTGAGCTAATTAAGAAAGAATGTGAAATTAACATGCTTAATAAAAGAGTGGAAGAAGCTGAATTAGCTAGAGACTCAGCTTTAAATGAAAAAGAAAAACATGTTGTTAGGATAGATTAACAACAATATGCATCTGTTCTAGCAAATAAAGCAGTTGAATCTCAGATGATTAAAAGAGGATGTAGCCTAGGATACAATGAAGTGGCTCCCCCACTTAAAAGTGCTTTTGCACCAACTAGGAAAGAATTGTCCTTTATATCTGAGTTAGCTGCACAATCTGTAGGTGAAACAAGTCAAGTAAACAATGAAACATCTGATAAGACTAGTACACCTAAGTTTGATGAAAAATTGTCTGATGCACCAATCATTGAAGATTGGGAATCAGATAGTGATGATGAACAGGTAGAAACAACATCAAAGGCTAAAAGGTTAGAGGATGTTAAACCAATTGAACCTAAAGTCAAACATACTGAGTTTGTTAAACCTGTGCTAGGAAGTAGAATCTCTTGGAAAGTGGCTGAGTATGATGATAAACCTATAGATTATCCTAGGAAGACTTTTGACTTGCCCAGAGGATACCAGAGAAACTTGCACCAGGTGATCTCACACAAGTTAGTAGTGACTTTGAACTGGTTAAGAAGGCATGTCACAGCTGTGGTAGTTTTGAGCACTTGCAAGAAGATTGTTATTATACAATACCTAAGAAAACTAGTGCTCCAAAACCTGTATGGAACCATTATACTAGTATGAACCATAGGAACTTTGCTAGAAAGACTCACCCACATCCTAAAAGAAACATGGTTCCTAGGGAGATTTTGTTAAGAAATGGTGTTTCTAGGACTATTTCTCCTGTTGCATCACCGAGGCCCATTCCAAAGAAAACAGAGTTTTCTACTGCTAAAGCTAGCAGTAGTACTTCTCATTCTGCTGCTAAGCCAAAAGTGGTTACTGATACTGTTGTGGGCACTCATTTCTATGGTGTTTAGGCCTCAGCTTGCTGGGTCTGGAAACCCAAAACCAGACACAGTAGTGCATCAATGGACTTCAAGAAATATGATTACTTTGATGCACAAGGCAGATCCAAGTCAGTAATGGCTTGGGTCCCAAAGAGAAACTAATTCTCTTACTTTTTTTGCAGGGCAATCTACAATTGGAGCTAAAGGATAAATGCATTTTTGATGGTGGATGCTCTGGACATATGACTGGAGACAAAAGCAACTTGGAAGATTTTAAGGCTTTTGATGGTGGTTATGTTGCTCTTGGCAATGATCCAAAAGGTGGCAAGATTGTTGGTAAAGGTACTATTAGAATAGGAAAATTGGATTTGAAAAGGTGTATTTTGTAGAGGGACTTAAGTTCAATCTTTTCAGTGTCTCACAAATGTGTGACAAAAAGAATTTTGTTCTTATTACATGCACTGATTGTCTTGTTTTGTCTCCTGACTTTAAGTTGCCTCATGATTCAGAAGTACTACTTAAAGTCCCTAGAACAAACAATATATACAGTGTGGACATTAAGAACATCATTCCTAAAAGAGATTTAACTTGTCTTTTTGCAAAGGCCACCATTGATGAATCCAAGCTTTGGCATAGAAGATTGGGTCACTTAAATTTCAAAACAATAAATAAATTAGTTAAAGGCAACCTTGTGAGAGGTTTACCTTCAAAAAATTTTGAAAATTCTGAAACCTGTGTTGCTTGTTAGATGGGAAAGCAACACAGAGCTTCTTGTAAGTCCAAAGTGGTGAACTCTATTTCTGAACCCTTGTATATGTTGCATATGGATCTGTTTGGACCAACTTTTGTGAAGAGCTTGAATAACAAGATGTATTGCTTAGTTGTCACTGATGATTTTAGTAGGTTTACTTGGGTATTCTTCTTAGCAACTAAGGATGAGACTGTTGGCATTCTTAAGGCTTTCATTACTAGAGTAGAAAACCTAGTAAATCATAAGGTCAAAGTAATCAGATGTGACAATGGAACTGAATTTAAGAATCATGTAATGAATCAGTTCTGTGAGGAAAAAGGTATTTTAAGGCAGTTTAGTGTGGCTAGAACTCCTCAGCAAAATGATATTGCTGAAAGGAGGAATAGGACATTAATTGAGGCTGCTAGGACTATGTTGTCTGAGTCAAAATTACCCACTACTTTTTGGGCTGAAGCAGTCAACACTGCTTGTTTTGTGCAAAATAGGAGTAAGGTAGTTAAGCCTCATAACAAGATCCCATATGAATTACTTCATGGTTGGAAACCTATGATAGATTTCTTGAAACCATTTGGGTGTCCTGTCACTATCTTAAATACCAATGACCAGCTAGGCAAGTTTGATGAGAAAGCAGACAAAGGTTTCTTTGTAGGATATTCAAATAATAACAAGGCATTTAGGGTTTTCAATAGCAGAACTAGACATGTGGAAGAAAATCTGCATGTTAGATTTAGTGAAAATACCCCAAATGTTGCTGTAACAAAACCTAAGTGGCTCTTTGACATTGATTCTTTGACTAAAACCATGAATTATGAGCCAATGTTGGCAGGTTCTACTAACATGTCTGCAGGAACACAAACTAACCCCAATGCAGGTACACAATCAAAGAAGGATGAATCTGCAGAGGAGTTTGTTTTGATTGAGAAGTGGAAGTTTAATCAGTTCTTCACACCAACAGATAAAGAGGGAAAGAGTTCTGAAGATGATGCTGTTCATAAGGAAGTACCAAAGGATGATGCAGAAGGTGATGATGAACCTTCTAATGATGGCAAGAATGTTGAAAAGTCAGCAAAGCATGGAAGTTCAAGAAATAAAGCTAGCAGCAGTATCTCCCATTCTGCTGCTAAGCCAAATCATTCTGCTGCTAAGCCTAGCAGTAGTACCTCTCATTCTGCTGCTAAGCCTAGTGGTTCTGCTGCCATGCCCAAGGATTCTGTTGCTGACTTTAATAAACATGTTATTGATGATGTTAACGTTCCTCATATGCCTGAATTGGAGGAAATCTACTATGACACAGATGATGATGTTGTAGATGTTTTTGGAGCAGAAGCTGATTTGACAAATATGGAGTCTGTTATTCAAGTCAGTCCTACTCCAACTACAAGGATACACAAGAACCATCCCAAGGAGTAGATAATTGGTGATGTACAATCTGCTGTACAAACCAGAAGTAAAACAAAAGGGTTGGGTGATCTACTCCATCAAGGTTTATTTGCTCAATCATTGCATCAGAGAAATAGCCACAAGGACCTACAAAATTGTAAGTTTTCCTGTTTCTTATCACAAGAGGAACCAAAAAAATATTCACAACGCTATGCAAGATTCAAGTTGGGTTGAAACCATGCAAGAGGAGCTGTTGCAGTTCAAGCTTCAAGAAGTCTGGACATTAGTTGATTTGCCTAATGGGAAGAGGGCAATTGGTACAAAATAGGTGTTCAGGTGCAAAAGAGTCAGAAGAGGAGGATAAATCATTCACATAGGATGGGGGAGTTAGTAGTTCATCTGTTGAAATTTCATCAGAGGAGGTTTTTTCAACCTTTTTCTTTGACGTTTTGTTCCTTGAGCTTGAGGTGTAGTCTAGTGGAAAATAACCTTTCTATCCTCCGAAAACTGAGTCTGAAGACGAATCGGATGAAATCTCCACAACGTTTGATGGGGAAGGATTCATTGTGTTGAAATTTTTTTTTGGTATGTGATGGATTTGTGTTGAAGATTCGAGGTCTTTTATAGAACCAATGGAGCATTAAAGTTATTAAATGCAGGGTTGGTATTAGGAATTAATTCATTGGGTTGGTTTTAGGAATTAATTCCTTGCTGGAATAAATTTAATTATGGTAATTTTTGTGGAGTTGACCAAAAAGTGTTTGAAAGAATCCATTCTGCTGCTAAAGATTATGCTGCTCAAAGTTGAAACTATTGGATTCTGTTGCTTGGTTTGAAAGTGAAGGGTCTATTTTGTAAATTGGCGCGAATAATGCCCTAAGTGGATCTAAACGGCATAAAAACCCAATTCAATCTCACTAATAACTTTGTGCGCCCAAAATTAAACCTAATTCAAACCCTAACACTTCTTTTCATCATTCGATCAAAACCCCCAAATTCAAGACCCTAATTGACAATGTCAAGACGCACTTACTCCGCTGATCACAATCAAATAGCTTTTCTTCAGAAGGTCCCAGAGGCAGATGGATCTAATGAAGTCATTGACTTTCTTAATGCTACTTCAATTAGGTATGCATTAACAGTTAATCCAACTATATATAGATCCCACATGAGACAGTTTTGGTCGACTGCTACGGCTGAAACTCAAAATGGGGAACAAATGTTAATTGCCACAGTAGATGAAGAAAGAATAGTTGTTACCGAAACATCTGTAAGACGAATTCTTCATCTTGCAGATGATGAAGCAACAACTTGCCTTCCTACTTCTACAATTTTTGAGGAACTTGACAAAATTGGGTATGAGAGACCAAACACTAAATTAAAAATTTTCAAACGTCTCCTCTGCCCACAATGGAAATTTCTTATTCATACCATTCTACATAGTCTTAGCCCTACAATAACTGGGTGGAATGAGTTCAGTACAACTCAAGCATCAGCCTTGATTTGTCTAGCTACAGGACAACCATTTAACTTTTCGGCTATGATTTTTGAAGGGATGAAAAAGAATATTTCTGGAAATTTTTATATTTATCCAAGGTTTTTGCAATTAATCATTGATAGTCAATTACAAGAACCTTTTGAACATGAAAAGTCTTATAAAAGTTATGTGCTTGTAACCAAAATGTTTAAACACTTGAGAAAGAATGGGACTGGATTTTCTGGAACTATCACACCTTTTTCCCAACATATTTTAAACATTGTTGCTGCTGTTGCTCAGGGTGAAGAAGCTGAAAACCCCACAGCTTCCCATCACACACCCACTCCTAAAAATACAAGTGAATCATCTCAAAATGAAAAACCCAAAAGACCCACACACCTAGGCATTCACAAGAAAAGAGCACTGAGTTACCTCAGACTAGTGCTAGTATGGAAGCAGATGAGGCTCCCACAGGTGTGGTAGGTGGGATGATGGAAGGGGCTGACACTACTGTTTCCAACTTAGAAGTTGAACAGGCCAATGTCAACATAGATAAGACCCCAACCATGGCAACATCTATTGCTGAGGGTTCTTCTGAACCTGAAGCACAAGATGGTAACCCCAGCCAACTGGCTAAAAAGGGGGGCTCAGTTGCTCAATCTAGGATTGAGACTTAGTTTCAGTCCAAAGATTCACCTCTCTGGGAAGTTAACACATCCCGAAGTGATGAGGACAGACATGAAACTAATGAGGAATTGATGGATCAATTTGTACAACATGACATTGCCTATGATACACCTCTCGGACCAGGTAACACATGTCGAAGTGTTGAGGCTAGACTTGAAACTGAACCTAAGACTTTGATGGAAAATGTACAAAATGTAATGTCTGGTGATCCACCTCTCGGGTCAGGTAACACAGACCGAAGTGGTGAAGACATTCTTAAACTTTTAAATGAATTGACGGTCACTTGTACAAAATTCTCAAAAGAAGTTCTTGGTCTCAGAAGGCAACTACACATGGTGAAATCTTCTCAAGGTGTTCAGATCAGGTTGAGGCAAAGGGTTCACAAACTTGAGGGGATGAAAAGATCAAAAACTTCACATTCACAGAAATCCAAACCAAGTTCGGGAGAGGATGCTCCCAAACAGGGGAGGAATGAAGAGGAGGAAAACAAGGGTCAAGGGGAGGTTGACATGGAAAAAGATGAAAATGTTGGTGGTATTGCTGAGGATGAAGGTAATGTGGATATGGATGTTGGTTCTGGTAAGGATAACTTTGTTGGTGAGAAGTAGACACAGGATGATTCTGCTGCTGGTGCAGAACATTCTGCTGCTGGACTGAAGAATACTGCTGCTGGTTCAGAAAAGGGTTCTACTGCTGAATCAGATGATAATACCATTCCTATAGCCCAAGTCATGCTGAACCTTAAAACAACACAACAACAACAACAATCACCACAAAACCCTAAACCTGCTGCTACAAGGAAACAACCAACATCTACAAAACCAAAAGTCAAAGGAGTTGTAATAAGAGAACTTGCACAATCACCCAAACCTGTCCAACTAACCATTTCATCAACTGAAAAAGGCAAAGGTATCCTAGTGGAAGAACCTAAGAAGCAATTCAAATTTATGGATGCTGTTGCAAAGGAACAACAAAGTAAGTCTGATGCTGATGTCGCAAGAGAAATGGAAGCACAATGGAATGCAGATGTTGAAATGGAAAGACAGAGGCAATTACAGGAGGATTGGGAAGTGGCAATGAAAACTCAGAAGGAGGAAAAAGAGAAGTACACTCCTGAGGAACAACAAGATGCTATAGCTGATATGCTTGGAGCATTTAGAAAGAAGTAAAATCAGAAAAAAGGGAGAGTATAAGAAGAAGAAACCTTCAAAAACTAATGAGTACAACTATATGAAGATGTATCTGAGAAACCAAGCTTATTGGAAGCCTAGTGCATTTAGAGGGTTGAGTAGAGCTGCTCTTGCAAAGTCTTACTATGAGACTCATGCGAGACTCAACAGACCAATTGAGCCCATAACAGATGCTGAGATTAAGAAACTTACATGAAGAGTGGATCCAAGGGCTTATCTTAATCTAGAATCTCAAGTTACAAAGCCTAAAGAAGTAACTGAAGTTGTGCAAGAAAAGATAGTGATAGAGAAAGAGGTTGTAGGTGAAGCTGAGAAGGAAAAAGAAGTTGTTGAGGAGCAGAATGTTGAAGAGACAAAACCTGAATCTACTATTGGTGTGAAAAGAACAGGAAAAAGAAGGTTAAAGTCTATTGGAAGGAAAAAGAAAAGAGCCAAATCTGTTGTAATGAGTGATTCAGAAAGTAATTCTAAAGGTGAGAAGGAATCAAATGCTAATGTGTATGGAACTGAAGAGGTAACTGCAGATGACATGAAGAGAATTATGGATGTTACAGTTCATAAACCACAAGAAGAACCTGAAGTAGCTAATGCAATTCCCTTCGAAACAAAGTACCCAATCATTTCTTATACACATGATGTTCAAGATGGAAGTGAAGCATGGTGGGAAATCAAGAGATCAAATGGCTTATGTCAGAAGTTCATTAGATTTTCACATATGCTACATTACCTGGATAGAGATGATATAGTGCAACTCTGGAGGTTATATAAGGAAAATTATGGTGATAGAAGACCAGGTGTGATTTATGAAAGGCTTCACTATTACTATTTGAGGAATATGTTTGAGCCAGATGAGAGGGATATTGAATGGATGGATTTGTTAAGTTCTACCAAGGTTCATAAATGGTATCTATATCAATCATGTGGAGTACATGAGTTGGTTGGTAGAGGTGTAAGTGTCTACATGCTGGTTGAAAAAGACTACCCATTTACCAGAAATACTGCTATTCTTACTCAGATGTTACAACATGGTAAGTTGAGGTTACAGAGAGCATTTCTGTCAGATCATCAAGCTTATGAGTTAGTAGATAAGTATAAAAAGATTCTGAAATCAAAGACTTCAAAGCAGTAAGTGTTTGGAAGCATCCTCTTTTTGTATATCTGTGCTTAGAAGAAACTTGTATATTTTAGAGGAAAATATAAAGTTTAGGGGAGGATTGTTGTATTTTGAAGATGCTGCTGCTATGAATGTTATTCTGCTGCTCATGGTTTTAATGGAAATATACCAAGTATGATTCTGCTGCCAAGCTTAATCATTCTACTGCTAGTATATTTATTCTACTGCTGCTGATATCTGACGAGTAGTGAAATATGCTAAGTATCAAACTGCTGCTAGCCTAAGATGATTCTGCTGCTAGAGTTATGATTTTGCTGCTTATTAGATATGTATAGTTTTGTTAAGATAATTATAGTAAAGATACGAATAGATATTGTTCTTGTATAGAAAGTTTTGTAACCGACTAGGACTCCTTAGAGTATAAAAGGAGGATCTAGGGTTAGGGTTAGGATTTGATTTGTTAGCATACATATCTTTTGTAATTTGATCACTTCAAGGTTATCTTGTAACCCTGTTGCTTTTGAGCAGCCGTATTAAATATATTGAAGTGTTGTTTGAGAATTCTTTTGTGTTTGATTATTAATTCTTCTTAAGATTAATTACTAGTTTCCGCATATTAATTAATATATCATTCAAGAACAGTTTCTATACCTATTGCTTTAGGTTTATATCTAAAGTAATTAACAAGATCATTAAGCTCCTCTGGGATCAACAAGTGGTATCAGAGCTTGTGATCTAGAAACTGATACCGAGAAGAATTTTGAAAAGCTCAGATCTGTTCATCATCAAAAGCAATGGAGTCTGAATCTCATCATATGGTTACTGCGTCCAAGGTTCCAATGCTCAAGGTTGGAGAATATGAACTCTGGAAGATGAGGATGGAGCAGTACATGAAGATGTGTGACTACACAATGTGGGAAATCATTCAAACTGGAGAAACTCTGTCTAAGACTGGTGCTGATGGGTCTGTATTGCCCATCAAAACCAATGAAGAAAAGGCTCAAAGGAAACTAGAGATTAGAACTCACACTATTCACTTAATGGGGATACCTAATGAGTACCAATTGAGCTTCAGCAACACCAAGTCTGCCAAGGAGTTGATGGCAGCAATTGAATTCAGGTTTGGTGGGTATGAAGCCACCAAAAAGTCAAGAAAGAATTTGCTAAAGCATGAATTTGATACTTTCACTGCTTCAAGCAATGAAAGTATTGATGGTACTTATGACAGACTGCAAAAGTTTGTGAGTCAGTTGGCGCTTCTGAATGTCAATATTGCACAGGAAGATATTAATCTGAAGTTTCTAAGGAGTCTTGCGCCAGAATGGAATACTCACACAACTGTCTGGAGGAACAAGTCTGACTTTGAAACCATGAATTTGGATGATTTATACAACAACTTGAAGGTCTATGAAACTGAAGTCAAGGGTTCAACCAGTTCTTCAAGTTCAAACAACCTTGCTTTTATGTCTTCCAATAACAAGGCTTCTGGGAATATTCAAGAAACTCATTCTGCTGTTGGTCATACTGGTTCTGCTGCTAGTTCACAAGGTTCTGCTGCTAGTTCTACAAATAGTGACACCATTAGTGATGCTGCTATTTGTGCCTACTTAGCTGAACTAACTACAAGTACTCAAGTAATGAGTCAGGATCTAGATCAAGTTGATCCTGATGATTTAGAAGAAATGGATTTGCATTGACAGTTTTCAATGTTGACTATGAGGGCAAGAAGATTCTTGAAGAGAACTGGAAGAGAGCTCAAGTTTAGAAGACAGAACAATGTGGGGTTTGACAAATCAAAGTTTGAATGTTATAACTGCCACAGAAAGGGGCACTTTGCAAGGGAGTGCAGAGCACCAAAGCAGATCAAGGAAAATCCAAGGCAGATTCCAATAGAAGAAGCTAAACCTACTACTGCTATGGTCTCATGTGATGGCTTGGGAGATTTTGACTGGAGTGACCAAGCTGAGGATGGTCCCAACTATGCACTGGTAGCTGATGAAGAACCCAAAGAACAACACTTTGCTCTTATGGGTTACTCCTCCTCTGGATCAGACTCTGAGGTATCAAATGAATCTTCATGTTCATTTAATTCTTGTTCAGATACTATAGAGGAACTGAAATCTAGGTATGATGATTTAAGAGTTGAATTTGATAAACTCAAACTTGATAACTTAGGATATCAACATGGTATAAAATCTTTAGAAAGCAAGGTTGAGTTTCTTAAGTAAATTGAGGGAGAATATGCTGATAAAATTCATACTCTTGAAACTGAGCTAATTAAGAAAGAATGTGAAATTAACATGCTTAATAAAAGAGTGGAAGAAGCTGAATTAGCTAGAGACTCAGCTTTAAATGAAAAAGAAATACATGTTGTTAGGATAGATAAACAACAATATGCATCTGTTCTAGCAAATAAAGCAGTTGAATCTCACATGATTAAAAGAGGATGTGGCCTAGGATACAATGAAGTGGCTCCCCCGCTTAAAAGTGCTTTTGCACCAACTAGGAAAGAATTGTCCTTTATATCTGAGTTAGCTGCACAATCCGTAGGTGAAACAAGTCAAGTAAACAATGAAACATCTGATAAGACTAGTACACCTAATATTGATGAAAAATAGTCTGATGTACCAATCATTGAAGATTGGGAATCAGATAGTGATGATGAACAGGTAGAAACAACATCAAAGGCTAAAAGGTTAGAGGATGTTAAACCAATTGAACCTAAAGTCAAACATACTGAGTTTGTTAAACCTGTGCTAGGAAGTAGAATCTCTAGGAAAGTGGCTGAGTATGATGATAAACCTATAGATTATCCTAGGAAGACTTGTGACTTGCCCAGAGGAAACCAGAGAAACTTGCACCAGGTGATCTCACACAAGTTAGGTAGTGACTTTGAACTGGTTAAGAAGGCATGTCACAGCTGTAGTAGTTTTGAGCACTTGCAAGAAGATTGTTATTATACAATACCTAAGAAAACTAGTGCTCCAAAACCTGTATGGAACCATTATACTAGGATGAACCATAGGAACTTAGCAAGAAAGACAAACCCACATCCCAAAAGAAACATGGTTCCTAGGGAGATTTTGTTAAGAAATGGTGTTTCTAGGACTATTTCTCCTGTTGCACCACCGAGGCCCATTCCAAAGAAAACAGAGTTTTCTACTGCTAAAGCTAGCAGTAGTACTTCTCATTCTGCTGCTAAGCCAAAAGTGGTTACTGATACTGTTGTGGGCACTCATTTCTATGGTGTTTAGGCCTCAGCTTGCTGGGTCTGGAAACCCAAAACCAGACACAGTAGTGCATCAATGGACTTCAAGAAATATGATTACTTTGATGCACAAGGCAGATCCAAGTCAGTAATGGCTTGGGTCCCAAAGAGAAACTAATTCTGTTACTTTTTTTGCAGGGCAATCTACAATTGGAGCTAAAGGATAAATGCATTTTAGATGGTGGATGCTCTGGACATATGACTGGAGACAAAAGCAACTTGGAAGATTTTAAGGCTTTTGATGGTGGTTATGTTGCTCTTGGCAATGATCCAAAAGGTGGCAAGATTGTTGGTAAAGGTACTATTAGAATAGGAAAGTTGGATTTTGAAAAGGTGTACTTTGTAGAGGGACTTAAGTTCAATCTTTTTAGTGTCTCACAAATGTGTGACAAAAAGAATTTTGTTCTTATTACACCCACTGATTGTCTTGTTTTGTCTCCTGACTTTAAGTTGCCTCATGATTCAGAAGTACTACTTAAAGTCCCTAGAACAAACAATATATACAGTGTGGACATTAAGAACATCATTCCTAAAAGAGATTTAACTTGTCTTTTTGCAAAGGCCACCATTGATGAATCCAAGCTTTGGCATAGAAGACTGGGTCACTTAAATTTCAAAACAATAAATAAATTAGTTAAAGGCAACCTTGTAAGAGGTTTACCTTCAAAAAATTTTGAAAATTCTGAAACCTGTGTTGCTTGTCAGATGGGAAAGCAACACAGAGCTTCTTGTAAGTCCAAAGTGGTGAACTCTATTTCTGAACCCTTGTATATGTTGCATATGGATCTGTTTGGACCAACTTTTGTGAAGAGCTTGAATAACAAGATGTATTGTTTAGTTGTCACTGATGATTTTAGTAGGTTTACTTGGGTATTCTTCTTAGCAACTAAGGATGAGACTGCTGGCATTCTTAAGGCTTTCATTACAAGAGTAGAAAACCTAGAAAATCATAAGGTAAAAGTAATCAGATGTGACAATGGAACTGAATTTAAGAATCATGTAATGAATCAGTTCTGTGAGTAAAAAGGTATTTTAAGGCAGTTTAGTGTGGCTAGAACTCCTCAGCAAAATGGTGTTGCTGAAAGGAGGAATAAGACATTAATTGAGGCTGCTAGGACTATGTTGTCTGAGTCAAAATTACCCACTACTTTTTGGGCTGAAGCAGTCAACACTGCTTATTTTGTGCAAAATAAGAGTAAGGTAGTTATGCCTCATAACAAGACCCCATATGAATTACTTCATGGTAGGAAACCAATGATAGATTTCTTGAAACCATTTGGGTGTCCTGTCACTATCTTAAATACCAATGACCAGCTAGGCAAGTTTGATGAGAAAGCAGACAAAGGTTTCTTTGTAGGATATTCAACTAATAGCAAGGCATTTAGGGTTTTCAATAGCAGAACTAGACATGTGGAAGAAAATCTGCATGTTAGATTTAGTGAAAATACCCCAAATGTTGCTGTAACAAAATCTAAGTGGCTCTTTGACATTGATTCTTTGACTAAAACCATAAATTATGAGCCAATGTTAGCAGGTTCTACTAACATGTCTGCAGGAACACAAACTAACCCCAATGCAGGTACACAATCAAAGAAGGATGAATCTGCAGAGGAGTTTGTTTTGATTGAGAAGTGGAAGATTAATCAGTTCTTCACACCAACATATAAAGAGGGAAAGAGTTCTGAAGATGATGATGTTCATAAGGAAGTACCAAAGGATGATGCAGAAGGTGATGATGAACCTTCTAATGATGGCAAGAATGTTGAAAAGTCAGCAAAGCATGGAAGTTCAAGAAATAAAGCTAGCAGCAGTATCTCCCATTCTGCTGCTAAGCCAAATCATTCTGCTGCTAAGCCTAGTGGTTCTGCTGCCATGCCCAAGGATTCTGTTGCTGACTTTAATAAACATGTTAATGATGATGTTAACGTTCCTCATATGCCTGAATTGGAGGAAATCTACTATGACACAGATGATGATGTTGTGGATGTTTTTGGAGCAGAAGCTGATTTGACAAATATGGAGTCTGTTATTCAAGTCAGTCCTACTCCAACTACAAGGATACATAAGAACCATCCCAAGGAGCAGATAATTGGTGATGTACAATCTGCTGTACAAACCAGAAGTAAAACAAAAGGGTTGGGTGATCTACTCCATCAAGGTATATTTGCTCAATCATTGCATCAGAGAAATAGCCACAAGGACCTACAAAATTGTAAGTTTGCCTGTTTCTTATCACAAGAGGAACCAAAAAATATTCACAAAGCTATGCAAGATTCAAGTTGGGTTGAAGCCATGCAAGAGGAGCTATTGCAGTTCAAGCTTCAAGAAGTCTGGACACTAGTTGATTTGCCTAATGGGAAGAGGGTAAATGGTAAAAAATGGGTATTCAGGTGCAAAAGAGTAAGAAGAGGAGGATGAATCATTCACATAGGATGGGGGAGCTGGTAGTTCATCTGTTGAAATTTCATCAGAGGAGGTTGTTTCAACCTTTTTCTTTGACGTTTTGTACCTTGAGCTTGAGGTGTAGTCTAGTGGAAAATAACCTTTCCATCCTCCGAAAACTGAGTCTGAAGACGAATCGGATGAAATCTCCACAACGTTTGATGGGGAAGGATTCATTGTGTTGAAATTTTTTTTTGGTATGTGATGGATTTGTGTTGAAGATTCGAGGTCTTTTATAGAACCAATGGAGCATTAAAGTTATTAAATGCAGGGTTGGTATTAGGAATTAATTCATTGGGTTGGTTTTAGGAATGAATTCCCTGGTGGAATAAATTTAATTATGGTAATTTTTTTGGAGTTGACCAAAAAGTGTTTGAAAGAATCCATTCTGCTGCTAAAGATTATGCTGCTCAAAGTTGAAACTATTGGATTCTGCTGCTTGGTTTGAAAGTGAAGGGACTATTTTGTAAATTTGCGCGAATAAAGCCCTAAGTGGATCTAAACGGCATAAAAACCCAATTCAATCTCACCAATAACTTTGTGCGCCCAAAATTAAACAAAATTCAAACCCTAACACTTCTTTTCATCATTCGATCAAAACCCCCAAATTCAAGACCCTAATTCACAATGTCAAGACGCACTTACTCCGCCGATCACAATCAAATAGCTTTTCTTCAGAAGGTCCCAGAGGCAGATGGATTTAATGAAGTCATTGACTTTCTTAATGCTACTTCAATTAGGTATGCATTAACAGTTAATCCAACTATATATAGATCCCACATGAGACAGTTTTGGTCGACTGCTACGGCTGAAACTCAAAATGGGGAACAAATGTTAATTGACACAGTAGATGAAGAAAGAATAGTTGTTACCGAAACATCTGTAAGACGAATTCTTCATCTTGCAGATGATGAAGCAACAACTTGCCTTCCTACTTCTACTATTTTTGTGGAACTTGAAAAATTGGGTATGAGAGACCAAACACTAAATTAAAAATTTTCAAACATCTCCTCTGCTCACAATGGAAATTTCTTATTCATACCATTCTACATTGTCTTAGCCCTAAAACAACTGGGTGGAATGAGTTCAGTACAACTCAAGCATCAGCCTTGATTTGTCCAAGGTTTTTGCAATTAATCATTTAACATAACTCAAGCTACAGGACAACCATTTAACATTTCGGATATGATTTTTGAAGGGTTGAAAAAGAATATTTCTGGAAATTTTTATATTTATCCAAGGTTTTTGCAATTAATCATTGATAGTCAATTACAAGAACCTTTTGAACATGAAAAGTCTTATAAAAGTTATGTGCTTGTAACCAAAATGTTTAAACACTTGAGAAAGAATGGGACTGGATTTTCTGGAACTATCACACCTTTTTCCCAACATATTTTAAACATTGCTGCTGCTGTTGCTCAGGTTGAAGAAGCTGAAAACCCCACAGCTTCCCATCACACACCCACTCCTAAAAATACAAGTGAATCATCTCAAAATGAAACCCAAAAGACCCACACACCTAGGCATTCACAAGAAAAGAGCACTAAGTTACCTCAGACTAGTGCTAGTATGGAAGCAGATGAGGCTCCCACAGGTGTGGTAGGTGGGATGATGGAAGGGGCAGACACTACTGTTTCCAACTTAGAAGTTGAACAGGCAGTTTCAACATAGATTAGACCCCAACCATGGCAACATCAATTACTGAGGGTTCTTCTGAACCTGAAGCACAAGATGGTAACCCCAGCCAACTGGCTAAAAAGGGGGGCTCAGCTGCTCAATCTAGGATTGAGACTGAGTTTCAATCCAAAGATTCACCTCTCTGGGAAGTTAACACATCCCGAAGTGATGAGGACAGACATGAAACTAATGAGGAATTGATGGATCAATTTGTACAACATGACATTGCCTGTGATACACCTCTCGGACCAGGTAACACAGGTCGAAGTGTTGAGGCTAGACTTGAAACTGAACCTAAGACTTTGATGGAAAATGTACAAAATGTCATGTCTGGTGATCCACCTCTCGGGTCAGGTAACAAAGACCGAAGTGGTAAAGACATTCTTAAAGTTTTAAATGAATTAACGGTCACTTGTACAAAATTGTCAAATGAAGTTCTTGGTCTCAGAAGGCAACTACACATGGTGAAATCTTCTCAAGGTGTTCAGATCAGGTTGAGGCAAAGGGTTCACAAACTTGAGGGGATGAAAAGATCAAAAACTTCACATTCACAGAAATCCAAACCAAGTTCGGGAGAGGATGCTCCCAAACAGGGGAGGAATGAAGAGGAGGAAAACAAGGGTCAAGGGGAGGTTGACATGGAAAAAGATGAAAATGTTGGTGGTATTGCTGAGGATGAAGGTAATGTGGATATGGATGTTGGTTCTGGTAAGGATAACTTTGTTGGTGAGAAGTAGACACAGGATGATTCTGTTGCTGGTGCAGAACATTCTGCTGCTGGACTGAAGAATACTGCTGCTGGTTCAGAAAAGGGTTCTACTGCTGAATAAGGTGATAATACCATTCCTATAGCCCAAGTCATGTTGAACCTTAAAACAACACAACAACAACAACAATCACCACAAAACCCTAAACCTGCTGCTACAAGGAAACAACCAACATCTACAAAACCAAAAGTCAAAGGAGTTGTAATAAGAGAACTTGCACAATCACCCAAACCTGTCCAACTAACCATTTCATCAACTGAAAAAGGCAAAGGTATCCTAGTGGAAGAACCTAAGAAGAAATTCAAATTTATGGATGCTGTTGCAAAGGAACAACAAAGTAAGTCTGATGCTGATGTCGCAAGAGAAATGGAAGCACAATGGAATGCAGATGTTGAAATGGAAAGACAAAGGCAATTACAGGAGGATTGGGAAGTGGCAATGAAAACTCAGAAGGAGGAAAGAGAGAAGTACACTCCTGAGGAACAACAAGATGCTATAGCTGATATGCTTGGAGCATTTAGAAAGAAGCAAAATCATAAAAAGGGAGAGTACAAGAAGAAGAAACCTTCAAAAACTAATGAGTACAACTATATGAAGATGTATCTGAGAAACCAAGCTTATTGGAAGCCTCGTGCATTTAGAGGGATGAGTAGAGCTGTGTTGTAAAGTCTTACTATGAGACTCATGCGAGACTCAACATACCAATTGAGCCCATAACAGATGCTGAGTTTAAGAAACTTACAAGAAGAGTGGATCCAAGGGCTTATCTTAATCTAGAATCTCAAGTTACAAAGCCTAAAGAAATAACTGAAGTTGTGCAAGAAAAGATGGTAAAGAGAAAGAGGTTGTATGTGAAGCTGAGAAGGAAAAAGAAGTTGTTGAGGAGCAGAGTGTTGAAGAGACCAAACCTGAATCTACTATTGGTGTAAAAAGAACAGGAAAAAGAAGGTTAAATTCTATTGGAAGGAAAAAGAAAAGAGCTAAATCGTTTGTAATGAGTGATTCAGAAAGTAATTCTAAAGGTGAGAAGGAATCAAATGCTAATGTATATGGAACTGAAGAGGTAACTGCAGATGACATGAAGAGGATTACGGATGTTACAGTTCATAAACCACAAGAAGAACCTGAAGTAGCTAATGCAGTTCCCTTGGAAACAAAGTACCCAATCATTTCTTATACACATGATGTTCAAGATGGAAGTGAAGCGTGGTGGGAAATCAAGAGATCAAATGGCTTATGTCAGAATTCATTAGATTTTCACAGATGCTACATTACATGGATAGAGATGATATAGTGCAACTCTGGAGGTTATATAAGTAAAATTTTGGTGATAGAAGACCAGATGTGATTTATGTAACACGGCACTATTACTATTTGAGGAATATGTTTGAGCCAGATGAGAGGGATATTGAATGGATGGATTTGTTAAGTTCTACCAAGGTTCATAAATGGTATCTATATCAATCATGTAGAGTACATGAGTTGGTTGGTAGAGGTGTAAGTGTCTACATGCTGGTTGAAAAAGACTACCCATTTACCAGAAATACTGCTATTCTTAATCAGATGTTACAACATGGTAAGTTGAGGTTACAGAGAGCATTTCTGTCAGATCATCAAGCTTATGAGTTAGTAGATAGGTATAAAAAGATTCTGAAATCAAAGACTTCAAAGCAGTAAGTGTTTGGAAGCATCCTCTTTGTGTATATCTGTGCTTAGAAGAAACTTGTATATTTTAGAGGAAAATATCAAGTTTAGGGGAGGATTGTTGTATTTTGAAGATGCTGCTGTTATGAATGTTATTCTGCTGCTCATGGTTTTAATGGAAATATACCAAGTATGATTCTGCTGCCAAGCTTAATCATTCTACTGCTAGTATATTTATTCTGCTGCTGATGATATCTGACGAGTAGTGAAATAAGCTAAGTATCAAACTGCTGCTAGCCTATGATGATTCTGCTGCTAGAGTTATGATTCTGCTGCTTATTAGATATGTATAGTTTTGTTAAGATAATTATAGTAAATATACGAAGAGATATTGTTCTTGTATAGAAAGTTTTGTAACCGACTAGAACTCCTTAGTGTATAAAAGGAGGATCTAGGGTTAAGGTTAGGATATGATTTGTTAGCATACATATCTTTTGTAATTCGATCACTTTAAGGTTATCTTGTAACCCTGTTGCTTTTGAGCAGCCGTATTAAATATATTGAAGTGTTGTTTGAGAATTCTTTTGTGTTTGATTATTAATTCTTCTTAAGATTAATTACTAGTTTCCGCATAGTAATTAATAGATTATTCAAGAACAGGTTCTATACATATTGCTTTAGGTTTATATCTAAAGTAATTAACAAGATCATTAAGCTCCTCTAGGATCAACAAACCATGTGTTAATCTAGTTACCTACTAAGCTTTATGCTTACCATTATAGTTACCAACATTTTGTCGGTTATTTGGAAATGCTATGGATTAGATTATGGATTGGATGTGCAAAAGGCTAGATATTTGTAAGTAAGTAGGAGCTTAGGTAGATACTAAGCTCAATCAATGTTGTACCCCCGTTGGTCCTTCAATGCTTTGTAAAGCGTAGTCGAGTGTCAAAATATATGTCAAGGTTGTCATAGTTAATCAGTGGTCAAATGGTATGTCAAAGTATGTTTAAAGTAATTATAGTCGTAGATAAAGGGGTGTTTGGATTAAGTGTAAATATACCCACTTTGGGTTACAAACGGGTTAATGGGTCTTGTGTTGGGAATTAAAGCTTCTTGGATTACTGCTGCTCATATTGTTAAGACTGCTCTAAGGAATTACAACTGCTCAGGTGCTTAAAAGGAAAATACTCTAAGTGTTTTACTACTGCTGGTTAAAGACTTAAGACTGCTGGTGTAGGTTACTAATGTTGGTAATGCTGTTGAACTTCAAAGAAATACACCAAGTATGTTAGTGCTACTGGAACAAAGTTAGTACTGCTAGTATTAACTTACTACTGCTGAAGAGTTAAAGCTGTCAGAGTTATTATTACAGCTGCTAGAGTGTTTAGTTAATACTACTTAAGAGATAAACTTGTATAGTCTGTTAGATAATTATAGAAAAGATTTATTAAAGATTTATCTTGTATAGAAAGTTATTGTAAGCTGAATAGGACTCCTTAGTCTATAAAAGGAGGTCCTAGGGCGTTGAGATAGATACGTGTTATTAGAAAGTCGATTAGCTTCAAGGTTGTAAACCCTAATACTATTGAGTATTCGTATTATTCATCAATAATATTGAAGTGTTTTGTTTGTTAAATCATTGTGTTCATTACTGTTACATTCATACAAAGTTCTTCTTAATATCAAGTACTAGATTCCGCATAGTATTTAATAAAACTCAAATACAGTTTCTATACCTTAGTTGTACTAGATATCTAGTATAACTAAACCTTTACAAGCTAAGGGATTCGATCAAGTGCATAACTGGGATCAACAAGTGGTATCAGAGCTTGTGATCTAGAAGTTGTAATCAAGAAGAACTTGTTTAAGCTCGAGATTGTTTAGATTTTACTGAAGATATGGATTCTGAGTCTACTCATATGGTTGATGCATCAAAGGTTCTGTGGAAAACTAGAAGGGGGTTGAATAGTTTTTAACGTTTTTAAATTAATTCGCTTTGTGACTTAACGTGATTTCAAAGTAAATACTCACAAACAAGCAATATAAGTAAAGTAAGTAAGGATAGGAACAATCAAACCACAACACAGAGATTTATAGTGGTTCGGCTACAAGGACTCTCTTCCTTGCCCTACTCCACTCCTCGAGCCTCTAACTCGATAGTTTTTCTTCACTAAGAAACACACTCCCTTCTCGTGGAGAAAACCTTTATACACGTTGCTTACACTTTATCCGGTACTAAGCTAAACACCGGGTTCTTTACAAGGGTACAACCACTCCCGTTGGTTCTTTAACAAGGGTACAACCACTCCCGTTGGTTCTTTAACAAGGGTACAACCACTCCCGTTGGTTCTTTCACAAGGGTACAACCACTCCCGACACTCTTTGTGTTTTAAGGACTAAAACACTAACCAAACACTACTGAATGAAATGTATAATGATGTGTGAACTAATACAAAATCACACAGAACCTAACTAATGAAACTTGCAACAGTAAGTATGTTGAAGCTTGTATGCTTGATCTTTTTTGCTACAAAAGTGAGATCAACAAGAATGAAATGAATGATATGGGTTAGTGATATGCAAATGAATGATTATATATTTTAAGCTATATGAGTGATGAATTTGCCAAAATGATCAACTTGCTATTTATAGGCAAACTGATAAAACAGTTGGCGGATTTGGCGGATCCCTAAATTTGGATCCGCCCTTGTATGGGTTTGGATCCGCCAGTGCAGGACAGCTCACAGATTCTCAAATCTTTCCATATCTTGCACAATCTTTCCATATCTTCAAATGTCAACTCTTTAGCTAGAAGATCTATACAAGATATCTCAAAATCTTTCTAAGATTATGTTCATGATGCATGCCATGATGTCATCCTAAATATTTTTTAATTTAAGAAATAAAAATGTAAATGTATATAATGTTATTCCTAGTAATCTTGTAATGTGTAAATGTGTTTTAAAAGACTTATTACTATAAATGTAAAAGACTTAATCTTATATTTATGCTTTGCTTAAAGATAAACTTTGTAATTGTCATTAACAAAATTAAGCAAAGATCGTAAAATATAAATAACGTTTTTATGACGATATTTGTATTAACAATCTCACCCTTTTTGTTGATGACAAAACATAAAGTGTATTTTTAAGCAATGAGATAAATAAAGTATGAGTCTTTTAAAAATATAGATTATGTTGATTTTATGCAAGTTTTGAAAACAATTTGAAGTATAAAAACATGTACTGTGATGTTAACAGTATGTATGAAACTATGTATGAAACTTAATCCTATCTCCCCCTTTTTGTCGAAACAAAAAGAAGATATGCGTAGCGGAATGTGGTGAACAAATCTTGGTTATTACTCCCCCTAAATTGGAGTACCAAGATTGTTTCAATGATTTTGAGAACTTTAAAAGCTCCCCCTTGAATAATACTCCCCCTAATTGGAGTGCCAAGGTTAAGATGCATAATCCTACAAAACTAATGGTTAGAATATGATAAGCTCCCCCTCGATGTATACTCCCCATTGCTAGGGTACCAACGTATACTTTTCAAGGATGAGAAATGCTATAAAATGATGAGTTAGTATATGATATACTCCCCCTTGATATATACTCCCCGTTGCTAGGGTACCAACGTATATGATTCAAAGTTGAGAAAAGCTACAAAACAAAGGTTAGTTGTGAATCAATCCAACCAAGTATCATAATGCATATGTATAAGTCAAACAAACACAATATTTCAACCCATTTGACTTTAAAAAAGTCAAAAATATGTGTCTGATTAAAAATGCACCTAAGTAGAAGTGGTCCAACCATACAATCAAGTTAGTAAATTAATCAATCCAAGATATTATGCCAAATAGTGATCACCCATAAGCATAAATATAACATCTATTACTTGAAAATTTGTTTGTGACATAAGTCACAAAACATGATGTTACAATAAAAAGAAAAAATAAAAAGTTCCTAAAAATAGAAAATTCTTAAAACAATCCTATGAAATCCTATAAAAGGATACTAGGAGGAAACTAAAATTTGCCTATTGCAGAGGATGAGAGATTGCATTTAGGCGTTCGAGAATATGGTTCAAAATGAACCTCATCTCATTTTGAAGCTCATGGACCAAGATGTTGGTCTTTTGGGCCAAGTGAGCGGTCCTCTCGCATTGTGAGCAATCATGCCTTGGAAAGTTAGGAGGAAGAGTGGGCTCAATGGCTTGTGGTGGTGCTGGTGATTGGTTCTTTGGTGGTGGTGGTTGTGATTGGTTGCTTGGTGGTGGTAGTGTTTGGTTGTTTGATGTTGGAGTTGTGAGGGAGTTAAGCATGATGGATTGGATCCATGGCTTCACTAAGGCGGGAATCCACCATATTGGAGAGAGCATAGAGGCAGGTGAGCTCCTCATTGATCTCTTCATGGGTTTGTGGTTGATTGATCCACATTGCCTCATAAATGGCAATGAGTGTAGATGTAGGTGAAAGAGGTTGTGTTTGTGGTTGTGGTGGTGGTGGATCAAGGTAAAGTGGACCATGGATATCCCGATAAATAGGATGGAAGATCATAGGTGTTTAACCTTCAAAGGTCATGGGAGGAGGATTGGTTGACCTTGGTGGAAGGTCTTCCAAATCATCCAAGTATGGATGAGGTGATGAAGGTGGAGTTCTAAACAACTCTAGGGGCTGAAGTCGTGGTGAATGTTGTGGTGAAGGTGATCTAATAGGTTGTGATGGAGCGGGTGGTGGTGTGATTGCTACAGGAGTGATTGTTGGAGGTGGTGTGTTGATGATGGTGTTAGATGGTGTTGGAGTAGCAAGATTGAGAAAATTCTCATTGGAAATTGGTTAGGATATGTTAAGTGGAGATGACTCCTTTGATGATGAATTAGTTAAGTTCACGAAGCAACAAGGACGGACACTTATTCGGGTTGTCCTTCTTGCGGGTCTGCTTGTGGAAGAGTTACTTGATTTTGTCATTTGAAAAGTGAAAATAGTTGTTCTAAGGTACAGGAAGGAAAGTTAGTAGTGATGGTTGTTGTGTGATATGTGATGATCCTGAGGTTCTAATTTATAGACAGAATGTTTGTTGGTCTGTGTGTTTGGATTTGATGTAAATCCAATGGAGAATGTTGGTTCCTAATGATTTGGAACAAAAATTTGTGCTAGTCACATCATTTAAGTCAAACCATAGAGTAAGGAGTGAGTGGAAATTCAGTTGATGTGATGTTCCCATGGATTTCAAGGATCCCATTAGAGGGTTCCTTGCTTGTATTAGAAAGGTAACTCACATGGAAAATTTGAATATTCAAATTTTTGGTGGGAAATGGATTTCTTATGAATCTAAGTGTGCCTAAATGATCTTAATAAGCTTAATGATCAGTAGAAGAATTCTAAACACTAGAATCAATAATCTATGGATCGGGATTAGTCGGGAATTTTTGAAAAAGTTACTGTTGAAGCCTGCGGATCCAATCGATAACAAAGGAGGATCCCTTATTTGGGTACCGCCGAATCCGCAGGCTGAGAGATGGCGGAGCCAAAGTGCATAGCAGGCGGATCCAAATTTTGGGATCCGCCAAATCCGCCAATAAGAGTTTACTAATTTGAACAGAGAGTATGTCGAATTTGGCGTTTCTCGTTCAAATCCCAAAAATTCTCCTAAAACTTATGTAACTACTGATATGTGATAGAATAAAACTAAAAACATGGGTTCTAACACACGTTTACATATAGATTAATTCGATCATAATATCTTACCATAAAAGTGGTTAAGCCAAACAGTGGCTTAATCTCGGAAAATTGATAACAACAAGTGTTATCGACCTGCAATGTTGAGTTAGTTCACGTACAAGTTAAGTACTAACATAATATCTTAAGAAACACACAAGTTCAACACATCATTGTTTGAAAAAATCTAATACCAAACACTCCCAATACTTCACTTCTTGCTCATTTTCTTGTGAAGCTTCATGATCCAACGCCCCAAATTCTTCACCATTCCTTTGGTTTGTTTAAACTCCGCTGATTCGTTCAGGATTGGAGGAAGTTGACTCAAGTACTCGGGTGGTGAGATCCTAGAGTTTGGCAAACCATCCTCTTCACTCATGGATGATGATGATGATGATGATGTAGGAGGATGAGCTCGTTTTCCCTTTCCTACGGCTACCCAATGATCACTAAGTGGAACAAAGGTGTGCTCAATCTCAGTGTAGTCGGGAACGAATCCTAAAGCGTTTCTAGGAATGGGCTCAAAAGCTCTATAGAGACGGGTCAAAAGCATCCCGTAGGGCATGGCGGTGGTGCCTTGAACTGGAATGTCGACCATTCTTTTGGCAATATAGTAAGCAAGGTTGAAGGGTTGATGATTTGACACGCAATACATCATGTAGCAAAGACTTGCATTGACAAGGTCTCTATTTCCTATTGTGCTTATGACATTTGCTCTCAAAACTTCTTCAAGCTTCTTAAACTGAGGGTTAAGTTCATTAAGTTCCATGGAAAATGGATCTCTATCAACTTGACGACCTCGGTGTAACCTAGTTTGGTTGTTCCTACGCAAAAAGAGATGCTCACGAATGGTTTCTTTTTCGATTATTGGTGTGGCATATGGTGCCAAACGATCAAGGTTAGACTCTAAAATGGTTAATGACCACATGTCAGAATAGAAACAAGTTCCTTGATTTGGAACTCCTAAGACATCTCCAAATTGATCTAAAGGAATATTGAATTGAAACCCGTTGACTCTAAAATGGATATTCATGTATCCATAATCATTTGAACTAAGTCCTACACTAGCATAGAACTCGAGAATGAACCTAGGGATGATGGGCTCATCGATGTCTAGAAGGCTATCAAAATGAATTACGGCTAATTGTTCGCGGAGAATGGTACCTTCATAGAATGAGGGTTCTACGACTCTACCCTCGTGTATGTATCGTTTTTCTAAGGCTTTGAATATTTCAACTTTTTGCTCACTAAGTGAGAGGATGCATGATACACTATAAGGTGGTTAAACCTTTGTGACTTTGTGTATATGATATATTGAGTTAATATGATTAAGTATGCGGAATCTACTTAATCACACTTAGAAGGTTATTTTGGTTATTGGAAATGGAAAGTAATGCTTTGGTAACTAACAATGAACACGCAATGTTAACACCAAACGATTCAATATTATTCAAGATAATACGAGTGATCTTCACTATCACTAGGGTTACAAAACCTTGAATCATATGTTTTTATCACTTATTATATTGTTGTGTTTGTTCTATGTTCTTAACAGTTATGATCTAATACATACATATATATATATATATATATATATATATATATATATATATATATATATATATATATATATATCTAGTCTAAGATTTCTCTTTTATAGTCCAAGAGAGATCTTTACAATATTGTCAAGTCTAATCGAACACATGCTTGAGAGTGTCAGTCATTAAGATGCAACATGTATCTGTGTTTACAACTTGTTACTGAACACTTTGTCTAAAGATATTATCTATTGTTGACTTTAATACACATAATATCTTTGTATACTTATCTACTCAGCAGCAGAATACTTCGATAGTTATCCACTTAGCAGTAGAAAGTTCTTCACCAGCAGCAGAATCATTCAGCAGTAGAATGTTTAACGCTAGCTGCAGAATCAAATGCTCTAGCAGTAGAATGATACTTAAGATTATTTCTTGAGCAGAACCCGATATTAATCTTCTTGAATATTTAATTCCCAACACTAAGTCCTTTGGTTTTGTGATGTTTAGGTAGGTATTTAATGGTTTTTTATGATCATAATTAGTTGCGGGAGGCATGATTATCCTAGACACGAAATATATATAGTTTAGTTGAAATTATCGAAAATACGTATATATGTCTAGTGTGTGCCTACATGGCGACAATGTGGAGGTACGGTTATCTTGACTCCTTTTGATGCATGAAAATTTTGTTTATGCAAGTTTTATGATAAAACAAGAGATAACCCAAACGCTCCTACTTCAATGTAGCTTCGATTGAATGTACCCGAAAATGCATATTAGTTTTGTATTTCCTTTAGCATTCAAGAGACATTATGCAAGTGATGTTTAAAACATAACGTTTTTGTATTTGTATGAACAATGTCCAAAAACCATTTTTCCTAGTCGTGAGAAGATTTTAGCAAAAATTTCTCATGTGGTTTTGATGAATTATGACAATGTGCTACAAGATGCAATTCCTAACTACCAAAAACATGATTTGTTATGCAATTCAGTAAATATGCTTCATGATTTTACAAGAATTATGCATAAAACCCAAGTTTTGGTTTTGTGCATGAAATAGAAATCATAGACGCAGATCAGGAATGTAGACATGATAAAGATATTTACAGTGATGATTGGAGTACAAATTGGTTGTGAAAGATGGTCTAAATTGTGAATTTGGTGTGATAATGGTCGAGTTCCAGTAGGTATTTATGTTTTGGGAAGTGTGATGAATAGTATAGGAAGTGTATTTAATATATAGAAAAGAATCTCAGCAGGCCACGGATCCGGCGGATCCAAAACAAGGGATCCGCCCTTGTTGTCGTTTGGATCCGCAGGATCAGAACACATAATTTGGTTTATTGCCGTGTTTGGCTAATCTAAGGTTTAAGCTGCGGTTTCTTCTACTCACTTGGTTCCATTAATCCTAAACCTAGACTAAGATAGTTGAAAGGTTCTCTCTTAAGGGGTTTTGTGAGGATGTCGGCAATGTTGTCCTCTGAGGATACTTTCTCGATTGAGATTTTTCCCTTCGGAACATTGTCGCGTAGGAAATGGTGTCGTATTTCTATGTGTTTGGTTCTAGCGTGTTGGACTGGATTTTTGCTGAGGTTGATAGCTCTTTTTTTGTCACAAAGAATGGGAATGTTGTTGAGTTCAATTCCATATTCGACGAGAGCTTGTTTCATCCACAGTGCTTGTTGACACGCCTTTCCTGCAGATATGTACTCTGCTTCGGTTGTTGATATTGCAAGGGCTGTTTGTTTCTTAGCAAACCATGAGGTGAGACAATGTCCTTCAAAAGTACAAATACCACTTGTACTTTTCCTATCGACATAATCACCGGCATGGTCTGAGTCGGCATACACTATGGTTTCTACACCCGTTCCTTTGGGATACCATAATCCTAAATGTGTAGTGCCTTTTATGTACCTAAAGATCCGTTTAACGGCTTCAAGATGGGATATTTTGGGATCTTCTTGAAAGCGTGCACATAGACAAACACTAAACATAATGTCTGGTCTACTAGCCGTTAGGTAAAGTAAACTACCAATCATCCCTCTATATTTAGTGCTATCTACGGATTCACTTTCGTCATCCTTGGTGAGTTTGGTTTCGGAAGACATTTGTGTTTTCATGGGTTTGGAATCTTCAAGACCAAATTTCTTAAGTGATGAACTCAAATAAGTACATTTTATTACTATCATTTATCCTATTTATTTGACTTGTTTTACTATATTATGTATGAGGATTGATACTTAATCGTTTACTTTTGTAATTCTCAGGTAAAAACAAGCATTTGGTGAAACTTAGCGATTTTGGACTGATTATGGAGCAAAACATGCATAAAGTTAAGAGTCTACTGAAATGAAGAAGATCAAGACTAATCTGCTCCAGATGCGCTGCATCTCACTCATGACATGCGCCGCATCTCTATCAAGATATCACCAGATACGATCCAAGATACAAGAGGACATGCGCCGCATCTAATCATGGAGTTACGCCGCATCTTCTGGCGGTGTACGAATATTCCTGAATATTATAATCTTGGACCCCACGCGAAGTTAAGTACATGCGCCGCATCTACTCCTTAGATGCGCCGCATCTTCCCTCAGACAGAAACTATAAATACCCCAAGACCAGACGAATTTCGTGTGCATTATCAGAGTTTCGAAGACCGAACAGGAAAAACCCTAGGACGAATTCAGTCAAGGAGGCAGCACAAGACACACCCAAATCAAAGATACAAGAGCTGTAAGAAGGTGCTGCATGTATTTAATTCATTAAGTAGTTTTGTTTTATTGTGTTAGCAAACTTTAATTCATCAGGATTGGTGGCTTGTGTAATGTGACAACGAAAGATTGCACTCCCTTTAATACTTGCTTTCCCATCAATTAAAGTTTATATGTTGATGTCTTTGGTTACTACTTATTAGTGCATTGATAACCTCTGTGTTTATTAGTGGCTTGCGGGCATTTGACTGCGGGACATAATGTGGCTCCCACGGTTATTACTAAATTGATCACTTAGGAATAACTTTTAGACATAAGTAATCATTAAGGGTTTACTCGCCGATAAGATTAGGACCAACGAGAAAGGGTTAACTACATACACTTCATATAAAGCTATCAATAAAACAAGTGACAATCTACTTAATCATAAGGACAGCCCTCTTATTGTCTCAAGTATCTATCTGTGTACGTGTGTGCTACTTGCTGATTCGTGCCTATTGGTTTATTTTATTATTTAATTGCAAACAAACCGTGCCAGTCTCTCAGGCTGAAACCCCCTTGCGTTAGGATATTAAAATACTGATTAGAATAACTAGATAATACGTTCCACTCTTAGTGATCGACACTCTACTTACCATTATATTCATACTGACCGGGTACACTGCTCGTTAAGTGTGTGTGTTATTGATAAGTCGGCTAAATATAAATTTAAAACTTGAGTAGGCATTAAAACTGCTAAACCGCAACGACACATCACGCGCATCAAGTTTTTGGCGCCGTTGCCGGGGAGTGAATTGTTATTATCTGTTAATTTGATTAGTATTTTAATTTGGTTTTTCTTTTTATTAGATTAATTGCATCATTGTATTATTTTGCATATTTGTTGTACTGTGTGTTATTTGTTTTGTGTTATTTGTTTGCTTTATTTGTTTTTATTTTTGTGTGTTTAATTTTCTGTTTTTATTTTTCGTATATTTTCTGTTCTGCTATCGTTGTACTGTGCTAAATCAAACGATACGGCGCATCTGATCTCTCAGATACGGCGTATTGCGTTTAATTTTTTTTAAAATACAACGCGTTTAATTAATTCGATACGACGCATCTTTTCCCCAAGATACGGCGTATCTGTTTTTAATAAGAAATTTTTTTCTAAGCGATAAAGTAATACGACGCATCTGCTTTTGCAGATACGGCGTATCTGTTTTTGATATAAAAAAAAAAAAAAAAAAAAAAAAAAAAAAAAATTCTAAACGTTAACGCCATACGACGCATCTGCTTTCGTAGATACGGCGTATCTATTATTTTAATTAAAAACAGTTTGCGAATTATTAAACAGATACGACGCATCGATCTATATCGATACGGCGCATCTTTCTGAATCAAAAATCGATATTTATTTTTAAACGTAACGAAAATACGGCGCATTAACTTTCGTTAATACGACGCATTTAATTTTAATTAGATAAGTTGGTTTTTGATTATTTAATTCGATACGGCGCATTCAAAATTCTAAGCGGCGTATCTATTTTCTGAATAAAGTCTGATTAAATTTTAACGTATTAAGATACGGCGTATCCAACTCTTTGGATACGGCGCATCATCTGCAGATATCAGCAACTTTTATTCTTTTCTAATTTCCGAACGGAAAATATTCTGACTTACCCTTATACTAGGAAGCTTTTACTTTGAAATCTTCTTGTTCTTAATTTTCAGGAACAATGTTCGATATTTTCCCAAACTGGTTCGGAAGACCCCAAAGAAACCTTACTATGGAAGAGTTTGCATTACTAATCGCTCAAGCCAATGAACAAGCACATCATGAAGCAAGGAACTTTATCACTGAATTCAAAGGCAGTCATGAGCTGTTACTAAAGGAACAAAACAATATGATCAATGGTTTGGCAATTAAAGTGCACCAATTGTCAACAGTGCTTAACAAGGTTCTTTTGGTAAGGCACGATCTGAAAGGAATTACAACCAGAGGCGGAAAGTCAACCTTTCAAATCGGAGAGACACCCGAGGATGACAGTACCAAAAAAATTTCCCCTGAATCTTTATCACCCGAGCAAGAGCAACCAAAAGAGACTGATCCAGAACCTGTAATTAGAAGAGAACCTTCTGTTGAATCTAAACGATCAACACCACCTTTCCCACATAGGGTAAGGAAAGAGAAAGAAGATGCCTATCAAAAGAAATTCCTGGAGAATCTCAAGCAGCTGCAGCTAAGCATACCATTTATGGAAGCCCTAGTGCAAATGCCAAAATACGCCAAGTATCTGAAAAGCTTGCTTACAAACAAGTCTAAACTCGAAGAGGCTTGCACCATAACAATGGGGAAAAGAAGCTCAGCGGCATTGCTCAATAAACTTCCGTCTAAAGAAAAAGATCCAGGGAGTTTCACTATTCCTTGTCAAATTAAAAATTTGCATATTGAAAATGCCTTAGCCGACCTAGGAGCTAGTATAAGTCTTATGCCCTCTTCTATGTATGATAAATTAGGTCTTGGTGAACCAAAACCTACTAGGATGTGCTTAGAACTAGCTGATAGGTCTATACAATACCCATTAGGAATAGCGGAAAATATATTAATAAAAGTTGATAAATTTGAATTACCTATCGACTTCGTTATCCTTGATATGCCTGAAAATTCTAGAACTCCTATAATATTAGGACGACCATTTTTAGCCACTGCTAGGGCCATAATTGATGTTTTTAATAAAAAGATAACTTTTACCATAGGGAAAGATGAGGTTGAGTTTAACATGGAACAATCTATGAGTAAAGATGAATCCGATGACGATGAATGCTATAACATCGATGTTTCTGATGATACGATTAATCAATTTACTCAGAAATTGTTAAAGAATAATTTGCTTGATTCTTTTCTGCTTAAAAATTTAGAAAACGCAATTGCTATAGAAGATCAAGTAGATGAGAATACTGTTGATTATAATTTTGCTGCTGACTCTGCTGTATGTAATGCGATGCGGCGCATCGATAACCTCGATGCGGCGCATCTATCTGATGACAGCAGCGATATAATTAATGAACAGGTTTATTCCGCTAGTTTTACTGAAATTGATAATGTTAAACCTGTGCTTAAGGATCTTCCTTCTACTTTGGAATATGCTTATTTAAACGGAAATACTAATTCACCCGTTATTATTGCATCTGACTTAACGCCAAAAGAAAAAGAGTCTCTTTTGCAGGTACTATATAAACGAAGAGGAGCATTAGCGTGGAGTATGTCTGATATTAAGGGAATTAGCCCGTCATTTTGTACACATAAAATCCTTATGGAGGATGAATTCAAACCAACTATCCAACCTCAAAGGCGTTTGAATCCAAAAGTCCAAGATGTGGTGAAAAATGAAATTGTAAAGTTACTTGACTCCGGACTTATCTACCCAATTTCCGACAGCTCATGGGTCAGTCCTATCCACGTTGTACCAAAAAAGGGAGGAATGACGGTAGTACTCAATGACGACAATGAGCTAATCCCTTCAAGAACTGTTACCGGATGGAGAGTTTGCATCGACTACCGCAAACTCAATGATGCTACGCGAAAAGATCACTTCCCTCTTCCATTTATTGATCAAATGTTAGAAATACTATCAGGTTATGATTATTATTGTTTTTTAGATGGTTTTTCAGGTTTCTTCCAAATACCAATTGCCCCCGAGGATCAAGAAAAGACGACTTTCACCTGCCCTTATGGAACCTTCGCCTATAGAAGAATGCCATTCGGACTATGCAACGCCCCTGCTACTTTCCAACGTTATACGACGGCTATCTTCCATGATATGGTAGAAGACTTTATGGAAGTCTTCATGGACGACTTCTCGGTGTTCGGTAACTCATTTAGTGATTGTCTCTTTAAACTTGATAAAATGCTTGCTAGGTGTGAAGAAACTAACCTTGTTCTTAATTGGGAAAAATGTCACTTTATGGTTAGAGAGGGAATTGTGTTAGGACATAAGATTTCTGGGAAAGGTATAGAAGTCGATAAAGCTAAAATTGATGTAATTGCTAAACTACCTTACCCCACTAACGTAAAAGGCGTTAGAAGTTTTTTAGGGCACGCTGGATTTTATCGTAGATTCATAAAGGATTTTTCAAAAATATCTAGGCCTATGACCCAATTGTTGCTAAAGGATGCAAAGTTTGATTTTTCTGAAGATTGCAAAAAGGCATTTAATATACTTAAAGAAAAACTAACTTCTGCACCCATTATAATTTCGCCTGATTGGAATCTGCCTTTTGAACTAATGTGTGATGCTAGTGATTATGCTGTTGGAGCCGTACTTGGCCAAAAGATAGATAAGAAATTTAAGCCAATTTATTATGCTAGCAAAACATTGAATAATGCCCAAGAACACTACACCACCACGGAAAAAGAACTTTTAGCAGTAGTTTTTGCATTCGATAAATTTAGATCATATCTTATATTGTCAAAATCTATGGTTTACACTGACCATTCTGCTTTGAAGTATTTGTTCAATAAACAGGATGCCAAGCCAAGGCTTATTAGGTGGGTTTTATTGCTCCAAGGATTCGATATTGAAATTAAAGATAAAAAGGGTGCCGAGAATCTAGCTGCTGACCACTTATCTAGACTTGAAAACCCTGGTATGGAGGTGCTTGACGAAAGGGAAATAGCTGATGACTTTCCTGATGAACACCTTATGATGGTAGGAATTAAGAGCAATAATAATGGACCATGGTATGCCGACTTTATAAACTTTATTGTTGCAAATGAAATTCCAAAAGGGCTAACATCCGACGAGAAAAGAAGGTTTATAACTCGCGCTAACGAGTATATTTGGAATGAACCTTATGCCTTTAAATTATGTCCTGACAATATTATACGAAGATGCGTAGACGGTGATGACATCGCAGCAATATTGGCACACTGCCATTCAGGGCCAACAGGGGGACATCACGGTCCAGTCATCACAAAAAGAAAGATCCTGGATGCGGGATTTTATTGGCCCACGATGTTGGAGGATGCGAAAGATTATATAAAAGGATGTGATGCGTGTCAACGATCCGGAAATATTACATCAAGAAACGAAATGCCGCAAAACTATATCCATGTATGTGAAGTTTTCGACATATGGGGATTAGACTTCATGGGACCGTTTCCTGAATCTAAAGGTAATAAATATAATTTGGTTGCTGTTGATTACGTATCAAAATGGGTCGAAGCGCAAGCATCTCCAACAAACGACAGCAAGGTAGTACTTAAATTTTTGAAAAGTTTGTTCTCTAGGTTTGGAATTCCTAAAGCATTGATTAGTGATAGGGGAACACACTTTTGTAATCACCATCTGGGAAAAGCCTTGCAAAAATATGGAGTATATCATAGGGTTTCCACCGCATACCATCCTCAATCAAATGGTCAAACTGAAGTAACCAATAGAGCTATAAAACGAATTCTTGAAAAAACGACTGGGTATAATCCTAAAGGGTGGTCTGACAAGTTAAATGATGCTTTATGGGCATTCCGTACAGCCTATAAGACACCAACGGGATGCACTCCATTTCGTCTTGTATACGGAAAAGCATGCCACCTACCGGTCGAAATTGAACAAAGTGCATATTGGGCTTTGACGAATTGTAATATGGATATGGAAGCTGCAACGAAGAACCGTTTCACGGAACTTAATGAACTCTATGAACTAAGAGATGAGGCCTACAAAAATACTAAGATCTACAAAGAAAGAACTAAAAGATGGCATGACTCGAGGTTACGTGGGGATAAAACGTTTACTATTGGAGAGAAAGTGCTACTGTTTAATTCCAGATTAAAGATGTATCCTGGTAAACTTAAATCAAGATGGACGGGACCGTTCGTTGTCAAGAAAGTGTATCCATACGGAACTATTGAAATATGCGATAAAAATGGTTATATATTCAAAGTGAACGGGCAACGTGTGAAGAAATACTTTGATAATAAAATTGAGGATAATGAGAACGAGGTGGTGGAGTTTGAACCTGAAGTATTGGATTAAAGAGCTGAACGTGAGTCTAACTTGAAGACTTTGGAATAAAGACAAGTGCTTACCGGGAGACAACCCGGATTTATCTTTTATTATTCTGTTTTCTGTGTCGAGTCAGTCAGGCCCGTATGAAGATACGGCGCATCTCAATTCTGAGATGCGACGCATCTCCTGCAATGGTCATATCTTATTTTTATTTTTCTGCATTTTTATTTTCGACTTTAAAACTATTTATCAGTTTATTTTCAATGCGGCGCATCCCTGGTTAAGGATGCGGCGCATCTTTATTCTGATCCGTATTAATTCCAGGCTCGATACGGCGTATCTTCTTCCATAAGATACGGCGCATTGACTGACCTGATGATTTTCAGTTTTAATTTTTAAGTCTTATTTTTATCTAACTACTAATGTATTATGCAAGTTGAACCTTTCTTATCTTAGGTGTGTTTTAAAGTATTGGTGGTATTATAGTTTCCTGGATTTCCTATGGATACATCAAGTATGAAGCTTTAACGTTCTAATCCACAAGAAAGATGATTTTTGCTCTTATACTAATGGAGGATCATACCGAGCAAATCTCAGGGGAGTTTTTCTGTTCTAATTCTTTTAATTTTCCAGTTTTTAACCTTTTATACAAACAACGAGGACGTTGTTTAACTTAAGTGGGGGGATTGGAGAATTAGAACACTTAACACTTACTTGTCCTAAAACTTTTTCAAAAATTATGCTTAAAATGTGCTTAATATATCAAACTTAAAAAAAAAATTAGCATGTTTTTGTTTAAGATCTAAGTTGCATAGCTGCACACATGACATTATTTTCAAAAATTGTGATTTTCCAAAATTCACAAATCTATGAGTGTGCCGGTGACTTGTAAACTTTAGAACTTGGCTTGTATACTATTCGAGACCACCATAATGAGTATTATTTATATAATTGGAATGACTTGTCTAAATTGGTAAAATTCTAGGATTACACCCAAATAGCCTTTATATGTTATGTGTTATTAGCTAACTACACTGGTTAGTTAACCCCCGTATAAACCCTTTTGTTACTCTCATTTTTAGAGTAAGATACCCCTAGAAAAACCCTCAGAGCCATTCCTTTCGTTTCTTACACCTATGTTTAAAATGTTTCGTTACACCCTTACACCTTAGCCTACCCTGTAGATTAAAATCCGTGGTTTGGTTAATTGCTATAGGCAAAGTGTGTTTCCTTACATTACCTGTGTTCGCGTGCGTAATTCATTATCTTTGGTTAGGTCGGGAAATTGCACAATGCAATTGGAGTGAAAGTAAATATTGTATATCTTTGAGTTTATTTTTAGTGTGTTTACTACTTTCGCTATTACCGTTATTTCTGAAAGTATGAAAAAATTATCCGGAAAGAAAGTTATAGTGATGTGGTGAAATTTTACACATCTATGTTTATGTTTGAAAAAAAAAAAAAAAAAAAAAAAAAAAAAAAAAAAAAAAAAAAAAAAAAAAAAATCGAAAAAAAAAATAAGAAAAGAAAAAGAAAGAAAGAAAAGTTGGAAGTTTGTTTTAACCAACTTATGTAAAGTTATGTAAGTGGTCGATATCACCACTATTTGTTGTACTATATTTATGGATTGAATGGGAATTGGCAGTTATGGGAACGCCAATTAAGGTTTATTCTTTGATTAAGATCTTGTTGAGTATAATTCGTGTCTACCTAAAGCGTGTGTTTCAAGTGTCAAATCGTGAGTTATTCGATGATATGAGTCTTGTTCATGGGATGGTTGGGATAGTGATTAACCACACTTAGGATTTTAATTTATTTGTTTTATTCATTTTTCATTTTACACCAATTTATATCCCAAATGTTATCCATACCCTTTATTATTCTTTTCCCAACCGAACCTTTGATTTATTGAGATTAGGGATTTGAGCAATCTTAAGTATCGTAGTCGTGGATTCGGCTATGTATTTATGATTTTGTCGCCCTTTTTGATATATTATTATTGGTGAAGTTTGGACCTATCTTTAGCCTATTCGAGTTAAGGATTTGAGCAATTGCAAGTATCGTGTTCGTGGATTCGATCATGTATTTGTGATTTTGTCGCCTTTTCTGGAATTTGAGATCGATAGTGATCAAGAATAATTAACCCTTAAGCCTAAAAACCCTTTTTACCGCTTTAGACTTGTTATTCCTTAGCTTTAGTGGAGGAGATGTGTATACTTGCCAAGCTTATGATAGAATATTCGTCGCGAATGGACAGTTAAACGATTAGATTTGCTTTTATCGACTTATTTTATTATACTTCTAATTCGTTAAGTGTTTAGTTGTGTGATTATGAAATAAACGAATACATGCTTAAATATAAAAATAAATCCTAACATCTTTTAGGATACATTTTCATAAAAGAAATTCTAAGGTTTACTTGGGGACAAGTAAAGTTCAAGTGGGGGGATATTTGATGAACTCAAATAAGTACATTTTATTACTATCATTTATCCTATTTATTTGACTTGTTTTACTATATTATGTATGAGGATTGATAATTAATCGTTTACTTTTGTAATTCTCAGGTAAAAACAAGCATTTGGTGAAACTTAGCGATTTTGGACTGATTATGGAGCAAAACATGCATAAAGTTAAGAGTCTACTGAAATGAAGAAGATCAAGACTAATCTGCTCCAGATGCGCCGCATCTCACTCATGACATGCGCCGCATCTCTATCAAGATATCACCAGATACGATCCAAGATACAAGAGGACATGCGCCGCATCTAATCATGGAGTTACGCCGCATCTTCTGGCGGTGTACGAATATTCCTGAATATTATAATCTTGGACCCCACGCGAAGTTAAGTACATGCGCCGCATCTACTCCTTAGATGCGCCGCATCTTCCCTCAGACAGAAACTATAAATACCCCAAGACCAGACGAATTTCGTGTGCATTATCAGAGTTTCGAAGACCGAACAGGAAAAACCCTAGGACTAATTCAGTCAAGGAGGCAGCACAAGACACACCCAAATCAAAGATACAAGAGCTGTAAGAAGGTGCTGCATGTATTTAATTCATTAAGTAGTTTTGTTTTATTGTGTTAGCAAACTTTAATTCATCAGGATTGGTGGCTTGTGTAATGTGACAACGAAAGATTGCACTCCCTTTAATACTTGCTTTCCCATCAATTAAAGTTTATATGTTGATGTCTTTGGTTACTACTTATTAGTGCATTGATAACCTCTGTGTTTATTAATGGCTTGCGGGCATTTGACTGCGGGACATAATGTGGCTCCCACGGTTATTACTAAATTGATCACTTAGGAATAACTTTTAGACATAAGTAATCATTAAGGGTTTACTCGCCGATAAGATTAGGACCAACGAGAAAGGGTTAACTACATACACTTCATATAAAGCTATCAATAAAACAAGTGACAATCTACTTAATCATAAGGACAGCCCTCTTATTGTCTCAAGTATCTATCTGTGTACGTGTGTGCTACTTGCTGATTCGTGCCTATTGGTTTATTTTATTATTTAATTGCAAACAAACCGTGCCAGTCTCTCAGGCTGAAACCCCCTTGCGTTAGGATATTAAAATACTGATTAGAATAACTAGATAATACGTTCCACTCTTAGTGATCGACACTCTACTTACCATTATATTCATACTGACCGGGTACACTGCTCGTTAAGTGTGTGTGTTATTGATAAGTCGGCTAAATATAAATTTAAAACTTGAGTAGGCATTAAAACTGCTAAACCGCAACGACACATCACGCGCATCATTAAGCATATCCTTGATATACCTAGATTGGTTGAAGAATATCCCATCTTCTAACTGTTTAATTTGGAGACCTAAGAAAAAGTTTAGTTCCCCCATCATACTCATTTCAAACTCATCATGCATGATTTTTGAGAATTCATCGCATAACTCTTGACAAGTTGAACCGAATATAATGTCATCCACATATATCTGGACTACGATAATATGTGATCCCTTTTTCTTGGTGAAAAGAGTATTGTCTACTAGGCCCATGGTATACTTATGGTCAACTAGGAAAGTCTTAAGTCAATCATACCAAGCTTTTGGTGCTTGCTTAAGTCCGTATAAAGCTTTCTTAAGTTTGTAGACATGATTTGGTTTTTAAACATCGGCAAAGCCGGGAGGTTGTGCTACATACACTTCCTTATTTATAAAACCATTAAGAAATATACTTTTGACATCCATTTGAAATAGTTTAAAGTCATGTGCACATGCATATGCAATTAGTATCCTAATTGACTCAAGTCTAGCGAAGGGTGCAAATGTTTCATCGTAATCTATACCTTCTTGTTGATTGTAGCTTTGTGCTACTATCCTTGCTTTGTTTCTAGATACTTCGCCATTTTCATCCATTTTGTTTCTGAAAACCCATTTTGTACCTATTATGGTTTGACTTTTAGGTTGAGGGACTAATGTCCAAACATCATTCCTAACAAATTGATTTAATTCCTCTTGCATCGCAATGACCCAAGATTCATCTTTTATGGCTTAATTAACATTTTTAGGTTCAATTGTTGAAACAAAACAAAAGAAATTACTTTCGTTTTGAGCTTTAGACCTTAATGTTCTTTCATTGATTTTTCCTATGACGTTTTCTAATGGATGACTTTTGGTTTCTTTGATATTAACTATTTCTCTTTTTACCGGTTCATCTTCTTTGTCACTTTCAATGTTTTCTTGGTTTTCAACCATTTGAATTTCAACTAAGTCATCATCTACCAAAGGTGATGTCTTAGAGGGAGGTGGACTTTCATCGAATGTTACATTCAATGATTCCTCGACTCTTGAGGTTTCTTTGTTCAAAACTATATATGCTTTACTAGTTTGTGAATATCCTAGAAATACACCTTCATACGACTTTGGGTCGAACTTGGTGAGATAATCCTTTGTGTTTAAAATGAAGCACTTGCTTCCAAACACTCTAAAACATCCTAACGTAGGCTTTTTACCTCTGTATAACTCATATGGAGTCTTTTTCAAGAATGGACTAATTAGAACTCGATTTAGGATATATGTGGATGTATCTACAGCGTGACACCAAAACTTTTGAGGTATGTTTTGTTCATTTAACATGGTTCTACTCATTTCTTGAATTTTCCTATTTTTGCTTTCTACTACACCATTAGATTGAGGAGTTCAAGGAGCTGAGAAATTATGTGTTATGCCATTAGCATCACAAAAAGCTCCGAATTGGATTTCGTTGTCAAATTCACGACCATGGTCAGTTCTTATTGACACTATGTTACTTCCTATTTGATTTTGAATTTTCTTACTTAAGATTTCAAATTTATCAAACACTTCGTTTTTAATTTTCAAAAACTTAGTCCATGTATACCTAGAGTAATCGTCTACTATTACCAAAGTATAGAAGTTTCCCCCATAACTTTATTTAGCGAAAATCCATATGTAACAATTCTAGAGACCTAGATGTAGACACCATGTTTTTAGCCTTATGGCTATTATGAACCTGTTTTCCTATTTTGCAAGCATCACAAAAGTGTTGGTCATATTTCAACTTGGGCAGGTTCCTAACGAGTTCCTTAGATGATAAGGATTGAATTAACCTCATATTGGCATGACCTAAGCGTCGATACCATAGAGTTGAGTTTTCGTCCAAAGAAGTGAGACAAAGTTTGTCTTTAGATGTTTTGTCTAATTTCATAACGTAAACGTTATTCTTCAAAACACCTTTTCCTACGGTTATGCCATCTTTTAGTATTTTACTTCCATTTTCACTTAAAAGGACGTTATACTTTTTGCGGCATAATTGACTAATACTAAGCAAGTTAAATCCTAAATTATCTACATGAGCAACATCATCAATAGTGAGAGAGTCATGAAAGATTGTACCTTTTTCGATGATTTTACTTTTAAGCATGCTACCGAATGTGACATTACCTCCGTCGTACACTTGGTAGGATGAGAAAAGGCTTTTTTTCCGCGTCATGTGTCTTGAACACCCACTATCTTTAATCCACTCGTCTAGTTCTAATTCAACTTTTAAGCACACCTAAGTTCAAGAAAAACTCAAGCGGTTGGTCCCCAACATCTCATGGGTCCGTTTGGGTTAAACATAACATTATCATGGTTCATGTATGGAAATGGTGGACAAGCGTTCCATGGCATGAAGTTGGGACCTTGAAAGTTTCAAGATATGTTTTGGTTTCAATTATTTTGATAATGATTACTCTTTGGAAGGGGGTGTTTGGGAAAACTAGTTTTAGGTGTCTGTTGAACTGTTTTAACTCTATACTCATTTCTAATTTGACCTTTTCCTATAGATACTGACGGTTTTTGTTTGTTAACAGTTGTACTAGTGCTAGGTTTTCTAGTGACCTTAACAAATTCAGTACGATCCGAATTACGAACTTTCTGTTCATCAATAGTACCTGCGGATCCCTTGGGTACAACTGGCGGATCCAAAATTTTGGATCCGTGGGTGTCTGACTCAGTTGGAACAGTTTCTTTTTCTTTCACTGTTTGTTTCTTAAAGTCACTTAAGCTTCCTAGTTTCATAAAACCTAGTCCGGTTTTATCATGAGGTAATTTTTGCATCTTCCTTATCTCATCTATACAACTTATATTTTTATCAAACTTTTTAAACCTAGAATTTTGTTTGATAAGTTCTTCCTATGTGGACTTAAGTGTTTCTAGTTCTAATTTAAGTTCCCGACATGACACACACGTTTCTTTAACACTTTTACCCTTTTCAATTCTTATCTCTTTTTCTTTTAACCAATGAACTTCATTTTCTAAAAGTGTTGTTTTGGTTTTTAAGAACTTATTCTTGTTTATGATTTTAAGGGTAATTTCACACAGTTTGTTATATTCTACTTCTAAGGTTTCATCATCAATAGAGGAGTATGACGAGTCAGAATGTACCTCTTCTGAGTTATGAGCCATGAGAGCAACTTCGTCGTTCTTAGGCTCGTCGTCATCACCTTCACTGTCACTCCAAGCTCCACTAACAAACGCTCTTTAAGATTTGTTCTTTGGAGGCTTTGGACATTTTCCTATTATGTGGCTAGAATCTCCACATCTATAACACTTCCTATCTACCTTTCATTTTCTATCATCACGGTCTTTCCGGAAGGATTTCTTTTCTTCACGAGGTGGTCTTACGAACTTTCCTCGTCTCCTAAAGAACTTCTTGAAATCTCTTACGGCCATGGCATACTCTTCGTCTTCGCTACTAGAACAAGACTCTTCATCATCACTTGACTCAACTCTAGCTTTCAAGGCAATGGACTTCATCTTCTCCTTCTTGCCTTTAACTATTTCTGAGTCTTTTTCCATCACCATTTCGTGAACTTTGAGATTTCCAATGAGCTTGTCCAGTGTCCTGCTTGAAAGATCCTTGGATTCTTCAATAGCTGTCACCTTTGCTCTCCACTTCGGATGGAGTGCTCTAAGAAATTTCCTGACAAAGTTCTTACTAGAAAAGGATTTGTCAAGTGCTTTAAGAGATGTAATAATAGTATTAAACCTAGCAAAAGCACTATCAATGGTCTCATCTTCAGGGATAACAAATTGTTCATATTGTTGAATAAGAAGATCAATTTTGTTGTCCTTGACTTGTGAGTTCCCTTGATGAGTGATAATTAATGACTGCCAAATATCTTTAGCCGTTTTACACATAAAATCTCTTTCATATTCTTTCTTAGGTAAAGCATTGTAAAGAATCATTTTGGCTTCGTTATTTTTGGCAATCAACTTCTTTTTCTCATCACTGTGACAAGTAAGAGAAGTACCTTCATCCCGACCACCTGAAATATTATTACTTATGGGCTTGTAATCACCCTCTACAATTATATACCATAGATCTATGTCCTTTGATTTCACATATGTCTCAAAGTGGTTTTTCTAGTATATGAAACAATTTGGTTCAAATAGTGGTGGTCTTTGCATAGATTTCCCTTCTTTAAAGTTTTCAAAATCCATTGATCGTTTCAAGTTTTAAAATACAATATATTTGAAAATCTTGAGTAATGTAGCTCTCTTGCTAATTGTGGAAAACTAAAAGGGGGGTTGAATAGTTTTTAAATTAATTCGCTTTGTGACTTAACGTGATTTCAAAGTAAATACTCACAAACAAGCAATCTAAGTAAAGTAAGTAAGGATAGGAACAATCAAACCACAACACGGAGATTTATAGTGGTTCCGCTACAAGGACTCTCTTCTTTGCCCTACTCCACTCCTCGAGCCTCTAACTCGAGAGTTTTTCTTCACTAAGAAATAAACTCCCTTCGCGTCGGAGAAAACCTTTATACACGTTGCTTACACTTTATTCGGTACTAAGCTAAACACCGGGTTCTTTACAAGGGTACAACCACTCCCGTTGGTTCTTTAACAAGGGTACAACCACTCCCGTTGGTTCTTTCACAAGGGTACAACCACTCACGACACTCTTTGTGTTTTAAGGACTAAAACAATAACCAAACACTACTGAATGAAATGTATAATGATGTGTGAACTAATACAAAATCACACAGAACCTAACTAATGAAACTTGCAACAGTAAGTATGTTGAAGCTTGTATGCTTGATCTTTTTTGCTACAAAATTGAGATCAACAAGAATGAAATGAATGATATAGGTTAGTGATATGCAAATGAATGATTATATATTTTAAGCTGTATGAGTGATGAATGTGCTAAAATGATCAGCTTGCTATTTATAGGCAAACTGATAAAACAGTTGGCGGATTTGGCGGATCCCTAAATTTGGATCCGCCCTTGTATGTGTTTGGATCCGCCAGCGTAGGACAGCTAATAGATTCTCAAATCTTTCCATATCTTGCACAATCTTTCCATATCTTCAAATGTCAACTCTTTAGCTTGAAGATCTATACAAGATATCTCAAAATCTTTCTAAGATTATGTTCAAGATGCATGCCATGATGTCATCCTAAATATTCTTTAATTTATGAAATAAAAATGTAAATGTATATAATGTTATTCCTAGTAATCTTGTAATGTGTAAATGTGTTTTAAAAGACTTATTACTATAAATGTAAAAGACTTAATCTTATATTTATGCTTTGCTTAAAGATAAATTTTGTAATTGTCATTAACAAAATTAAGCAAAGATAGTAGAATATAAATAACGTTTTTATGACGATATTTGTATTAACAGGTTCCAATGCTTAAGGCTGGTAAGTATGAGATATGGAGAATGTGAATTGAGCAGTACATCTAGATGCTTGATTTTCAACTCTGTGATGTCATTGAGAATGGAAACGAACCACCAAAAACAATAAAATTTGTAGAAGGTGTTATTACAGTGGTGCCTCTTACAACTGCTGAGGAAAAAGCTCAAAAAAGATTGGAAGTTAAAGCAAGGAGTACTTTGATGATGGCTATTCCTAATGAATATCAGTTGAAGTTCAACTCCATTAAAGATGCCAAGTCTCTAATGGAAGCTATTGAAAAGAGGTTATGAGGTAATGCTGCTACAAAGAAGACAAGGAAGAATCTCTTGAAGCAGCAGTATGAAAACTTCTCTGCTCAAGGCTATGAGGTGCTGGATCAAACCTTTAATCGACTTCACAAGCTTATAAGTCAACTAGATATTTTGGGTGAGTAGATCTCTTAGGAAGATATGAATAAAAAGTTATTGAGAAGCTTGTCCTCTTAATGGAACACACATGTTGTTGTGTGGAGAAACAAACCTGATCTTGACACAATGAGCATGGATGATCTTTACAATAATTTGAAGGTGTATGAACCAGAGGTCAAAGGATCATCTAGTTCTAGGACAAACTCACAAAATATGGCATTCATGTCATCTTCTAATAACAACACTAGCAGTACCAATGAAGCAGTTACTACCGCTCATGGAGTTACTACTGCTCATGGAGTTACTACTGCTAGCACTCAAATGACTGCTGCTAACTCAACAAATGTTGACAACTTGAGTGATGCTGTGATTTGTGCTTTCTTGGCTAGTCAACCCAATAGTCCTCAACTGATTAATGAGGATCTGGAACAAATTCATCCAGATGAGTTGGAAGAGGTGGATTTAAGATGGCAGATGGCTATGTTGACAATGAGAGCTAGGAAATTCTTGAAGAAAACTGGAAGGAAGCTGACAGTCAATGGGAGTGATAACATTGGCTTTGACAAGGAGTGTGGGGCACCAAGGAGTCAAGACCACAAGAATGGAGAAAGATCAAGGAGAACTGTACATGTGGAAACAAGTAATTCCACAGCTTTGGTATCTTGTGATGGGTTGGGTGGCTATGATTGGAGTGACCAGGCTGCAGAAGGACCCAACTATGCATTGATGGCTTATTCATCTTCAAGCTCAAGTTCTGACTCTGAGGTATCTAATGATTCTGGTTGTTCTTATAAATCTTGTTTAGATAATGTTGAGTCACTTAAATCTCAAAATGATAAACTGATAGAAGATTTAAGAAAGTCTGAATTGCAGTGTTTAGCCTATAAATTAGGATTAGAGTCAGTGGAGAAAAGACTTGAATTCTTTAAAACAAATAAGTCTGAGTAGGTAGAAAAGATAAGTGTTTTAAGGAGTGAAATTTTTGTAAGAGATGAACTTATTGAAGAGCTTAGAAGAAGAATTGAAGTTGCTAAAAAGGAAAAAAGATGTAGTTCAGAAGGAAAAAGAATGTATTCAGCTTACAGTTAATAAGTATGAAAATGCATTTGAAAATGTGGATAAGATTATAGATTGTCAGATTTTTGACAAATGTAGGAAAGGTAGTGGTCTAGGCTATAATAATGTTCCCCTTTCCATTACAGGAAAGTTTTTGCCTCCAACAATGGATTTGTCTTTTACTGGTCTAGAAAAGTTTAAGGAACCTGTAGTTGAGATGACTAAGGTAGAAGAGTCTAAGACAGTTAGGAGGTCTGATGCCCCAATTATTGAAGATTGGGAGTCAGATGATGAGAATGATGAAGTACCTCAACCTAAGGTTGAAAGAAAAGTAGTTAAATCTAGTGTTGAAAAGATGAATTTTGTTTAACCTAATTCACAAGATCAAAAAGCTAGGAAAACTGCAAACCAAGTTGAGCAACCTAGGATGCATACTAACATGCCTAGAGGGAACCAAAGGAATTGGAATGGCATGATGTCTCAAAGATTAGGTAGTCAGTTTGAGATGTTTAACAAGGCTTGTTGTTTTTGTGGTAGTTTTGATCACTTACAGGTTAATTGTCATCACCATCAAAATAAATTTGAAAATTCAAAGATGGTTAGTCTTGTTAAACCTATTTGGAACTATTCTCAAAGGGTGAATCATACCAATTTTGCTAAAAATACTCACCCCTATGTAAAAAGAAATATAGTTCCAAGAGCAGTGTTAATGAAATCTGGGTTAGTATCAGTTAATACTGCCAAGTAAAATGTTTCTAAAACAACAGTATTAGCTAATACTACTAGATCAGTTAATGCTGCTCAACCAAAAAAAACAGTGAATAGTGCTAAATCAATGACATAACTTTCAAAAATAGCACATTGATTTGTAAAAAGGCCCATTCAAAAGAATATAGTTGTTAATACTGCTAGGCCAAAAGCAGTAGTTACTACTTGATGGATCTATTATTTTGGTTGATATTGTGATTCGGGAGGTCGGGGAAGATCAAACCAAGTGTTAGTCATTGTAGTGAGAGAAAGTAGAAAGAGAAGGGAAAACTTGTGTGTTTTATTGATATTAAGGAAAGAGTAAAGTTACACACTAAGCATCACCCCTCTATGGAAGTATAGAGGGGTATATATAGGCTCTCACACTCTACACCTTACACTATTGAGGTTTCTAGTCCATGTGTTTGAGCCTAACAAGATAACTATTGTAATACCGAATATGTTGTCACATTTTCTTGTTAGGCGCATTCCTAACAATCTTCCCCCAATGTGGCAACATATGGGATTACTTACAACATTTCCTACAAGTACAAATACAAATAAAGAAAGGTCTTCATAGGCTCTTCAAATGCTGAGGATGTCTGCAGTTGACGCTCTTTGTCTTCATCTTGTACCTGAGCTTGAGAACTTTTTCTTCACTTGTAGGAAAATGATGTAATATGTATGAAATGGATTAACTTCCCCCAAATTCATACTGCGTGTCTTTAGTAGCTTCTCCGTACACTTCTTTTTTGGCAAAGTTTCTGAATCTGCTTCCCCCCAAACTGACAACCGTCTTCAGCAGATTCGAAACATTGATGTACTAAACATATCTTCTAACTTTTTGAAGTTTTAATTGCGCAACGGAATTTGTAGACAAAACAGTAAACCACACCAAGCAAATCTGACTAACACACAATGCGGAAAATCCGTTCGGGGGTAACATGCAAGAAATCAGCAAGATTTTCTCACATATGTAGGTTACTTCACACTTCACAACCCGCAAAAGTTGAAACGATTACACCAAAATCATAAAACTGAACCACTGATCAACTCTGCGGACGTCTCTCTGGTAGTCATAAAATTGTAAGCTCGATCACGTGAACCTGTTATGCATCCCCGATGTGCACATTTCTTCCCACTTATTGCAGATACTCATGGAGAAAGAGTGTTTTTGCAAAGAAGTCGAAAAAAGTACAAAGAACATCCACTCTCTTCCCCCACGATGTCTTCGCGGAATCGGAAGCATACACACTATGTTTACGATGGAAACGGAGGCAGCGTAACCCCATATGTCCAATTAATCGAACAAGTGTGAAGTACCATAAATCTCTGTTATGCTTAAAAATATCTCGTGAGAATCAACTGCTGATAACATCTCTACTCTTTCATACACCTCTCAGCTAACTCTTTACCGACCCCATTATCATTCTGAAGACTCTTTGTAGTGACTACTGATGGAGAAAACCCAATATGACGAACTTGAGACTGAAGTAAAATAACCCGAACTTGTGACTTAAACTTGCACTATTGTCTGACTAAGAACCACTACTGAGAATTTCAATAAAGGTAGAATCATATACCCATCCAACCATCCTTAACTGTATATGAACTTCTCTCGAATTATCCACAACTTTTTGTGACACTTGAGCACTACAACGTAACTCCTTTAAAGTGATAGCTATACACTATGAGCACAACAATGTAACTCCTTACATCAAGTATAACTAGACAAATCAAGTCTTAATCATTCTAACGGTTAAAAGCTCGAACAAGGATCACGAAGAATCATGCATCCAACGAACCCCGATATCTTTGGATACTAAGTACACGCACCCATGAAATTCCACTTCAACCTCAAATAAATAGTAAAGAATAAACCCTGTAGTCATCTCTTGCGGTTTAATACCCAAAACTAGCCTTTTTGATGGTTTAATGAATTTGATAATGGTTTTTCCCAATCTTGTCAATAACGCATAACCCCGTAAAAATTTGTTATAACCAAAATACCATGAAGTATATCAAAAATTAATTTTGGCAAACATAAACTAGCAAAGTCCAGAATTTTTGTTTAGCACAAAATGTTTGGTAATAACATTTGATCGACCCATCCAATACACTCATAATACACGGCCCAACCAAGTTTAAATCAAAAATCGGTCCAAATTGTTAATCATTTCAGCTCAGTTCACAAATGAACACGACGGCCCAAGTTACAGCCCAATATCAAATCACAATACCCCGATCCAATACACAAATCCATATCCGGTTATAGGGTAAAATCCCTAAGATCACTCATTTGTGAACCTTAATCTCTTACACATAATTTATACCGCCTACCACACTTTGTAACACCCCAACCCGACAAGGGTCAAAATGCCACATTATGGTGTCAATCAGAACATACAAACGCAAGCGGAAGACTTATAAACATAATAGTTACAAAGGTATTCTAAGGTAATAATGAAATACTAAAATCTAAACATAATGAGTTCCAAAGCCAAATACAAATCCAAACTAATTAAACTGAAAATGAACCAAAATCTATTCCAGAAGCAAATGGTGTCTATCGTCAGGGTAGTCCTCTAAGAACTCCTATGCACTCTTCACTAAAATCCCAACTTCCAGCCTAAAACCTGCTGCAGGAAAAGAAATGCGGTTGAGCTTAAAAAGCCCAGTGAACAGATATAAAAAAAACGAATAATCAAACATATATAAGTATAGGGAAAAGGAACATAAGCTCCTGTTGAACGAATATCATCTGCCAACGAATAAGAGATCAAGGATCAACTGAACAGAATGTCATATACCATAAGAAGCAAATCATAGCAAAACATAAGGAGCTCATAATGAAGTCAAAGGAATCAAACAGAGAATAATAGTCATATAATAGAACAGAACCGAGATGCCCACGAGCTTAGAAAGCATGCCACATGCTTAGTCACATAATCATATCATATCCATATATTCGTCTAATCATAAGTTGTACAAGGAGTAGCTAGCTCCAATGTAACAGAAGTGAAATGGGGTGCATGACACGCACTACCAATCACTAAGTCAAACCATATCCAAACAGACAAATACCTAGGATGCATACATACGCTCCCTGCAAAACAGAATACATATGCAAGAACGAGACTATACATACATATAACAGAATGGCCATGTTCGCAATAATCATATATATATCAGAACTGAAGGGAACGCCGTGGATCAATCACACCCCCACAGAAAGTGTCATGCCATTGGTGCCTCAATGACATGGCAATGGTACCTCCATGGCTAGTTAGCTCAGGCAACATAACAGATAAACAAGGCAAGGCTATCCATAATCATAACGTAGTAATCATAGTATAATCAACAAAGCATATCAACTGAACAGAATCTCATATCAAGGAGATAGCATAATGAACATCATAACAGAATGGATAGCAACTGAATCATTTCATAGTGAATCATATCAAAGGATCATATCAAAGGATCATAAACAAAGTCAAGGATTGAAGAGTCATGAGAAATCCCTACTGAGAAGGGATAGAATATCTGTACCTCAAACCGCAAATGAAACCATATTAGAAAACACATGGATCGGAAGTTACTCCTTCTTCAGCGAATCTACACGAATTAATAATCGTCTTTTTATTTAAGAACCATTTCCTAAGTTATTACTGATTCAGTACGTATTGTTGTTCAGATTGACATATTAGGGTTTCCTGCTATTTATAGCAACTTTCCAAATTTAGTAACTTTCCATATTTAGTAGCTTTCTCGAATTTTCTAAATCTCCGGAACGAATGATCTTATAAGGGCTTAACTGAAAGCAGAGGCATAAATCAAAGTGGTGAGGAAGAAAGATAACTAACTAATTCCTTATCGCATAATCTACCCAATCCTCACCGGTCATAACTAAAGTTTCTGTTGGGAATTAAATGTTCTGAAGATTAAGTCTCAAGAATTACAAGTATTAACAGTTCCAACTGCTGAGAAGAATTCTCTAACAGTTCCAACTGCTGATGTATATCTTAGGACTGCTTAAGTTATAACTAACCGTTCTAACTGGTAGTACAAAGAAGTGACTGCTAGTTGATACTGTTGAGTTGAGACTGTTAGATGGATAAGTATTGAAAAGATATTTGTGTACTAAAGTCAAAAATATACGGTAGATAATATCTTACCCCATGTGCTTAGTTAACAAGTTGTGTACACAGATACATGTTGTATCTTATGTACTGACACTTTCAAGATAAGTTAACAAGTAGGTCGGCTAGACTTTTAGCAATATTGTAAAGATCTTCTTGGACTATAAAAGAAGATCTTAGTCTAGTGATATGTATGTGTCTAACAAGTGATTATCGAATACTTAGAACTCATAACTGTTAGATAAGAACAAACACAAATATATCACACGTTAGAAAAACTTAAGATTCAAGGTTGTAACCCTAGTGATATTTCAAGATCACTCGTATTATTATCATTAATAATATTGAATCATTTGGTGATAATCTTTATGTGTTCATTGCTAACTAACAAACATAACAATTCCATTTCCATAACATACACAACCTTCTGAGTGTGATTGAGTGAATTCCGCGCACTTAATCATATTAACACAACATATCATATACACAAAGTTGACAAGGTTTAACCACCTTATAGTGTATCTAGGGTCCTAACAGGTGGTATCAGAGCAAGGTTGATATTGTTGTTTTTAGAAGAAACAAAAATGGATGTACAAGATGTTCAAACCAATGTTGCTGCAAAGTTGCCCATGATCAAACCGAATGAGTTTGAGTTATGGAGGATGAGAGTTGAGCAATATTTTATGGTTCAAGATTATGCTCTCTGGGATATAATTCAATATGGTGATTCCTTCACTCTAGGCTATTCAGATGTTCTTATTGAAGGGAAAACAGTTAGAAAAAGAAATACTGGACCAGTTTCAAATGAAGAAAAGATACAAAAGAGAAATGATCAGAAAGCAAGAAACTTGTTGCTTATGACCATTCCTGGTGAGCAGATGCTATCTTTTAGCAAGTAACTTGATGCAAAAACTCTTTTTGAAGAGATTTATGCATGGTTTGGTGGTAATGAAACTACCAAGAAAACATAAAAGACATTGCTAAAGAAACAATTTGAAAACTTTACTGCTTTTAGTAATGAGTCTCTTGATAAGTTGTTTTCAAGATTACACAAGCTTGTCAGTCAGTTAGCTGTGTTGGGTGTTGAGACAGAGAAGGAAGATCTCAACATGAAGTTCTTGAAAAGTCTACCTGATGAATTCCATACTCATGTTATTGTCTGGATGAACAATCCAGAAATTGAAACAATGAAACTTATTGATTTGTTCAACAACTTTAAAATTGTTGAACAAAGTCTAAAAATGGGTGGAAATTATGGTACTAGTTCTGGAAATGTGGCACTTTTGTCAACTCCCAGTGTAAGTCATTCAGAAGAGGTAGATGAAATTGAAGGTGTTTCTACTGTTACTTATGGTGGTCCTTCTACTAGTTCACAAAAGGATGTTGCTGGACTTGGAGATCCAACATTCTATGCCCTTTATAACCAGTCAATCTAATGGTTCTCCTCTAAATCATGAAGACCTTGAACAGGTAGATGGTGATGATTTGGAAGAGATGGATATTAGGTGGCAAGTTGCCTTACTTAGTATGAGGGCTAAGAAGTATTGGCAGAGAACTGGGAAGCAGATTACCATAAATGGTAATGATACTGCTGGGTTTGATAAGAAGAAAGTGGAATGTTTTAACTGTCATAGGTTGGGACACTTTGCTAAAGAATGTAGAAGCCCAAGGAAGCAGGATAATAGGAACACATGGTATAAGCAAGAGAGGAAGAAGGAAGTACTGGTGGAAGAGCCAAAGGCTATGCTGGCTATTGATGGTATTGGATATGATTGGAGCTCTATGGCTGTTGAAGAGGAAGCACCACCAAATGCTGCTCTTATGGCCAATGAATTTGCTCTAATGGCCTTTTCTGATTCAGAGGTAGATGCCATTTCTACTTGTACTAATTCATGTCCTAATCTTAAAAATTATGAAGACATTAAAAAGAGATTTGATGCTTTTAGAGAAGAATTAATTGATGCCCTTCATAATTTAGCTGATCATAAGAGATGTGTAGGAGTTCTAGAAAAACAAATCCAACATTTTCAAAAGAATGAATCTACGTTTACTGATGATTTGAATGCTTTAAAAAGAAATGTAGAATTCAAGGATGAGTGTATTGTTATAATGAATGAGTCACTAGCAAAACACAAAAGAGAAAAAGAAAATGTTACTTTAACTGTAGATGCTTTAGCTCATGCCTCAGAAGGAGTTAATAAGATCTTTGAAGCTCAAGTAAACAATAAGATTAACTCAGGTGTAGGTTACAAATCTGTCCCTCCACCATACAGAGGTGTTCATTCACCTCCAGGTGTTACCTGCACACTACAGGTTAGTGAGTTTCAAGAACCAATCATGGAATATGGTTCTAAGGCTAGTAAGAGTCTTAAGGTAGAAAAGATAAGTAAAAGTTTAGATAAAACTTTACTTTATCAGGACAAGGTGTCCTTTGTTAAGAAAGAAGATGCTATAGTTGTTGAGGATTGTACAACTGATAGTGATGATGAAGAAGAATAGGTTATGTCTAAACCTGAAGTGGTTAAGAAAGTAGGAACAAGTGTTCCTAAGATAGTCAAACACAATACTGATATGCCTAAATCAAACATTAAGTATGTTAGGCAACCAGTTAGATATTGTGAGCAATATAGAACCACCAACAAGCCCAGAGGTAACCAAAGGAATTGGAACAACCTCAAGTCTAACCAATTAGGTGATGACTTTGCTTTTTATAACAAAGCTTGTTACACATGTGGTAGTTTTGACCATCTTGCAGCTTTCTGCAACCATTGGGTATCTGGTTATGAAAACAATATGGTGAATTAAAAAAGGCAAAATCCTCAAACTCACTTTCACTCTAAGTCTAAAAGTATAAAATCCAGAGCAGTTTCGACAGTAGTCTCTACTGCTAGGCAAGCAGTTTCATCTGCTAGACCATTTAAGACTGTTAACCCAAAACAAACAGTTAAAAGTGCAAAAATAACTTTTAAACATGCACCAAAAACTGTTACAAGGCCCATTCAAACAAAAGCAGTGGTCCAAAAACAAGTTTGGAAACCAAAGAGTAAAACTGCAACGCCAGCAGTTAAAACTGCTAGGAAAGCAGTTGGTACTGCTGCTTGGAAAAACAGGGCAAATGCTGTTAAGGCCTCAGCATGTTGGATTCTTAAATCAAATGTTGCATCAACTATCCTTAAAAGATTAAATTACATTGATGCAAGAGGCAGATCCAAGTCAGTAATGGCTTGGATCCCCAAAAGAAACTAACACTCTTATTTGTATGAAGGAACATTCAACTGATAAACAAGAAGATCAAGGATTCTCAGATAGTGGATGTTCAAGGCACATGACAGGCAACATGTCTTATATCTCAGATTTTGAAGTTTCAATGGAGGATATGTTACCTTTGGAGGGGTGTTCGTGGCAAAATTTCTGGTAAAGGTACAATCAAAACCGGAAATTTAGATTTTGAAGATGTGTTCTATGTAAAAGAGCTAAATTATAATCTTTTTAGTGTCTCACAAATGTGTGACAAAAAGAACAATGTTCTTTTCTGTGAGACTGAATGTCTTGTGCTTTCTCCTGATTTTAAGATGCCTGACGAAAGTCAAGTGCTTATTAGAATTCCTAGAAAGGGCAATATGTATAGTGTAGACATGAAGAACATTGTTCCTAAAAAGAATTTAACTTGTCTTGTTGCAAAGGCCACATTGGATGAATCAATGTTATGGCATAGAAGGCTTGGTCATATTAATTTCAAAACCATAAATAAAATTGTTAAGAATGGTTTGGTAAGAGGTTTACTTCACAAAAGATTTGAAAATGATGAAACATGCATTGCTTGTCTAAAAGGCAAACAACACAAAGCCACTTGTAAGCCCCAGATTCTTAACTCTATCAATCAATCATTGTTTATGCTGCATATGGACTTATTTGGACCTGTTTCAGTAAGGAGTATAATGCATAAGAAATATTGTTTTGTTATAACTGATGACTATAGCAGATTTACATGGGTTTTCTTTTTAGCTACTAAGGATGAGACATCAAGCATCCTTAAGGACTTCATTACACAAATAGAAAACCAAGTTGGCAAGAAAGTGAAAGTCATTAGATGTGATAATGGGACAGAGTTTAAGAATAGAGTTATGGATGATTTCTGCAAACAAAAAGGTATTAGGAGAGAATTTAGTGTTGCTAGAACTCCACAATAGAATGGAGTAGCTGAAAGAAAGAATAGAACACTAATTGAAGCTGCTAGAACAATGTTAGCTGATTCTAAGCTACCTATAACTTTTTGGGCTGAAGCAGTCAACACTGCTTGCTATGTTCAAAATAGAGTTTTAGTTATTCAGCCTCACAATAAGACATCATATGAACTCTTTAATGGAAGAACTCCTGCAATAGGATTTCTTAGACCTTTTGGATGTCATGTGACTATTCTCAATACCTTAGACCATTTAGGAAAGTTTGATGGTAAGGCAGATGAAGGTTTCTTAGTTGGATATTCTCTCAATAGCAAAGCTTTTAGAGTATACAACATAAGAACTGAGAAAGTAGAAGAAAATCTACATGTGGAGTTTTTAGAAAACAAATCCAATGTAGAAGGTCAAGGACCAAAATGGCTATTTGATCTTGAGTATCTAACCAATTCTATGAATTATGTGCCTATTGTTGCAGCAACTAATGATTTTGCAGGTTCACAATCAACAAATGAGGCTGAGTTAGAAAAGGATCAATCTGATGTCATAATGCCAATATGGTCAAGTACAATTGTGGAATCAACTTCAACAACTGATGAATCTTCTTCTGGCAAGGCTAAAGAAGGTGTTGAAGATGAAAGCAAGAAAGATGGAACTGAGAAACAAGACTGTCAAGTTAGCAGTTCAAAAGCAGTTTGTACTGCTGAGACAGAGCATTCAACTGCTGGCTCTTCAGAAACGAAAGAAGCAGAATTCTCAGATAATGAGGTGGATTTCAACAATCTTCCATCAAATTATCAAGTTCCTTCCACTCCACAAACAAGAATTCACAAAATCCACTCCCTAGATAATGTGATTGGAGATGTACAGTCAGGTGTGAAGACAAGACAACAGCTGATGTCTTCAGACCATCAAGGGCTTCTTGATGCCCTTTATGCTTCAAAGCAGCATGAGTTTTCAAACTCTTGCTTGTTTGTATGTTTTCTCTCACAAGATGAACCAGAAAATATTTTGAAATCCTTAGATAATTCAAACTGGGTAGAAGCTATGCAAGAAAAGCTTCTTCAGTTCAAGATTCAGAAAGTATGGGTGCTAGTTGATTTACCTAGGAATGCAAAAGTAATTGGCACTAGATGGGTTTTCAAGAATAAAAGGGATGAAAGGGGAATAGTGATTCGAAATAAGGCTAGATTAGTAGCCCAAGGGTACACACAAGAAGAAGGAATAGACTATGATGAGGTTTATGCTCCATTAGCAAGGATTGAGGCAATTAGGTTGTTTATAGCTTATGCTTCATTTTTAGGCTTCACAGTCTACCAAATGGATGTCAAGAGTGCATTTTTATATGGAACAATTGAAGAAGAAGTGTATGTTTCACAACCTCCAGGCTTCATTGACCCACAACATCCAAACAAAGTGTACAGAGTAGTGAAAGCTCTATATGGCCTTCATCAGGCACCAAGAGCTTGGTATGCAACACTAGCTTCCTACTTATTAGAAAATGGATTTCAAAGAGGAAAGATTGATCAGACACTTTTCATCAAATAGCACAAGAAGGATCTTCTGTTAGTGCAGGTGTATGTGGATGACATTATCTTTGGATCTACTAGGAAAGAAATGTGTTTAGAGTTTGAGAAACTTATGCATGATAAGTTTCAGATGAGTTCTATGGGAGAACTTACATTCTTTTTGGGTTTGCAAGTTAAGCAATCATCTGAAGGCATATTTATTAGTCAAGACAAATATGTTGCAGAGATACTTAGAAAATTTCAATTTGCTGATTCAAAAATAGCAAGCACACCAATGGACTCTGAGAAGCACCTTCTGAAAGATGAAGATGGAGAGAGTGTGGATGTACACACTTACAGATCTATGATAGGCTCTTTGATGTTCCTTACATCATCCAGACCTGATATCATGTTCCCTGTTTGTGTTTGTGCAAGATTTCAAGTAACTCCAAAGGTTTCTCATTTAACTGCAGTCAAGAGAATTTTTAGATATCTCAAAGGTCAACCAAGGTTGGGTATATGGTATTCTAGGGAATCTCCTTTTGACTTGGTAGCATATTCGGATAGTGATTATGCTGGTGCTAGCTTGGACAGAAAGTCAACAACTGGAGGATGTCAATTCCTTGGGTGTAGACTTGTCTCATGGCAGTGTAAGAAGCAAACAAGTGTGGCAAATTCAACAACTGAAGCTGAATATATAGCTGCTGCAAGTTGCTGTGGTCAGGTTCTATGGCTTCAAAACCAACTCCTTGACTATGGGTACAATTTCTTAAACACTGTTATTCATATTGATAATAGTAGTACAATTTGTATTATTAAGAATCTAGTACAACACTCTAAAACAAAACACATTGAAATTAGACATCATTTTATTAGAGACTGCAATGAGAAAAGATTAATTCAAGTACTTAAAATTGCTTCAGAATTCAATTTTGCAGATCTGCTAACCAAAGCTTTTGATGTTGGAAGGTTTCAGTACTTGGTAGCAAGTATTGGAATGCTTAATCCTTAAAATTTCTAATCTTTGTGGCTTTTATGTATGTTAAGGTTGTACTGATATCTTTGTAATTTGAGACTTTTCAATAAAAGAGTTTGTACTGCTAGTTCATATTTTGTTTAAACAGTTCATACTGTTGGTCATATATTGATACTGCTATAAGACAAATGCTATGCATTTTGTTTCTTGGTTTTGGACTAACAATTTCAGGTATGAACTTTGAACAATAAGGAAATTTCAAGTGAAATGGAAGCAGAAGAAAAGTGATTCCAGTTGCTTTCATAACAGGTTTATGATGGACTGAGTTTGGGAATGTAAAACTCCTTAAAACTTCTTTCTTGAAACCTGGTTATCAAATTTCACATTGAATTGATGACTTAGTTGATCAGATAGTAACTGATGCAGCTCACTTTCTATCATTTTATACTTTCAAGTATAATGAGCAAGTCTAAGGACATCTGATAGAAAGAACAGCTAGTAAAAGTGAACCTAACACTTGTGTTAGAGGTAACAATTACTATGAGCTGGAAACCCTGTCAAGAAAGCCTTTTGAATAGGTTTATCTTTACACAGGCAGTTATTTATAACTGAAAAACATTGGTTCTCACACAACCAGAGGTTGCTTTAAACCGAAATTTTGATTAAGTGTCTATTATACACTTGATCCCTTCAAAATGGTTGAAAGTAGTATGATTTTTCAATTCTAAAATCATGAACATACTGCTAAGTCAAATAATTTCTTAAACAAGGATTTTCAAAGGATTCACAAAAACCATTTATTAATGGACCATGAATCAAATGTCCACTGATTCACCTCTCATAGGAGTTCACACACCTAGAAGTGATGAGGGCAGTAACTTAAACTCTTAAGGAATTGATGGCTTCATATACAACATTGTCTGACAACAAGTTCTAAATGATAGATCAGATGATAAGGAAAGATATATTTTGGTACATAGTGAGATCTTCCAAACAAGGGTAGGAAACAAAAGTTATTTGTATCTCAGGGGAGGTAACAATCTCAGGGGAGGAAATAATAGCCCAGAAAAGGAAGATAATCCAATTAAAGGAAGGAGAAGACAAGAGCATACAAGATGATGATATGGAGGTTGAAAATGACAAGAATAGAGCTTATTCTGGAGTATTATATATATTCAGAAGGGATGAAGCATTCCAAAGGAGAAAGTTCTATCTAGGTCAAACGAAGAAAAGTTTCAATTTTAGTTTACCACGTTTGTTCATCACTTGCAAAGGCATGCTGATAGATGATTTCACTTGTTGAAACAAGCATCCAAGATACACAGCACCATTGCCTCATTGCCTCTTATAATTCCTCCATCCAAGGAAATTGCACCATCTTTTAGTCCAAGATTGGAGCAATGTATTGATATTGTTGAAGTCAAAGATCAAAAAGCAGATGAGCTACTGAGAAAGATATTCAATCTCACAGAACAGAAGAAAGTTCAGATCAAGGGTCTGACTATGAAGTGTTTGAAAGATCTTCACAATCCATAAATTTAATTCAGAAACATGATTCACATGTTTAGGGGAAGATTGTTGGGAATTAAATGTTCTGAAGATTAAGTCTCAAGAATTACAAGTATTAACAATTCGAACTGCTGAGAAGAATTCTCTAACAGTTCCAACTGCTGATGTATATCTTAGGACTGCTCAAGTTATAACTAACCGTTCTAACTGGTAGTACAAAGAAGAGACTGCTAGTTGATACTGTTGAGTTGAGACTGTTAGATGGATAAGTATTGAAAAGATATTTGTGTACTAAAGTCAAAAATATACGGTAGATAATATCTTACCCCATGTGCTTAGTTAACAAGTTGTGTACACAGATATATGTTGTATCTTATGTACTGACACTCTCAAGATAAGTTAACAAGTAGGTCAGCTAGACTTTTAGCAATATTGTAAAGATCTTATTGGACTATAAAAGAAGATCTTAGTCTAGTGATATGTATGTGTCTAACAAGTGATTATCGAATACTTAGAACTCATAACTGTTAGATAAGAACAAACACAAATATATCACAAGTTAGAAAAACTTAAGATTCAAGGTTGTAACCCTAGTGATATTTCTAAATCACTTGTATTATTATCATTAATAATATTGAATCGTTTGGTGATAATCTTTATGTGTTCATTGCTAACTAACAAACATAACAATTCCATTTCCATAACATACACAACCTTCTGAGTGTGATTGAGTGAATTCCGCGCACTTAATCATATTAACACAACATATCATATACACAAAGTTGACAAGGTTTAACCACCTTATAGTGTATCTAGGGTCCTAACAGTTTCTACAGGGGAAACCTAAGGCAAAATTTCAAAGGTTGTTACATAAGCTCCTACAGTGCAAACCTATGGGTCAAAATCTTCACAGGCCATAACTTATGTACTACAAGTCGAAGCCTAAGCTCTGATACCATAATTGTAACACCCCAACCCGACAAGGGTCAAAATGCCACATTATGGTGTCAATCAGAACATACAAACGCAAGCGGAAGACTTATAAACATAATAGTTACAAAGGTATTCTAAGGTAATAATGAAATACTAACATCTAAACATAATGAGTTCGAAAGCCAAATACAAATCCAAACTAATCTAACTGAAAATGAACCCAAATCTAATCCAGAAGCAAATGGGTGTCTATCGTTAGGGTAGTCCTCTAAGAGCTCCTATACACTTTTCACTCAAATCCGAGCTTCCATCCTAAAACCTGCCGCAGGAAAAGAAATGCGGCTGAGCTTAAAAGGTCTAGTGAACAGATATAAAAAAAATGAATAATCGAACATATATAAGTATAGGGAAAATGAACATAAGCTCCTGCTGGACGAATATCATCTGCCAACGAATAAGAGATCAATGTTCAACTGAACAGAATGTCATATACCATAAGAAGCAAATCATAGCGAAACATAAGGAGATCATAATGAATTCAAAGGAATCAAAAACAGAATAATAATCATATAACAGAACATAATAGAAATGCCCACAAGCTCAGAAAGCATGCCACATGCTTAGTCACATAATCATATCATATCATATCCATATATCCGCCAAATCATAAGTTGTACAAGGAGTAGCTAGCTCCAATGTAACAGAAGTGATATGGGGTGCATGGCACGCACTACCAATCACTAAGTCAAACCATATCTAAACAGACAAATACCTAGGATGCATCCATACGCTCCCTGCAAAATAGAATACATATGCAAGTACGAGACTATACATACATATAACAGAATGTCCATGCACGCAATAATCATATATATATATCATAACAGATGGAAACGTCGTGGATCAATCACAGATCCACATAAAGTGTCATACCATTGGTGCCTCATTGATATGGCCATGGTACCTCCATGGCAAGTTAGCTCGGGCAACATTACAGATAAACAAGGTAAGGCTATCCATAATCATAATGTAGTAATCATAGTATAATCAACAAAGCATATCAACTGAACAGAATCTCATATCAAGGAAATAGCATAATGAACATCATAACAGAATGGATAGCAACTGAATCATTTCATAGTGAATCATATCAAACGAATCATACCAAACGGATCATAAACAAAGTCAAGGATCGAAGAGTCTTGAGAAAACCCTACTAAGAAGGGATAGAATATCTGTACCTGAAACCATAAATGAAACCATATCAGAAAACACATGGATCGGAAGTTACTCCTTCTTCAGCGAATCTACACGAATTAATGATCGTCTTGTTATTTAAGAACCATTTCCTAAGTTATTACTGATTCAGTATTTATTGTTGTTCAGATTGACATATTAGGGTTTTCTGCTATTTATAGCAACTTTCCAAATTTAGTAACTTTCCCGAATTAGTAACTTTTCAAATTAAGTGAGTTTCCCGAATTAAGTAACTTCCCCGAATTTGTAACTTTCCGAATTAAGTGAGTTTCCCGAATAAAGTTACTTTCCTGAATTAGTAACTTTCCATATTTAGCAAGTTTCCATAATTAGTAAGTTAGGGTTACATTCATAATTAATCAAACTTAGGGTTTATAGGTACTTCTAAATCATATATCACTTAATCAGGATATGTTAGTGAATCTGGATCACATTCTTATGATTTTTAAGGCCTGCCAATTAAGCTCCAAAAATTCTGAAATAATTCTCAGTGATTCCCATATCAGATAAGTACCTTCACAAATTTTGATAGATTTTATTATCAAGCACAAGTACTGTTTTAAAAATCATCTTTCAAGACCTGTTCAGAAAGTTAACTGCAGATACACACAGAAAGTTTGCCTTTAATTAACCCATTGACACACTTTAGAAAAATCCACAAAAATTCCAGGAAGTCATACATAACTTACATATCACCCTTGTAAAAGGAGAGCTCGTAACTCCTTGTGGTTTGAAAATGATAAATCAAAAACATTGACTGACTTTTAAGTTTCGAAAACTCAGGTTTGACACATGATCCCATAAAATTCATAAACATGACCAATACGACTCCAATTATAACACCCCCAATATTATCGCAGCGGAAGATAGTTCACTAGGGTATTACTTCCTAGCACAAAGTACAAGTCATAGAAAACGGCCCTTTAAAAGAGACGTTTTAAAAGTGTTTCACATTTGTTACATTAAAACCTCAGAGTTTGCAAAGGTCCCAACAGTTTTCATAAAAACACAATGTTTTCAAAAGATCACAAATGTTTTAAACATAACATAAATCTTTAAAATATAGTCTCTTCAAATGTGAAAATATGCCGAGTCTTCAAAAGATATCGGTGCGACTCCATCCATGACCTTCATGCCTTAAACACGTCTGCGATACAGGCACATTCCTGCATGGGGGTTGTTAATCCTAATAGATCTATTCACGGTATTCGCGCTCACTCGCAAGTGACTAACGGTTCACGATAAAAGGGACTTTCGGCTATGGGAAACTTAGGCAATAATAATAACATGATAGCATACAATTTTCAAAGCATTGTGATCATAAATATTTATAGCATGTATCTCCCCCACGGAGTTTGTAAAACAATTGAAGTAAAACTTGGGGCTATGAACTCACCAACGATGAAGTAGTAACAGAAACCGGAGAAGTGTGCTCGTCGAGAAAAACCGCAAAGATCACAAGTGACCTAAATAAAATACAACATGACTTAGGCTCGGGGAATTAGGGTATAACACTCATACTTGTATTTTAATTCAGTACTTGTACTTTAATACCATAAGGAAATTTAGTTGGAAGTTTTATAGTAATTCATGGGTCGAAAAGATGTTTGAAATAACTCATATGGCTTAATTCAAAAAGTTGATGGTAAATTTATAAAATTACCGCACTAATCGGGTCGCCATATCTAAACCGTGAAGGCTAAAATTATGAAATTTATATGAATAGAAAGGTATGACTCTGTACTATATGAAAATCAAGGCCTCACTTAACTAAGAACTTCATAACATGGGTGAAATTACTAATTTACCCATGTATCTCTATGCAGTTACTTCCAGCATCCAATTAAGTTTAGCAAAATGAGCATATCTTTTTATCAACAGGTCTAATGGACACAAGGCTAGTGGGAAAAGTTTTATACATATCTTAGCTACAACTTTCAAGTTTTTACCAACCTAGGGTTCTTTGCAACATTTTAGAGTAAATGGCCTATCAAATCTGACATGCAAATTCTGGACAAGTTTTAGTGTGGATTTTCTCCAAAAATCATCGGGATGAATTAAGAGGTAAGTTTGTCGGGGAAATGATCCTAAGACATAGGGATAAATCACTATATATTTATTTTAGCTCAGAAAGTCACTGAGATAAAAAGGGATGGTTGACTTTGGCTATTAAAATCTGGGCAGATTTGGCCAATGACAAGCAAGATGCTTTATGCTTGTATATTTAATTTTTGTGTATGCATGCCAAGACTAATCACTAGGATCTTGTTTATTATCCAAATTCCTAATGTTTCCAGTAGCTAAATGGTTTCTCCATAAAAATTTGAGTGTGATTTATATAAACAACTTAAGATAAAATCAAGATTAGCACATACAAATCAACAACTCTTTGTATTCAAAAACCCATTCAAGCCTAAACTACCTATCTAACATCTAACAATCCTATGAAAACTTGATCAAATCTTCTAAAATAACACATGAAAGAGTTTTTTAGTTTAATCCTGAGGAAATATCTAAAAAGCCAAGATGAGATTAAAAGACATAAGATACTCACCAAGAACTCTTCTAACTTCGATTCAAATCACCATCTTCTTCAAGGGTCTTCAAGGGAATGTTATGGAGATTATTTTTATGATGAAAAATCACAGAGATGAGGGTGTGGAGATGGTGATTCGTGGCTACCTAGGAGGGGGAAGAAGGAGATGGATAGATTTTCTTATTTGGTTAGATTTGCATGTAAGAGTTAATAATGAGATTTCTTGAAAATGAAAGAAAGAAGAATATAATGAGTGTTTGAGCTATATGGCCGGCCTAAGGGCTTTATGGGGAGGATTTTGTGTATTTTATTTTGTAAAATACATTAAGTATAGGTTTTGCACAAGTATGGTTAACTACGGAATGGGTTTAAAGGCTAACGGAGCCATATCGGGTGCATTTTATGCATAGTTTGTAAAAATAAATACCATAAAGGTAAAATTTTCATAAAAATATCACATTTGACTTAAAATGACCTAAATTGATGTTTCATATATTTCGCCTTTCGGAGTGTTATAATGTCGTTAAAGCTTAAACCGCGAGCCGAAAACGCGTAAAACGTAAAAAGTGCACACTTCGCGTAGAAATAAAAAATTAAATTATTCCATATGAAAACGAGTATGTGGGGGAAAATAAATCATATTAATGGGTAGACTGGGCATAGTCTGAGTCAAATTATGAATTTAAGTGTACGTGTCACGACGTACGCGGGCAACTTTCCCGGCAAAAGCCAATTCACCTAAAGTAGCATAATAAGCAAATAAAATTAGTAAAAATAATGAGTTGAAATTTCTCGGTTGTTACACCAATTCACTCCAAACCAATTAGAAAACTTAATTAAGACATTAAACAAGGTTTACAAGCAAAGAACCAGTATTATACACTTATGAAACTCAAGCAATAGTGCACACATATTCATATTACAAAACAGTCCCATTCAAAACCCGTTTTAAGCCATCACATAACAGGTTTATTATATACCAACGCACACGAGGACTATATATTCCATAAGACCTGATTTAAACATTACCTTAAGATATATACACATTCATTTTAACATCACACCATCATAACCCTTCCAAACCCTAACCCTAATCCGGTTTTCAAAACATTCTCGGTATCATCATAAATGAACCAAACGATCTAGGGTTTCAATTTTCACACGCCTCATTAATGCACATTTATAGTCAGATTTTAGGGCTTGATTAGTGGTCTCCTAGGTCAACAATAAGGTTGGAACAAAACATCAAACCAGTTCACAATCACGAGACACAACAACACACAACTCGATCTCCAACTTAACAAGACCAAAACTATTACTTATAACTTAGCCATATTAGATCCGATTAGCACATGCTTTATATAGCTTAACACCTCATTTACACCCACGTTTTTTAGTCTTATAATCCATACATATACCACCACAGTTAACGAGCCAAAACACAAACACTCACATGCATAATCGACCTTATGTTAATTACTTATGTTTTATTTCCAGGTTATTGGTCGTGTTCTTAACCATTATATGATCGATCCAAAGACCAGATACATAAACGTATACCACAACATTTTCAAATATTTTCAAAACAGAATGAGGTCGACATATATGTATTATGGATTTGTGATTTCATGTTGTCTTTTATCTTATGTTATATGTATGTCGGAAGGATAGAAAAAAAGGGATGGATATACCTTGAAGGATGCCTATAACAAGACCAAAGAAACCAAACAAGAACCCATGTATCAACTCCTTTCGAACCCCAAATCCTACACACGATCACACCAGTTTGCACACCAAAAGAACTGATTTCCACCTTCTCCTTCTTGCTTCGTACTTCTTGATTTTCTTGGATCCAAATGACCAGCCGTTTAGTGTAACTTTTTAGGGCTTTGTGTGTGAAGTGAAAAGTGATATACGGTTTGGAAAAAAAAAGATAACGAATGGGGAATAACAAGGGAAAATGGGCCGAGTCTTATGGAGAGAATAAGGGTGACTAATTCTTCCTCCAATATTTCCAATAAATTCTTTATTCAAGCTACTACATTTTCAATTTATGTACGAAAATTTTAAAGAGGTATAAACTAGCTCAAATAACTTGTAATGTGTGATATGTATTTCTTCGGAATATAAATTGTCGAATTTATGTGTGACTTAAATTAGTCATACATATATAGTCTTCGGTTTAGGATTCATACTTATATTTTTTAATTCGTAACGTAGGTTTAAATCTCAGGTTATTCTCGTATCATAGTTCAATTATCACTCAGTATTTTCCAGGTCATTATACACTTTCTCTCCCACGTCATCTCATCTCAGTCATTTAATCGATTCATCTCACCGAAGCACATCATCAATCATTCGTGAACACGAAACCTGTCTAATCGATGCACACAAGTACAAGCGAAAAGTGTACCGCTTTTAAGGGGTCATTTAAGCCCTAAATCGTATTTATTTGATCAAATATTGCCCTAAATCGTTCCTTTTGTCATTTTAGGTACTTTTGAGGAGAAATCTGGAAAAGGAGGCATTTTGGACGTTTTTGGAGCATAAAAGTGAAGAAAACGACAAAGTCTCAAAAATCGGCTGGAAGTTACCTTTGACGGCGTCAGGATTTACTCCAGACGGCGTCATGGCTTGGCAAGAAAAGGTGGATGTGAAATTTACTCATGATAAGCCAGTGAAAATTGCATGTGAATTTTGACGGCGTCACGCTTTAACCTGATTAAGGGCGTCACGGCTTAATTCAAAGAGGGACGGCGTCACGTTCAAGGTCTGACGGCGTCAAGCCTTGATAAGCCAGAACGGATTTTGGAGAGCTAAAGAGGGACGGCGTCAAGAAGGTCACCCGAGAACCCTAAAAGCGGCGAGGTGACGGCGTCACACTCCATAACGTGACGCCGTCAGATGTAAAAATCTATATATAGTTTTGCAATTCTTTGTCATAAGTGTGGAACTTAGTGTGGAATTTTTGGGAGAAAACCCTAAGACGATTTTAGCATCTTTTTCAAGGCTTTTTGCCTTGAGATCTTCCATGTTACATTGAAGATAAGTTATCAATTAATCATTCAATATGTCTATGTGTTGTTTGATTCTATCTTATTCTTGTCTTTTGATTAACATGTTAGGCTAGATTTATCTTGTGTTTGCTTAGATCTAATGAAACCTAGCTATTGATTATTGGTTATTAGTGTGTGATTAGTTGTATTGGATGATTGTTTATCTATGTTAGGCTTAAGAAAACTGGCTAACTTCCTATTCGGTAACTTGCTTGAACGTCTTAAGAAACATGAAACAAATGTGTACTAAAGGTTTTTATGGTTGTATTTAATGCACAAGCGAATTCTAGTGATCCCATGTTAGGAGCTTCCTAGCCAGCTCGACATAGGAGTGAAGTAGGAGCTTGTAGAGTTGGGGAAGTACGTACGCCACCCCACGATTGGTATTAAGGAATACACCCGTCATCCACGCGACTAATACACACTAATCAACCGGTAAAAGATAGTTAGGGAGTAAGGAAATCTAAGTAAACACATTTCTCTACACATAAGTTTTCACCAACTTTTTATTTTCAGTTATTTATTTTATTTGCATTTGTAGTTATTTGGGTTAGTTGACTAGCAACTAATTCCGCCCACTCTTTCAAACCCGAGATTTTACTTGCTTTCATAAAAATATAAAAACATAAAAAAGAATCTTCCTCAACCCTTAGACCTATTAGAGTAGTCTTTCATACCTAACGAACACTATTCCCTGTGGAGAACGATCAATCCCCCGTACTTACCACTACACTATACTACATCGGTCAGGTACACTGCCTGGTGGGGTTGTAAGCCTCTTGAGATCCCTCGAGAGGTAAAACCTGTTGTAAGGTTGCAAAACCACGCATCAAGTTTTTGGCGCCGCTGCCGGGGAATAGTTATTGTTTAGGTTGAATTGTTATTTCTATTAGGTCTACTCACTAGATTCCTTTCTAGTGAGATTTTTATTTTCTTTTTCTAGGTTTTCTTTAGTCTATCTACTTTCTTTGTGTGTTTGTTCGTAATTGGTTCGTCACTATGGATAGGGAGATTAAGGCATTCAATGAGCTTAATGAGTTAATTGATAGAGAGAAGAGACTCGCCCGCCTTAGCACGAGCAGTGAGATTGAGCTTAGAGATGACTTAAGGTTAGTTCATAATTCCTCACCAATTCTAGAAGGATTAAGTCACCATAAGTTTATCTTTAAATGTCCTTGCCCCGCTAAAAATCGTAAGTACCCATGGATTAGAAAGGGGGGTTATTTTAATGTGAAGGTTCCATGCATGATTGGTCACATGTTTAGGGAGCATACCTATATTGATCTCAAGGCACCAATGAATTTCATGTCTAGGCTTTACTATAACTGGATCATGAGCAATGAGCTGAACCCTAGACAAGACCCGTATGACCCCAATCAGATGTGCAATTTTGTAGGTCTAGCAAGTGGTTTACACGTCTTTATCGGAGATTTCGTTTACCAATGTGATTTTGTGATCCTAGAAGATATAAGGGGGATTATAGATCCGTATTTAGGCGAGATAGTTTTAGGAGAACCCTTCATAAGAACGTCCCAAGCAATTTATGATAAGGATGAGGGTAGTGTAACATTCTCCAGCGAAATAGGATGCATCAAGTACCTGATGCCCCATAATGTGTCTCGTTTCTCTAAGTTCGAACCAAAATTTAAGGGCATTAAGGGCTTGGATGTCGATAATATCCCAGCACTCGAGGTTGATAACAATAACCAAGGAAGGGCTAGAGTTAAGTATTCGATGTGTTTGGCCTTAGGTCCGGAATACAAGTGGGATGAAAGAGTGATACAAAGCTTTAAAACCATATTTTTTATGCAAAACGGAAAAACGTAGAACACGTGACTTTGAGTCTAGCTACAAGACTCGTTAATAAAGAAAAGCGCTTCTTGGGAGGCAACCCAATCTTTATTTGCTTTTTGTGTTTATTTATTTGTTTGTTTGTTTTTATTTGTTTCCGTATGTGTGTTTAATTTTTATTAGTATTGATTCATGTTCAAAACTAATTTGTGAAAATGCTTTATTTTGTTTTTAACTTCGTCTTAACTACATATAAAGGTATTTTGCAAAAGTTAAGTGTAAGGGAAATCTAAATTGGTTTATTAGAACACAAATGAACATGAATCGTAATAATATTAAATTAACATGCATATTAGTATTTGTTTGAGTCAAATGCTTGTATCGAGTCATAATGATGTTTTGCAGGAATTCCAGGAAGTAAAGTAAAGGTTTTTCCAGAAATTTTCCGGAAACTTAACATGAGAATTTTTGTCAGGTCATTTCTGACGGCGTCAGGGTTTATAACCTGACGGCGTCAGATTTAATTTTCAGAAATTTTTGAAAGTTTTGTTTTCATAAAAAAATTTTATTAAATCTCCAACTTATAATCTCCAGGAATCTGCAAAATTATCATTCCACAAGCATTATATCTTTATATATAGATTTATCCCGCCGATGTTATGCAGGTTTTCGTGTTTGTTTTCTCAGGTTTAACAGGTTATTTTGGACAAGGAAATGTTTTGGATCAAGCTTATGGCGATGCATTAGTCATGGAGCTTCAACATTACCTTGGAAGAAGAATTAACCATGTTACTTCATTATCCACCGAGCGAATCAGGGGAGTATTTGATTTCATTCTTTTACTTTTTACTTTTACATTTGTTATTTGAACATTGGGGACAATGTTCATCTTAAGTGTAAGGGGAGGGTAAAAGTACGATTTTAGAGAATACAATTACGCTTGATTTTTGTTTGTTTAATAGTTGATGTGTAATAAAACTGAGAGAAATACCTGTTAGGGCAAATTTAGTGCCAAATTTAAAATTTTTTACAACATATAGGAGTGAAACTTTGATCTTAATGAGCGTCTCACGGATAGGAGTTATATGACTAGCACAAAAACCGTACCACTAAAAAAATTTTCCACCCCCAAATATGTGAGGTTCGCCCCTAGAATTGGTAGGAAAAGCATTTATGCTATGATGTGTGTACCGGTAGCACTTAGATTCTAGAACTTGCGTTAGGACCATTCCGAGGCCACAAGTGAGACTACATTCGTGTAGTTAGATTTACTACATGATAAGAGGCATTAGGATTAACCCATTGTTTTACACCTGTGTTTTTGTTATAATTACTTTGGCTACATTGGTCAAGTAATTCTCCCACACCCTTTGCGTTGTACTCATTTTTAGTACACGATACCCCTAGTACACCCCTCAGAGCCTATCTTTTCATTTCAACCTTTAAGCATTTTATTTAAAGGAAGAATTTGTTACACCCCACTAAAATGTACACCCAAATCGCCTTAGCCTACCTTGTATGCACTCATTTTTAGTGCATTATTGTGACAACATTTGTTTAAACCCAAGTTAATTATCTAGTTGATTACATGGTTGCTAAGTCGAGTCATATCCTTGTACATATTGTTTTGGGACGATTGGGACTCATGGGTAAAGTACTAGTGTAATGGAGTAATGGGGAAGAACATCATTTATTACCCCCATATGTGCTAAATGTTTTAAAAGTACTCCAAGTGTTTTAATTATCTTAATTCGAGTCATTAGAATAGTTATTTGTAAAGTTATGTAAAAGTTCAAGTGTAAGGGGGATGCAACGCTCCTATGATGTATTATTTTGGACGGTAGGGCAAAAGTGTATGCAAAAAAAAAAAAAAAAAAGAAAAAAAAAAATTGAAAAAATCAAGAAAAATACAAAAAAATGAGAAAAAGAAAAGTAGAAAAAACATACGGACTACCATCCCGTTTTATTTTATGTTTATTTTATGTTTTTGTTATTTTCTTTCATTAGCTTAAGATTGAGTCGAGTCTTGGCTTAGCAACATTGTATAGTACATGTAATTGATCAAGATCTTTAACTCGCCACCACTAAAATATCCTTTATCCAGCAAAACCGTGTTTTCCTTTTCCCTACACCTAACGTTATAACCCATTTAAAAGCCCTCTTTGATAGTTTATCTTAGGTGCTTACGCCTAGTGGAGGAGGTTTTCGATCCTTTCCCAAGCCTATGGTAATCTATTTGCTATGACAGGTAGTGAGAGATATTATCCGTTTTCATTTATGAGATTTATTTTGATGACACTTGAGAGATGTGAGTATCTAAACACTACTTGTGAGGTGCTAGTTTATAATCTCCGTGCTTATTATGATTAAAGTGGAACGAATATTTTTTGTAATTACTTTTATGTTAGCGTTAAATGACCCCTAACTTGTGTTTTGATTAGAATAAAAGCGCATTTGCTTGAGGACAAGCAAATCTCAAGTGTAAGGGTATTTGATGAAGCGAAAAGTGTACCGCTTTTAAGGGGTCATTTAAGCCCTAAATCGTATTTATTTGATCAAATATTGCCCTAAATCGTTCCTTTTGTCATTTTAGGTACTTTTGAGGAGAAATCTGGAAAAGGAGGCATTTTGGACGTTTTTGGAGCATAAAAGTGAAGAAAACGACAAAGTCTCAAAAATCGGCTGGAAGTTACCTTTGACGGCGTCAGGATTTACTCCAGACGGCGTCATGGCTTGGCAAGAAAAGGTGGATGTGAAATTTACTCATGATAAGCCAGTGAAAATTGCATGTGAATTCTGACGGCGTCACGCTTTAACCTGATTAAGGGCGTCACGGCTTAATTCAAAGAGGGACGGCGTCACGTTCAAAGTCTGACGGCGTCAAGCCTTGATAAGCCAGAACGGATTTTGGAGAGCTAAAGAGGGACGGCGTCAAGAAGGTCACCCGAGAACCCTAAAAGCGGCGAGGTGACGGCGTCACACTCCATAACGTGACGCCGTCAGATGTAAAAATCTATATATAGTTTTGCAATTCTTTGTCATAAGTGTGGAACTTAGTGTGGAATTTTTGGGAGAAAACCCTAAGACGATTTTAGCATCTTTTTCAAGGCTTTTTGCCTTGAGATCTTCCATGTTACATTGAAGATAAGTTATCAATTAATCATTCAATATGTCTATGTGTTGTTTGATTCTATATTATTCTTGTCTTTTGATTAACATGTTAGGCTAGATTTATCTTGTGTTTGCTTAGATCTAATGAAACCTAGCTATTGATTATTGGTTATTAGTGTGTGATTAGTTGTATTGGATGATTGTTTATCTATGTTAGGCTTAAGAAAACTGGCTAACTTCCTATTCGGTAACTTGCTTGAACGTCTTAAGAAACATGAACCAAATGCGTACTAAAGGTTTTTATGGTTGTATTTAATGCACAAGCGAATTCTAGTGATCCCATGTTAGGAGCTTCCTAGCCGGCTCGACATAGGAGTGAAGTAGGAGCTTGTAGAGTTGGGGAAGTACGTACGCCACCCCACGATTGGTATTAAGGAATACACCCGTCATCCACACGACTAATACACACTAATCAACCGGTAAAAGATAGTTAGGGAGTAAGGAAATCTAAGTAAACACATTTCTCTACACATAAGTTTTCACCAACTTTTTATTTTCAGTTATTTATTTTATTTGCATTTGTAGTTATTTGGGTTAGTTGACTAGCAACTAATTCCGCCCACTCTTTCAAACCCGAGATTTTACTTGCTTTCATAAAAATATAAAAACATAAAAAAGAATCTTCCTCAACCCTTAGACCTATTAGAGTAGTCTTTCATACCTAACGAACACTATTCCCTGTGGAGAACGATCAATCCCCCGTACTTACCACTACACTATACTACATCGGTCAGGTACACTGCCTGGTGGGGTTGTAAGCCTCTTCAGATCCCTCGAGAGGTAAAACCTGTTGTAAGGTTGCAAAACCACGCATCATTCGTGAACACGAAACCTGTCTAATCGATTCATACAAGCACAATCATATCGTACCACTACACATTAGCAGTTGCGGCTTAATGAAGAAGACACAATGAAGGGTTGAAGATCCTTTGGAGGGTCATGGTAAGCTTCTACATGATTGATTTCGTGTTGTGTTGTCGTGTTTTGAACGAACCAAGAAAGAAATTGAATTTATAGTTAAATTTCTTTTCTTTATATTGTTCGTATATTCAAAAAAGGAGTTAACTCCAAAATCGATCTATGAGGAAAAACGTGTATAACTCTTAAGATCGTTAAAGTTCTATGCATGAGTTTCACGGATCTGAGATCTTTAATTGTTTTTGTTTCTTGTTTAACTTCAAGTCTTGGTTGAGATCTATGATGTGCATGTGTTTAAAATCGAATGATTTTGTAAGAACACGAAGCTGAGATCGACTTTTATTTTATTTAATGTTCCTTGTTAGAGGAATGGAGATGGGTTTGATTGTGTGGGTGTTGTAGTTGTTAACTGTGATGGATACGGGATTAGGGTAGATATGGATTGGTTGCTGGTAGAAGTTGTTTAAGTGATTTAGGTTAGATTTAAATTTTTTGTTCAATTTGGTTTATACTCGTTGTTGTTTCCGGGGTCATGTACTCGTTTATTTTTATTCTTTTTGTTTTCTTTTTCGTATGGCCTTTTTATCGACCGATGAAGAAATAGCTGAGGTCAAGCTTGATAGATCTTGGTCAACATGTGTAGTCAATGGTCAAATCTAGTCTTTAGTCGGAAACTCCTCAATTCCATACACGGAAATCATTTCTTACTATAAAAGTACAAATTTCCTTACTCGGAAGGATGACACTACTTAGACAGAGTGTTGTTTTCAAAGTGTAAAGAAAATTTGATACTCGGAACTTTCATACTCGGAATATGTTACTCAGAAACAACTGTGCAATCCTTACTCAGAAAAAGAGGGTTTTCCTTAGTCGGAAATCTTCATCCACATACCCAGAAAAACGCAGTTTTTCGACTTTTAAAAAACCGATTAATGACATGTTTTTTACCATTAACACCAAGAAAAACGAGATAAAAAAAAAACCAGTTTTACCAGATCTCTATAAAACTGTTAACAACAAAAAATATGTAAAATCAGTTAAAAACTTTGTTAACAGTTTTAGAAGTGACATTTTTGACAAGATTAGACCACATACATCATCCAATAATAGCAACCTGGGTCTGATACCATTTGATGGATCTATTGTTTTTGTTGATATTGTGATTCGGGTGGTACGGGAAGATCAAACCAAGAGTTAGTCATTGTAGTGAGAGAAAGTAGAGAGAGAAGGGAAAACTTGTGTGTTTTATTGATAATAAGGAAAGAGTAAAGTTACACACTAAGCATCACCCCTCTATGGAAGTATAGAGGGGTATATATAAGCTCTCAAACTCTACACTTTACACTATTGACGTTTCTAGTCCATGTGTTTGAGCCTAACAAGATAACTATTGTAATACCAAATATGTTGTCACATTTTGGTGTTAGGAGCATTCCTAACAGTTCTGCTAAGCCAAAAGCAGCAATTGATACTGTTTGGGGAAATCATTTTTATGCTATTAAGGCCTCAACTTATTGGGTTTGGAGACCAAAATTTAAAGTTTTAGACCATGTTTCCAAACATGACAGTGCATCAATCTTGAAAAGATTTGATTATGTTGATGCATAAGGCAGATCTAAGTCAGTAATGGCTTGGGTCCCCAAAAGAAACTGATTTTCTTACTTTATGTGCAGGGCAATCCACAAGTGGAATTACAAGATCTAGGAGTCATTGATAGTGGATGATCAAGGCACATGACTGGAAACATGTCTTATCTTACTGATTATGAAGAAATTGATGGAGGATATGTTTCTTTTGGGAGTAATCCCAAAAGAGAGAAAATCACAGGAAAAGGTACTATAAGAACTGGTAAACTTAATTTTGAGAATGTGTATTTTGTCAAAGAAAACTCACAAAAAGGTTTATGAGGCTCCCTCTCATACTAGAAATTTTTTTGGGAACATGAAGAGGGAGGGAAAAGATTTTTCAGGCATGGTAACACCATTGTTTCAAACAATATTGGAACTAGGTCAAAATCAGGGTGAAGGTTCAGTAATCCCAACTGTAACCTAAAACACACCTAGATTTTTATCCATTTCCTCAACACAAAAGACCTATCAACACAGGAAATCACACAAACAGGGCATTGAGCTACCTCAGGATAGTGCTGGTATGGATGCAGATGAGGCTACCAATAAGGGGTGAGAAGGTAGTTTAGAAAGGGTTGCTACTACTGCTACTAGCATAGATGCAGAGCAGGATAGTAGTAACATCCATAAGACCCAATATAAGGCAACATCTAATGGGTAAAGTTCTCATGGAACTGACTCAGGTGATGGAATCCCCAGGCGCCAACAAACCATGGGGGGCACAGATGCTCAACCTTGGGTTGAGGCTGTGTCTAACATTTCCAATGATCCACCTCTCGGGATAGGTAACACAATCCGAAGTGGTGAGGGTAGTCTGGAACTTTTAAATGAATTGATGAAAACCTGTACCAAACTTTCAAAGGAGGTTCTTGACCTTAAACAACCGACTTTTTCTCAACAAGATGAAATCAAATATTTGAAGAAGAGAGTAGCTAAGCTTGCAGGGAGAAAAAGGTCAAGGGCTCAGAAGCTGAAAAGGTTATTTAAAGTAGGTACAACTGCTAGGGTTGAGTCCTCAAGTAAAGCACAAAGTTTGGGGGAGGATGCTCCCAAACAGGGGAGGAATGAAGGCAAGGCTTTAGGGGAGGATGATGAGATGGTTGATGCTGAGTTGGTGGATGAGGGAAATTCTTTTGAGGTTGATACAGGTGCTGAGTTTGTGGTTCAAGACAAAAAGGGCAATGTGACTGCTATTGATGCTGAAGTAACAGAGAAGACAGTTAAAACTGCTGAGCTTATTGTGGATAAGTTGGTTGAAGTGGCAAAGTTGATGGTTAATGTTGCTGATGATAATGCTGCTAGTATTGAAGTTTCTGCTGCTAGTGACAAAGTTAATGCTGTTGAGCCAGAATTTAATGCTGCTAGTGGAAATGTTACTGATGCTGCAACAACAACATGTTCTGATGATGATCTAACAACTTTGGCTCAAGCCATTACTGCTTTGAAGAAACCACCAGTCAAAGGGGTTGTCATTAGAGAGCCATTCACAACAACAACAACAACCAAAATGACAATCACTTCACAATCTAAAGATAAGGGCAAGAGTATCATGATAGAACCTGAGAAACCTCTTTCCAGGAAAAAAGCAAATGCTTTTGGATGCAGAGATAGTAGAAAGAGACCAAAAGTAGTATGATGCTGAAGATCAAAGAATCAGGGAAGAAAGAGCCAAGAAAGAAGAAGAAGCCAATCTTGTGCTCATTCAACAAATTCAGCAATAGGATGATGAGAGAGCACAATATGATGCTGACTGGGAGCTATCTCAGAAGCTTATGCAAGAAGAGCAAGCATCACATACATTTGAAGAAAGGTCGAAGCTGCTGGCTGAGTTTGTTGAGAATAAAGGAAAATTTTATGCAGCACAAAGAGCACAAGCAAAGAGAAACAAGCCACCCACCAGAGCTCGAAGAAGAAAGTTCATGTGTTCTTATGTAAAGAATATGGAGAATTGGAAACTAAATGTTTTGACTCACTTTGATGATGGGAAGATTGAAGAGCTGTATGAAAAAGCTAAGAGAAAGGTAGGCAAATTTGTGCCTATGGAAACAGAGGTGGTAGTGGAGAAAGCTGTAGCAGAGAAAGAGCAAGAGTTGTTCTAAGAGAGCAGGTGATGAGTTAGAGCAGGAAGGAAGAGTCTAAAAAGCAAAAACTTGATGATCAACATGAGCAAGAGCTAAATGAAGAAGACAGTAGTGACAAAGGAATAGCTGATTTACAAATATATATGGAAATCAAATCAGATAAAAAGGAAGAAGCTATTGAAGTTGAACCTTTGGCTACAAAATACTGCATCATTGATTGAAAAGTTGGCTATCAGGGAAAGAAGGCTTGGTATGAGATAATGAGAGCTGGTGGAAAGTCTCAAAACTTTATCTCTTTTCCAAACATGCTCAAAAGCATTGACAGAGAGGACCTAGAGACTCTATGGAAGTTAGTTAAGGCTAAGTATGGATATACAAGGCCGGAAGACATCATGGATAGAGTTCTTTTAGGTTATCTTAAGGATATTTTTGAACCAAATCGTGAAGATGAAGTCTGGGGAAAACAATATGCAAACAATGTCCATGTGTTATTCTGGAAGCTTTATCATGCTTGTAGAGTTCATATTGTGCCTTTGGGTGGAGTTCAGATTTACATGTTGGTTGAGAAAGATTACCCTTTGAATCCATCTATAGTTGGTCAGATGATGGATCCATCTAAAGTTAGACTTCAAATAGATAAGTGGGATGAAATGACCTATCAACTACTTAAGAAGATGAAGAGGATTCTCAAACCAAAAGAGAAGAAAAAGAAATAAGGCGTTTGGAAGCATCCTCCTGGTGATGGTTCAAGCTTTGAATGAAACTTGATGATTTTAGGTAAAAATATCAAGTTTAGGGGAGGATTGTTGGGAATTAAAGCTTCTTGGATTACTGCTGCTTATATTGTTAAGACTCCTCTAAGGAATTATAACTGCTCAGGTGCTTAAAAGGAAAATTGTAACACCTCAACCCGACAAGGGTTAAATGCTACATTATGGTGACAAATCAGAGCATAAACGCAAAGCGGAAGACTTAATAAATAAACACAAGTCATCAAACAAAATGACTTCAAAATAAATACAAATCAAATCCAACTCTAAAATGAAATAAAATAACCAAGACATAAGTCACAAACGACTTTTAAAGATAGGGAAACTAAGGTTGAGTTGGTCCTCTAGGAGCTCCTACTCTCATCACTTAAATCCCAGCATCCCGCTTGAATACCTGCCGCAGAGAAAAGAAAATGCGGCTGAGCTTAAAAAGCCCAGTGAACGGATATAAACGAATAATGAACTGAATATAAATAGTATATGAAATAAAATCAAAAAGAATTTGCCGAACAGGATATCATAGGTCATGAGAATCAAATGAATAATAAATTAAGTGAAAGATAATGAAGGCAATGATTCATAAGAAATTATCCTCGAGCCCACAAAGCAGCCACCTGCTTAATCACACAATAATATATCATAACATAACAAAAGGAGACATGACCTCCCAAAAGTGACATGGGGTGTATGGCACACACCACCATTCACTACAAAGCCATAACATAATCATATCACAAAACAAACCTAGGATGCATCCATACGCTCCTTACAAAACAAAGTTATGTACACCACCATACACCTTTACTTAGACAAATATATTGGCGTACCAAAATGGCAACTAAGTGCACGTGCTCAATAATCATATATAAATCAAAAGGGAACGCCGTGGGCCAATCACACCGCCACAGATAATGTCATGCCATTGGTGCCTCAATGACATGACCATGGTACCTCCATGACTAGTTAGCTCGGGTAACAGAATAAACAAGATATCACATCATAACGAATTAATTATAGTATATTTAAACAAAAGAATATTAACTGAAATGAATGCCATATTAAATGACATAGATCTAAATTTCATATCATAAGAAATCATATCTAATGGTATCATATCTAAGGGAATAACCAACGAATATCATAACGAATGAAATAAAGTCAAGAATCGAAGAGTCAATGCGAAACCCTTACTGAGAAAGGGTAGAATATCCGTACCTTAGCAAGCAATGAAATAGAAACGAAAGGAAATGAACACGGGGAAGGGAATCACTCCTTCTTCAGAGAATCTACATGAATTATGGATCAATTATTATTTATCAGTTACTATATTTATTTAGGGTTTCCTTCCATTTTTAGTATCTTTCCATTTTTAGTAACTTTCCGATTTTAGTAACTTCCCGATTTTAGTAACTTACCACTTTTAGTAACTTCCCGTTAATTGGTCAAATTAGGGTTTTCGAAATGATAATCAGTTAAGTCTAGGGTTTAAATGCACTTAAAACCAATATATAATAAAGTTAGGGTTTAAGTATAATAATTAGTTAATTAGGGTTTACATCGTATTTAGTTTACATTAATGACCAATTTAAGAAAGATCAATTAAGTATAGGGTTAGGTCGAAAGTAGGTGAACACATGTTTAAGAGTATCTGAATTAATGTTACAATGTTATTAAGGTCAAAACACATTCAATGGGTTTTAGGTTGTACTAAATTCTTATCTTGAAAGATAGTTCAGGTTTTACCTCATTCTGGTCCTGATTTTTAGGAATTTTTAACCACACTTAAGTGTCTACTGGGAAGCTAAGATTTTTATCAAAGATAACTATACATGTTGGGCACTTACTAAAATTTTCTTAGATTTTATTTCAAAATGATAGTACCCTTTCAAAAATTGTTTTCCCAGACCGGCCCAGAAAGATAATTGCACAGACACCCAGAAAGTTTTCATTTGGCTACCCCATGAGAACCCTTCAGAAAAACCTATAAAAATTCCAATAAGTTCTTTACATCCTATATATTTTACCTGTAAAAGTATACCTCTTAATTCTTCACCATTTGGAAAGTAAAATTTAAAAACACCAGCATAATTTCTAGACTCCTAAACTCAGGATTGACATCTAATGTTATAAAAATCAAAAAGTTATCTTCCCTACCTCCAAAAATTATGAAATTTTATATGCAGATAGTAAATAACCTGAAATTAGTTTTAGGATCAAAAATCTTGCAAAAAAACGTTGTCATCATCAATTTATGACCCTCCAAACCCGACCTAAATTTCTGAACAACATACAGTTGAGACATAAAACAAATCCTTAACCCCTTATAAATCCTAATCAAGCATTAATTAATTCTAGGGTTTCTTTTCCAGGTTTTAACACATATTAAATGCTTCCTTAATGATCTTATTTGGGCTTCATAATTTGTATCTTAGGGCTATAAAAAGAATGACACAAACAGTCCATATATAAGGCACATAAAGTTATGATTTCATATGTGATTTCATGTGTTATACTTACCACCGATTCCACAAGGCAACCAATATTTATTTAGCATGATTTTAATAGCTTGTATGACATGTTTGGCATTGATTTTAAAGTGGTCGAATGAATGTAGTAACAAAGGATCCAAGAATACCTTATGGCGGATTTTGAACAAGGCAAAGAAAGCAAGAACAATGACTCACGAATTCGTACACAAACACACCCAAGACTATCCCAAATTCAACAAGCTTCAAAGCTCCTTCTTAATTCGATCTTCAAGGGTTAACGAAAAAGAAAAAAAAATTGCTACTAGGGTTTTTGAGAGGATCGGTATAGAGGGGGTGAAATATGGACCAAATATTTGTGAATAGAAGGGGGCGTATATATTTTGGTTGGGGAACCGATTTTATGCTAAAAAAAAGGGAAGGCTAAATCTTCTATTAAATGTTGAAAATCAATTTGTTCTAATCCCTTGTGGTCTTTTTAGGCGTGTGACATAAAACAAAAGGAATGAATGTGTGTAATTTAAGAAGTAAAATTAGAATACGATTTATACTTTGTATTATTATTTCAATATCATATAATATATAGTCTTAGTGTTTTAATTATCTAATTAGACTTTAGGTTATAATTAATAGTGTGTCTAATTTACATATATCATTTGGTTCAATGTCATTTCTTATTAATCATAATATAACTTAGGTTAAAAATTTCAAATTAGATGAAAAATGTGATGTCAAAATTTTGGGTTTTACAAAAATACTCTAAGTGTTTTACTATTGCTGGTGAAAGACTTAAGACTGCTGGTGTAGGTTACTACCGCTGGTAATGCTGCTAAACTTCAAAGAAATACACCAAGTATGTTAGTGCTGCTCGGATAAAGTTAGTACTGCTAGTATTAACTTACTACTGCTGAAGAGTTAAAGCTGTCAGAGTTATTATTACAGCTGTTAGAGTGTTTAGCTAATAATGCTTAAGAGATAAACTTGCATAGTCGGTTAGATAATTATAGAAAAGATTTATTAAAGATTTATCTTGTATAGAAAGTTATTGTAAGCCGACTAGGACTCCTTAGTCTATAAAAGGAGGTCCTAGGGCATTGAGATAGATACATGTTATTAGAAAGTTGATTAGCTTCAGGGTTGTAAACCCTAATACTATTATACTATTGAGTATTCGTATTATTCATCAATAATATTGAAGTGTTTTGTTTGTTAAATCATTGTGTTCATTACTGTTACATTCATACAAAGTTCTTTTTAATATCAAGTACTAGATTCCGCATAGTATTTAATAAAACTCAAACACAGTTTCTATACCTTAGTTGTACGAGATATCTAGTATTACTAAACATTTACAAGCTAAGGGATTCGATCAAGTGCATAACTGGGATCAAAATCTTGTAAATGGTTTATTATGTTATGTTAATGGGTTTGGGAAAGTTTGGTGTGAAAATGAAGTGGTAAAGGATATTTGTTCCGAAAATGGGTCGAAACGGGTTTTGGCACAAAACCCGCCATCTTGAAAAGTACTATTCTAAGGGTCAATTGGTAAAAGTTGTAGAAAACTTGAAGGGGGGGGGTTGAATAGTGGTATGTGCTAAAACACATACCTTTTCTTGACAAAAACCGGACCCAAATAGACCAAAAACTAACCAATTATGCCAAATATATTGTGTTTTTGTGTTTTTACATATGCAGGCACGGATATCGAAGAAAAGGACAAAAATCAAGATAAAACGGAAAACCGAGCACGAGATATGGAATGGATATTTATAGCCGATGCCGGGAAGCTAAAAGTCAAAGTCAATCCTCAAAGTTCATCAAATTACAAATAAAGCCCTTGGATTATACTTTGGAAAATGGCAGCAATGGTCCCTTAAATTTCAGAAATTATACATTGATCCTTAAACTTTATTTCTAAAACAAAATCTTAAATCTCAACCGGATCTATCATAAACCCAAACCCAACTCCATAGCAAAACAAGCCCACTTTCACTTAAAAATAAACCAAGCCCAACATTATTATCCATTAACCTGTACCCAAACCATACCCGACCCAACCAAATAATAATAATAATAACCCCGGTCAAACCACTCTTATTTCGGTCAAACAATAATAAATAAACACACCCAAGTTACCCGCCCCCTCTTTTATCCTTTCCCAGAAATTACCCAGATACCAAGAACCCTAAATCCTTTACCGTACATTTTACCGCAATTAAGGGCATTATTGACTAATCATTGGCTTTCTAGAAGCATGCCAGAGTGTCAGAAAGCACAGAACACGCACGAATGGCTACGTGGTGGCATTTCATTGGTCCGAACACCTCACCAAAGTTAATCTAAGGGTCGTGAATTGATGGGATGATGATAGGGAATGATCAATGGTTGGATTATGCTCAAAAGAAACACAAATCCCTCGGATTGCCAGCATGTCAGGAAGGGCTAGAAGGTTCACCCTCGGCTATAAATAGGACCTTGATTTTTAGTGTTAGTAGTTAGTCTTAATTGTAATGTTATGCTGCTAAATTAGATTTTCAATTGTAGTTTTAAATTTCTTTTGTAACTTTTTGAATTTTAATTAATGAAAGTTATTTTTAGCTTATTTTGATTCCACTTATTCTGAGTTAATGTTTTGAATTCTAGCTTATTATCTTCATCAGTAGCTTATATAAGAATCATTTAGCTTATTAAGTTTTTGTTTTCATACTTTGTGCAAAATTCCAAATTACTAAGAAAAATCCAAAAAAAAAAAAAAAAACATTGAAAAATATTTCAAAAATCCAAAAATATTTTAAACTTCAGCTTCAATAAGCTGTTTTTCCCATAGTATAAGCTCATACAAGCTAGTTAGCTTGCTGTGAGTGAAAGTAGAGGTTCAAACCTGAATTAATCTCAAAAAGCAAAAAGTCAACTAAAAAAGTCAAAGAAGTAGTCAACATAAGCTTTGGAAGAAATAAGCTGATCTCATCAGCTTATTTGGGAATTTTCTGGCTTACTGATAAGCCTGGGTTGTGAATTAGTTCTTGGTTCATTGATTTTCATCAAAGGTCACTTGTTAGTATTAATTTCATTTCTAGCTTGTTATTTGCTTATTTGTGATTAGCTTGTTGTTACTGCTTATTTGTCAATTATTTCTGCTTATTAGATTATAAATAGAATAGATAATCATAGTGTAGTATAAATTTTAGCTTATATCAGTTAGGTCTAGGGTAAATTGCAAAAATAGTTTTGATAAAGAGTGTTTGGAATAAGACTATGCTTTATGACTTAAGTAGCTTCTACTGTTCCAGTGCTATAATATAAGTTTGGTTTGAGCTTTTTTGAGGAATTTAGAAGCTGTGTTCATTTGATTGTAAGCAAATAGGGCTTTGTTAAAGTTTTTGAGTCATAAGGTATCTTACTGCCTCACTAAGCTCAGCATAAGCTGAGCTTATTGGGACCCCAAATTTGACATTCATAGATCACTTTTAGTTGTTGAAGTAAGATTGCAAGAGCTTAGGTGTTGTGGTTTAGTTTTGCACTCATTTGCGCCAAAAAATTCTACTCTGCTGTCACAGATTGGTCTAGTGCAGATTGGGTTTTTGACTGCTGACATAGCCTGTCTTGTGGCTTATTGGATTGAGCTTAGGACCTAAAATTTGGTTTGCAGCTAGTTGATACAACAAACTTTTAGGTCTTTATCTGGGATTCCACTTTGTAGCTTATTGAGAGCTTAAAATCAGGCCTGCAAATAAGCCCTTCAAACTGCTTTTGGCCTGCACACATATTCAGTCTGCTAAGCACTTTTTCTATGCTTTATTTCAATTAGCAATTAATGTTGGAATTTGGATTTTGAAGTATTTTTGGGTAGCCAGTAGTTCTGAGTATCTTTTGCCCCCTTAAGATTCAATCTCCTAGCTTATTGGGACTGCTTATCTAGGCTCCAAAGTTGGCTGTTTAGCCCACACTTCTGTCTCATCATTGTGACTGATCATGTGCTTATCTGCTTATCCTGAGTGTTTCTTTGGTTTTTAAAAGTTGTTTTAAGCTTAATTTAGTGTGTTTGTTGGTATTTGAGCTTTTTGGAATTTTTGGATAAGCTGTAGCTTATTTTTAGCTTATTTCTCATTAGCTTATTCTCTGTTACACCTTATTTAGGCAAAATTAGTTTCTCAAATTATTTTTCCTAGATTTCTTATTAAAAATTAGAATTACTCAAAAAAATTCAGATTTTTTCCAACTTGTTTTACTATTTTTAAATCATTTAAATAGTTTTAATTAGTTTTTAATTCATAAAAAATTATTAAAAAGTCAAAAAAAAATATTTTTCTTTTTCCAAAAATTTTCTTTTATGAGTTTTAATATAGGAAAATTATTTTTATATTTTAGGTTTTAAATTTTAGAAATTCACTTTTATTTACGTTTTTATAATTCGTCGCGTACGTTTTTAAATTCAAAATTTCGTTTTTAGAATTTCGTGCTTAGTTTAATTGTTCCATTAGCTTAATTAGTTGATTTCTTTTATAATTTCATTATTCGTAGTATAAAATCACCAATCATCACTCTTTTCACATTCACCACACATATTCGACAACGTCACAAAAACTCGAATTCGACCTTCGTTGGGACACGACCCGGGGAAAACGCATTCGTTGCCTTTTCCTTTGGAAAAATATATACAAAAATGACGAATAAAAAAATGGCACCGCTGCCGGGGAAGGCTTGAGAAGAGTTGGAGTTTCTTCGTAGAATCGTGTTTTGAAGACCCTTCCTCGGAAGTTTTCGTTTTCATAAAAATAAAAATACAAAAAGAAAATAAATAAAACACTTTTCCTAAAGTGTTTTCACCATTAATAATAAATCCTCGCTCTCGAGAGGGCGTTGTAAACCATTCCGAATAAACAACAAAAGAGATCGTGAAGTTAAACGTTTCTCGGATTATTTCTTTACTACAACCTATACACGGGGTTTAAGGATGGTCTTGACATTAAATTGCAGACCGAAAGAGGCAGGTTTTTAATCACCTTCGAGTGGACCTTTGCTTCTCTGCCACGCTGCGCGTAGTTTTGAAAGAAACGAGTACGGTTGATCAACGATCACCAAAAAGATAATAAATCTAATTTTTCATTAAATATAAAAATCCAAAAATATTTTATTTTCAAATTTAGTTTTCCTTTTTGATTTTGTGTTTGTTTTTGGTGTATGCACACCCGTTCTTCTTCTTCTCAACCTCTTCTTTCACCACTTTCAAATCCCAAGAGGATTATTCGTCATAACAACCGTGTTCATTTCTCAACCGTTGAGGAAATGGCCGACGACCCAAACAATCAACACCCGCCGATGGGTGGTGATAATCACATGCCAGCTCCCGATCTCCGAACGATGGAGGAGCTGTGCCAACCCACAATGCACGAACGTGGTGGCCCGATTGCCCCCGTCAATATCCAAGCCGCCGATTTTGGACTTAAGCACCATATGATTCAACAAGTCCAAAATTCGGGCCAATTTCATGGCTTGCCGGGTGATGATGCGAACAAACATCTTGATAAATTTATCACCGTCACCCAAAGTATGAAACAAAATGGGGTCTCCGATGACGCCCTCCGTCTATATCTCTTTCCTTATTCCTTGACGCATCATGTCACCGCTTGGTTTGATCGTCTTCCCAAGAACTCCATTCGTAGTTTCGATGAAATGGTTACGAAGTTCTTGGCGAAATATTTCCCACCGTCGATGGTGATGAAATTAAGGAATGAGATTAGCAATTTCCATCAGCTTCCCGATGAATCATTATTTGAGGCATGGGAACGCTACAAGTTATCGATTGATCGGTGTCCGAACCACAATATGTTATTGGTCACTATTATAGATACCTTCTATAACGGTTTGACATTACGACACCGTGATACGATTAATGCTGCTGCCGGTGGTATGTTTATGAAACGTCGACCCGAAGAGTGCTATGATCTTATTGAAAACATGACCACCCACCATAATTTTTGGGATTCCTCTGCCGAGAGGAATGAGTCAACAAGATCTAACACTGATTCTTCTACCTCCGAGATAGCCGCTCTTTCTAAACAAATGAATGATATGTCAACGGTTATCTTGAGACTTCATCAGACTATGAATCAAAACAACAACAATCAAGTCAATGTTGTTAATCATAGTTGTGAGACATGTGGTGGTCCTCATCCTTATTTCGAGTGCCCAGCCGCCGGTGGCTACACTCAAGAAAACGTTTACGCTGCAACGGGAACCTTTAATCAGGGAGGTAACGGTTACCAACCCCAAGGTGACCGTAATTTGCTCAGCTACCGTTCTAACAACTTCCTCGGACCACCCGGTTTCCCACCAAATCAAAATCAGCAAGTGCAAAACCACAATGTTCAAAATAACCAGAATCAAAACCCAGGAAATTTTAATCAGGGAAATTTTCAAAACAACAACCAAGGTTTTAATCAAAACACCCGAGGGGAAAATCTCAACAATAATCAAAATCAAGGATTTTTGCAAAACCAATCGCCCTCGGATGAGATTTTGAAACAGCTTCTCCTTCAAAGTCAACAACAACAAAAATTTAACAAAAACCAAGAAGAAACAACTAGGTTTTTGATTAAGGAAATGATTGAGATGAAAAAATCTTTAAATGATCGACCCTCGGGTTCGGGAACTACTTCTCTCCCAAGCAACACGATCGCCAACCCGAGGGGCGATGCTAAGGCGATCACTACAAGGAGCGGTGTTTCATATGATGGACCCACGGCTCCGGCTACCTCTTCTTCTCTACCTCCCAAGGTAGTCGACCGTGAGACCGAGGTGACCAAGGACACGGAACCTCCTACTAACAACGGAGGAACCAACGACGTCCAACCTCCAGTCATCCATCCATCTGAACCGAAGAATGTTGAACCAAAAGAAATTCCCGTCAAAGAAAACCTTCCGTATCCTTCGAGATTGAGTGATCAAAAGCTCCGTGAGAAAGCTTCAACACAAATGGAGAAATTTTTCCAAATTTTTCAAGAGTTAAATTTCGACATAAGCTTCGCGGATGCTTTGTTTTTGATGCCTAAATTCATTTCTACCCTCAAAAGTTTGTTGAGCAATAAGGAAAAATTATCGGAACTAGCAAAAACTCCAGTGAACGAAAACTGCTCAGCGGCAATTCTCAAAAAGATTCCGGAAAAGCTTGGAGATCCCAGAAAATTTCTCATCCCATGTGAATTTCCGGGAATGGTTGAATGTCACGCCTTGGCCGATCTTGGTGCGAGCATTAACCTAATGCCGTTATCCGTCTGGAAGAAACTTTCTTTGCCCGATCTCACCCCCACTTGCATGACCCTCGAGCTTGCGGATCGTTCCATCACCCTTCCTAAGGGTGTAGCCGAGGATGTCTTTGTCAAAGTGGGGAAGTTCCATTTTCTAGCAGATTTTGTGGTAGTTGATTTTGACGCTGACCCCCGGGTTCCTCTCATTCTCGGAAGATCATTCTTGAGGACCGGGCGTGCTTTGATCGATGTCTATGGTGAAGAAATTACTTTGCGGGTCGATAAGGAAAAAGTTACGTTCAACATTAATCCGAACTCGAAACCTCAAACCGACAAATGCAATGTCGCTACGGTTGATCAAAAGTCCGATCCCGTAATTGCTCCTAAAAGAATTGATCCAAACCTTTCAAGATTCACGGTCAAGAGTATGTCAGAAAAATGTGCTGAGCTCAAGGCCATGAAAATTATTCCTGGATCGAGCGAATGGTTTGAGTGTTGTGCTGCAAATACTAAGAGTGTTCTTGATGACGATGATGAAGATGAATCGGAGACTACAACGGAAGTGGTGGAAATTGCTAGCTCTAAGAGCACACCACTTGTCCCACCTCCAGAACAAGTTTATCACGTCGAGATTCTTGATTCCGACTCTTCCCATCCTTCTCCTACAATTGAAGAAAAGTTATCTCTAGGGAAGAGGTCGAGGTATTCTTTGATAAAACTCCAATTTCACCAGAAATTGTTGAGACTGACAGTGATCCGGGGGAAGATGATTCATTAAAAATAGTTGATGAACCGTTCCTTTCCCTTCCCCCGGAGGACGTAATTGATGAAGTTAAGGAAAAGCCGTCTGATCATTTGGAGCACGAGCTCGAGGATGCTTTTCCCGAATATGAGAGTTTCATATTTGATGCTGAGAATAGTGGCAATCCCACTTCTGATCTCAATCTTTCTATCCCGGCTTTTGAAGCTTTCTACTTCGATATTGATCATTCGGAGGAGACGAGTAGTGGAAGTACCACTTCTCATGCTCATATCTCTCCTCCCGAATATGAATCATTTCATTTTGATATGAATGATCTTTATCTCGAGGAGTTCTCCGATGAACTTTCACTTTTAATATCTCCTCCAGAATATGATAAATTCTATTTTGATCTGGAGGAAGATATTAATCTGGGGGGGAGGCATACCTTCTCATAAAGATTTAATCCCGACCCTCCCGCCCAAGACTTTTGAAAAAATTTCTCTTTTTGAAGAAAATGATTTAATCATGATTGTTATCATGACCTTCTTCCCCTTCATCACATATGCTATGCCTTCTCCCATCCTTCACTCCATCGGGAGTGAAGATACCATCTTTGACCCCGGTATTACCATTTCTGGTTCTTCTTTCTAAAAATACCGTGGGTATCTCGTCGGAGTGGAACTTTCATATGCTTCAATGTTTATCCAAACCTCTTGAACGAAAGTCCGATTGAGATTATCTTTTCCACATGCTCCCCCAAGGACAATTAAATTCGGGGTCGAGTCAAGCTCATGTGACTCGGTTACCAAAAACAAGCGCTTCGTGGGAGGCACCCCATGCTTATCCATCTATCTTCTTATCTCTTTTCTAATAAGTGACGTGAAGAGGTCTCCTCTTCCATATCTTGTGTTTCGTGTTTTCTGTGATGTGTCCAGGTTTGCCCGATGATTGAAGACTCTCGTGCTCGTGGTTTTCTCTCCACTCGAGTTTCATCATTCGTTGCTCATCCGATATCCTTAATCTTATCGTTTTACATCTATCTTTTGGCATAATTAATAAACGGCCTTAGATTTATGTAGGAGAACCCTTACCTTTAAGACATTGATGACAATGTCTCGTTTTAGTCTGGGGGGGTAATCTGTCGATTTGATTTTTGCCTTGCATTTTTTCCGTTTGCTCATGCAACCCCGTTTTTCCTATAAAATTGAAAAAAAATCAAAAAAATGAGAAAATTTTAAAAATTTTTGCAAAAATATAATAAATTTTGACATTTTTGTTGACTTTCCGCTGGAGAGAGTAGGAATAAAATTCTGACTTGACCGGGCGTGTTGAGCCCTAGCTTGTTCCCTTAACCATTTATGATCTATAAGCTCGTGCTAGTCTTTTACACAAGGAGCTATAAAATGTGAATTCTTTTTAAGAGTTTGCAAGTTCCCGTATCGACTTTATATATGCATGGCTTGATTATAAGGCTAAGCATTCGTGGATCTTATTATTTAAGATTTTAAATTTGCGAAGAACGAGAAATGATAGAGTTGTTTATAAGTTAGATTGCTAAACGTGGAGTAGTTGGATCTCTTTAGAGCTCATCGACGTTAATTGTGGCTTTTTGTTCCCATAAGCTTGTTTCACCCAATAATAGTAATCTAGGAATAATTAAAGGTATTTTGGTTTTGGCGATAATTAGTTTTTATTTCTTCCTTAGAGAATCCTTGCTTATGGAAGTTGGGTACACATCAAGGTACTGCCAGTGTTACGGTGTAATAGACTATTCCATCTTGCCGGCTCACAACCGATGTTGGAATTGTTATAAAAGCCGTAGGACTTGGGTTTGGCAACACAAATAATTAATTAATATGATAATGTATAATAATAATCCAAAGCTATAAAAAGTTTTCTACATCTTGCCGGTTCGCAGCCGATGTTGTAGACTTCTAATAAAGGCAGAGGAAAAATTCCAAGGTCATAATAGACTATCACATCTTACCGGCTCGCAACCGATGTTGTGATTGTTATAAAGGGCCAAGGATTAAATACGTTAATGTGCTAAATAATGTTAAAAATGCCAAACTTCGACTCCGGGGATATCCTAATAAAAGCTTCTGTCTCTGGACTCGTAGATGAGTTGTTTCGGTCGTATATAAAAGGGATATCCTCAAAATCGTGTTAAATCAGAGACCTTGATGTGGACCTCATTTTTGTATGCAACGGTTTTCGAGGGAAGGTTTGGAAACTATTTAGCGTCTAAACTAGGTATCTTTATCGGACTAAAAATTATCGAAACGAGAATTTAAAGAAATTCATTTCTCACCAAAAATAAAATAAACAGAGGAAAATAGGAATTTGGGAACAAGAGGTAATACACAATTAGCTTTCTGAGTAGTGTTGGCAATCTAACTTGTAAATAACAATGATTTCGTTTTTAAGCTTAGTTTGGGGACTCGTGAAAAATCAGGGACGACGAATTTTATCCGTATGGTCACTTCTTTATGAGTCGTGTTTCCTGCTCAAAGACCCTAAAAGTTATCGTGAGATAATGATTGTCAACAAAGCCGTCACATGAATAATAAGAAAATTACAAAAATAGAATAAAAGGAAAATCGGGGAGTTTTTAGAACTTAAGATTTCTTAATCTCTTTTGAAAATTTTGCTACTTCTCAAAGTTAGTAAAAAGATATTAGAAATTTTCGGTTTCAAAAACGTGTTTTTATAACATTGCATGAGGACATTGCAATAGCTTAGTCTGGGGGAATTTGGTATGTGCTTAAACACATACCTTTTCTTGACCAAAACCGGACCCAAATAGACCAAAAACTAACCAATTATGCCAAATATATTGTGTTTTTGTGTTTTTACATATGCAGGCACGGATATCGAAGAAAAGGACAAAAATCAAGATAAAACGGAAAACCGAGCACGAGATACGGAATGGATATTTATAGCCGATGCCGGGAAGCTAAAAGTCAAAGTCAATCCTCAAAGTTCATCAAATTACAAATAAAGCCCTTGGATTATACTTTGGAAAATGGCAGCAATGGTCTCTTAAATTTCAGAAATTATACATTGATCCTTAAACTTTATTTCTAAAACAAAATCTTAAATCTCAACCGGATCTATCATAAACCCAAACCCAACTCCATAGCAAACTAAGCCCACTTTCACTTAAAAATAAACCAAGCCCAACATTATTATCCATTAACCTGTACCCAAACCATACCCGACCCAACCAAATAATAATAATAATAACCCCGGTCAAACCACTCTTATTTCGGTCAAACAATAATAAATAAACACACCCAAGTTACCCGCCCCCTCTTTTATCCTTTCCCAGAAATTACCCAGATACCAAGAACCCTAAATCCTTTACCGTACATTTTACCGCAATTAAGGGCATTATTGTCTAATCATTGGCTTTCTAGAAGCATGCCAGAATGTCAGAAAGCACAGAACACGCACGAATGGCTACGTGGCGGCATTTCATTGGTCCGAACACCTCACCATAGTTAATCTAAGGGTCGTGAATTGATGGGATGATGATAGGGAATGATCAATGGTTGGATTATGCTCAAAAGAAACACAAATCCCTCGGATTGCCAGCATGTCAGGAAGGGCTAGAAGGTTCACCCTCGGCTATAAATAGGACCTTGATTTTCAGTGTTAGTAGTTAGTTTTAATTGTAATGTTATGCTGCTAAATTAGATTTTAAATTGTAGTTTTAAATTTCTTTTGTAACTTTTTGAATTTTAATTAATGAAAGTTATTTTTAGCTTATTTTTATTCCACTTATTCTGAGTTAATGTTTTGAATTCTAGCTTATTATCTTCATCAGTAGCTTATATAAGAATCATTTAGCTTATTAAGTTTTTGTTTTCATACTTTGTGCAAAATTCCAGATTACTAAGAAAAATCCAAAAAAAAACATTGAAAAATATTTCAAAAATCCAAAAATATTTTAAACTTCAGCTTCAATAAGCTGTTTTTCCCATAGTATAAGCTCATACAAGCTAGTTAGCTTGCTGTGAGTGAAAGTAGAGGTTCAAACCTGAATTAATCTCAAAAAGCAAAAAGTCAACTGAAAAAGTCAAAGAAGCAGTCAACATAAGCTTTGGAAGAAATAAGCTGATCTCATCAGCATATTTGGGAATTTTCTGGCTTACTGATAAGCCTGGGTTGTGAATTAGTTCTTGGTTCATTGATTTTCATCAAAGGTCACTTGTTAGTATTAATTTCATTTCTAGCTTGTTATTTGCTTATTTATGATTAGCTTATTGTTACTGCTTATTTGTCAATTATTTCTGCTTATTAGATTATAAATAGAATAGATGATCATAGTGTAGTATAAATTTTAGCTTATATCAGTTAGGTCTAGGGTAAATTGCAAAAACAGTTTTGATAAAGAGTGTTTGGAATAAGACTATGCTTTATGACTTAAGTAGTTTCTACTGTTCCAGTGCTATAATATAAGTTTGGTTTGAGCTTTTTGAGGAATTTAGAAGCTGTGTTCATTAGATTGTAAGCAAATAGGGCTTTTTTAAAGTTTTTGAGTCATAAGGTATCTTACTGCCACACTAAGCTCAGCATAAGCTGAGCTTATTGGGACCCCAAATTTGACATTCATAGATCACTTTTAGTTGTTGAAGTAAGATTGCAAGAGCTTAGGTGTTGTGGTTTAGTTTTGCACTCATTTGCGCCAAAAAATTCTACTCTGCTGTCACAGATTGGTCTAGTGCAGATTGGGTTTTTGACTGCTGACATAGCCTGTCTTGTGGCTTATTGGATTGAGCTTAGGACCTAAAATTTGGTTTGCAGCTAGTTGATACAACAAACTTTTAGGTCTTTATCTGGGATTCCACTTTGTAGCTTATTGAGAGCTTAAAATCAGGCCTGCAAATAAGCCCTTCAAACTGCTTTTGGCCTGCACACATATTCAGTCTGCTAAGCACTTTTTCTAGGCTTTATTTCAATTAGCAATTAATGTTGGAATTTGGATTTTGAAGTATTTTTGGGTAGCCAGTAGTTCTGAGTATCTTTTGCCCCCTTAAGATTCAATCTCTTAGCTTATTGGGACTGCTTATCTAGGCTCCAAAGTTGGCTGTTTAGCCCACACTTCTGTCTCATCATTGTGACTGATCATGTGCTTATCTGCTTATCCTGAGTGTTTCTTTGGTTTTTAAAAGTTGTTTTAAGCTTAATTTAGTGTGTTTGTTGGTATTTGAGCTTTTTGGAATTTTTGGATAAGCTGTAGCTTATTTTTAGCTTATTTCTCATTAGCTTATTCTCTGTTACAGCTTATTTAGGCAAAATTAGTTTCTCAAATTATTTTTCCTAGATTTCTTATTAAAAATTAGAATTACTCAAAAAAATTCAGATTTTTCCAACTTGTTTTACTATTTTTAAATCATTTAAATAGTTTTAATTAGTTTTTAATTCATAAAAAATTATTAAAAAGTCAAAAAAAAATATTTTTCTTTTTCCAAAAATTTTCTTTTATCAGTTTTAATATAGGAAAATTATTTTTATATTTTAGGTTTTAAATTTTAGAAATTCACTTTTATTTACGTTTTTATAATTCGTCGCGTACGTTTTTAAATTCAAAATTTCGTTTTTAGAATTTCGTGCTTAGTTTAATTGTTCCATTAGCTTAATTAGTTGATTTCTTTTTTAATTTCATTATTCGTAGTATAAAATCACCAATCATCACTCTTTTCACATTCACCACACATATTCGACAACGTCACAAAAACTCGAATTCGACCTTCGTTGGGACACGACCCGGGGAAAACGCATTCGTTGCCTTTTCCTTTGGAAAAATATATACAAAAACGATGAATAAAATAGTTTACCGATTAAAACTTCTTTTTGAAACTTATAGATCGACTTATGTCAATCTAGTTTTGACGTGTTGGATATTGATAGTAGTAAAGCATATAAAACTAAACTACAAGAGAGAGATAGAGAGACACAACCGTAACACAAGTATTTATAGTGGTTCGGCTACAAGGTCACCTTCCTTTCCCTACTCCACTCCCCGAGTCACCTTCTCGAGAGTTCGTAGACACTTCACAACACAAACTCCTTTCACTTGGCAGAGAAGCCTTCACAACGTCGCTTACACTTTATCCGGTACAAAGCTAGATACCGGGCTTTTCCACAAGGTAAAGCCAAACCTTCGTCGCCTACACTTTATTCGGTACAAGGCTAGATACCGGGTCCTTAGCACGGCGGATCAAACCAACACAACTAGCACAACAAGACCAAAGGATCCAATGTCCTTTTACACCTAACGACTCAACATATCTACAACACCCTTTTGAGAAGAAGAAAGAACAAGATGCACTTCTATGATCTTGGAGGAGAAGAATCCTAGCAACTCATATCACGAGCTTGCAAGTCTTCGAGAGGTCGTGATCTCGTCTTTTAGAAAGAACCTAGAGAATCACAAAAAGAGACTACATAGAAAGATCCTTGGATCTGTGGTTAGGGAGTTTAGAACATAGAGAGAAGGTATGTATAAAAGGGGTGTAGAGCAATAGAGAAGTGGCTCACTATTTATAGGCAAACTGTCCACTGTTCACCCGGATCCGGAGGATCCCTTCCCAAAGGGATCCGACCAGTGTAATCCAAGGGATCCGGCTATCTGGTATCCACAGTTCAGATTTTGGGTTACATTTCTGGGTTTTGGGTTATGGGTTATGATCCATGGATAGATGATGTCATGCCAGATGTCAAAGACATCTTTGGTTCATGGGTCATGGACTTTGTGTTATGGGTTATGGACTTTGGGTCATGGGTCATGGGTTTTACCCATTATGGATGTCATGCATGATGTCATGCAATGGGTCATGGGTTATGGGTCAAACTTCATGGGTTATGGTTTATGGGCTTGGTTTTTGGGTCATGGATAGTCCAAGTCTTTCCTAGTTAATTTACAAGTAACATTTATTTTATAAAATGTAAGTAACTAGTTTACTTAAGTGTTTTTATAAAATGGTTTTGGTTTTATTTAAACTTGTTTAACTAAATATGTTTAAGGTTTATTTGTTTAATGAAATGAGTTAGTAAGCTTTTGGCTCAAAGTGTTACGTATTTTATCTATCTTGTTAAAATGATTTTACGTTTGTTATCGACAAAACATTGGAAGATCGTAAAATATAAATAAACATTTTTAAGGTTTATTTGTATTAACAATCTCCTCCTTTTTGTTGATGAAAAAATATAAAATTATTTTAAGTAAAAGGATAAAATTCGTAAGTTTGAATTTAAGCTTTTACACTTTTCTCCCCCTTTTTGTCGAAAAGAAACTAACCCGAGTGCAAGTTTTAAGAGAGATAAAGATGTAAATATGGAGCAAAGAGGGTAAAAAGTGCTTAGTTGCTCCCCCTTGACCTTTGCTCCCCCTTGATGAGGGCGTCAAGTAATTAGGAAGACTAAACGTGATCATTGCAAATTATTTGCAATTTTTTTTTTGCTTTTAGGAAAGCTCCCCCTCATTGTGGGCGTCGAGTGCTCCATGTGTATTTTTGAAAATCTACAAAACAAAGGTTAGAAAACAAGCATATTGTGTCCCTTTGCTTGAAATTAGTCTGCATAAGAGGTCTATTAGTTATTTGTTTGCCCGGATCCCACGGATCCTTTTCAAAAAGGATCCGCCAAGTATAAACTTAGGGATCCGGCTACCTACAATTTTGTTAGCAGTAGAAGAGAATAGAAAAAGGTATGAGGACAAGTAATAAACACACCAATTATGCTCATCTAAGCAGGAAGCACATAAATCATGAAGATACATTTAATAAAACAAGAGAAAAGATACATGCATAGGTCAATTTTCTAAAAACTAAGAAAATGATCTATCAAGAAAAGTAAAAGTCCTATTGACATGGGTTAGTCCTAAGAGATGAGACCGCTTATGCTTGTACTTCAAGGTTTCTTAAGGGTGGTTAGGTTTGATAACGTTCAAGTAGTTGATGAAACATGAAACGCATTTCATTGCATAATTCATGTACCAAAGTTTGGGTATGTTATCAATGAGAACAATTCTCCTCATGACTTGGTGGGGATGGGCCTAAGATAGAAGGTTGTAGAGGTATGTTTGAGGTGGATGGATCTCGGTGGGGAGGTTGTACTATTGGAGGTGATATATTGACGTCAACATCATTGTTGTGAAGAGAGGGTTGTTGGATAGAAGGGAATGTAGGCATTGGTGGTGTATGTTATGGTATAGAAGGTAATTCCTCCGAGGAGTTCATGTATAGATGTGGTGAAGAGTGAGGTGTAGTAAATGAAAGGAGTCTAGGTTCAAGAGATGATCCTTTTGTTGCTTGAGTAGAAATGGGGTTGTTTTGAGGTGTAGGAGAAGGATAAATTTCCTCAAGAGGTTCAAGAAGTGGTGTTGATTTGTTGGATCCAAGTTGTGGTGATGTTGGTTCAATAGAGGGAGGTTTTTGGATATAGTTTGGAGAAGGTGTTCTAGTAGAAGGTGTTTTAATGGGTGAAGATTCGGTTGATGATATTTAATATACTATGGTGTGGTCTTTGTGATGATTGGTTGGAGGTGAGGAATTTCTAGAAGGGGATGATCTCTTGGCGAGTTGTTTATAACGAAATGGTTTAACACTTATTCATTATACATGCGATATAATGAATATGCACTTATGCTACAATGATGGGATGCTATGATGGTGTAGTTATAGTCTAGGGTATTAAGGATAACCTAGTTCGCTATAACCTTTGCTCTGGTACTAATCTGTCACACCCCCAAATTCATGATTTGCAGCGGAATGGAGCATTCAAGGGCGCGACTGATCATAGCACCACAGTACAGTTATATTGAACGACCTAAATTGTCATTTTGAAAATACATCGTTTGATCATTTAAAATATTCAGAGTTTACAAAACAAGGTCCCAAAAGGTGTTTCAAGTTTGCGGAAATCAAGTCCATACAAATCAAACGATAAGTAAGTGCATAAAAAAAATAAGTGAGACGCGTCGTCACCGCGACTCCACGGTATGCCCATATGCAAGCCAACATGCGATACCTTATTTACCTGAAAATACATTGCTAAAATGGTCAACAAAAATGTTGGTGAGTTCATAGGTTTATGTAAATGAAATGCTTCTACGGTAACCAAAAGTATAAAGTGTATGACAAAACAATGCCACAAAAAAAATATATAATGCATTAGCTCTTAAGCTCATGACCCCGAAGCTAGACTGAAATGAAATGCCCCAACTGAGTGTTTGCTATTCACTCTAATATGACAGAAATGAAATGCGTTCGTTTGACAAGTTGGCGCTACCAACCCGAACGGAGGAGTCACCCTCAATAGATCTATACACTCACTCTCTCTTGCTCATAATTAACGGTTCATGATAATAAAGAGGACTTTAAATCTGGGCAATGATGTAACTTAAGCAATGTAAATGAGTTTGGATACTTTGGTCCGCATATAAAAATGTGCAATGTATTCTCCCCCGAGAGTTTAGAAATCAATAAACAATTTAAAACGGGGCTATGAAAACTCACCTGATGATATAGCAACAATGACGATTATGGGTTTGATGAAACGAAGCTCGGTCTCTAACCGTGACCTATTATGAATGATATGATCTAAGGTAAGCAGTGATACAATGTAACACATGCAAATACGTATGTTATCGATACCACTCGTTAATTTTGAAAATAACGTTTATCGTCGAAAAATACATTTTGACGTCTCGTTAAGTTATAAACTACTTTTCGTGTAATTATGTTGAAATGATACTCCACGATCCTCGTTTGGTGTTCTATCGGAAAATATAATGGTTTACGTCGCAATTTAATATTTTTCATAACTTGTGAAAAGATAACCAAATGACTTTGCAAAACTAGTCATAGAAGTGTGCTCATTAAACGTTAGTGATTAAACTTGACGTTTTGGAAAACTTTGTAACAATATCTCAATGATGATTTATTTAACTCTTCATCATACGCGTCTCGATTAGTTAGAAAATCGGCTATCAATGTTATGTCTTGTAAAAACACTAGTTTTTATACTTAGAATATATTTCTATTAGGGCTGTCAAAATAATATATGGTTTGTCGGGTTTCAAAAACGTGTATCTCGGTCGTTATAAGCTTGTTTTCTACGTTCTTTATATCCACGGCTTCGTATAAACATGAAATAACATAATCTCAGTAGGTTGGCTCCTCTAGATCACGTCTAACGCCTCGTTTTGTCCTTTGAATCTCGGCGATCAGCAACTAAATTTTCAGGATTTTAGTTTTCATCGTCTAACTTTGAAAAATCATAACTTTTTCATCTTAAGTCAGTTTTTAGTGATTCAAGCGGCCACGGTTTCGTTTTTGATAGTATTTTCTGAATATGAAGGCCAAAATATCCCCTGAGTTACTGATTTTTCCAGATTACACGTTTTTGGACAGTAGCTATTTCTATTGTTGAAAAATCAATGTTTAAGGTTCAAGACTAGTTCAAAACTTAATCAAACCACTTCAATCAACACCACAACCTATCTAATCTTACCATACACTTTCTTAAGGAGTTATGGGGTCCTAAACATCACCAACCTTGGTGGATTTCATGAGATTACTAGTGAAACTTATAGATCTAGTGTTAAAGATTGTTTATGTGTAAAGTGGTAGATATAACATAAGTAAGTTGCATGTTTAACTAACAATACTTGAAAATACATCAACATAATAATCAAATGAAAGTATGAAAAGATCAAAAAGTGTTCTTGAAGCATACTTGAATTATTGAAGAGTTTTGGAGATAGTTATGTAAGAAACCTAGGGATTTTATCACAAAACCCTAACAAGGAGTGTAAATGGAGCTTGTTTAATACTTGATCTTCAAAAATTTATGGAATCCTCTTGGTGTTGTGTTCTTGGCCGATCAATATGGAGAGAAAAAGAGAGAATATGTTTGATCTTATTTGCTAGTTTACTTGTGAAGTGAAGTGTTATGGAAATAAAATCAAGGGACAAGAATTCTTATACATTAATGTTAGTCAAGAAATCAAGTGCTATGGATGAATTTGGGGCTATAGGGGGGGGGGTGGCCACATGGAGAAAAAAGGAAGATGAGATAGATAATTTAAGATCTTGTCCATGAGTTGGATGAATTAGTGTGTTTTGTGTATACATTAGGTGTTATCGGGTACCGAGTTAACTAGAAATAAATCATAACGAGGTAAAATAAAATACGACGAAGTTGTAAAAATTGTAAGATCATATTCCTTGCAAGAATCGGGTGTTAGAGTAATTATCGGGTTGAAATATTGCAAACCGACGGAGTTATAAGCTCCTAACGGAAAATATAGCAATTGATTTAAAAACACCGGGTAAAGTAATAATATAATCTTTATATCATTATACTGAGTATGAAAATATGTTATGATCACTGACGGGAGTATCGGGTATAGCGTTAGTAGTAATAACTGAGTGGTAACGTTTATTAAATAATTGAACATACGTTAATGAAAATCACACAAACCCGTGCATGACCTAACATGATAATGATGTTACTGATGATATGTAGACTACTCTAGTCTATATGATGAGTCCTTACTAATGATGCATGAATACGCAGCTAAACCATACTGGTTACGCGCATTTGGATACCCGTAAACCTAGTTTACGTAATGATGAATGAAAATCATGAATAGTGGTTTCCCTCCGGGAATGAATAGTGTTTCATGAATAGTAAAATTTTTGAAAACTTCTCAAAGTCTCAAACTGACTTCAAAAATGATGAATAGTGATTGGTGAATAGTAAATGATGAATAGTAACTCATGAATAGTAAATTGTCGAGGTTTGGAAAATGTCCTGAAATTGTGATTTGTCACAGTCGCCCACCCAAAAAGGAATTCAGTCCCTGAATTCAGCTGGTGTTGGTCTCTGGAGTGGACTCGGTGAAAAGATGTGGGTACTTGAGTCGCATCTGGTCTTCCCGTTCCCAAGTAAACTCAGGACCTCTTCGAGAATTCCTGCGAATTTTGACGATAGGAATTCTGCTCTGTTTCAACTATTTGACCTCGCGGTCCATGATTCTTGCGGGCTCCTCGACGAAATTGAGCTTATCGTCGAGTTGAATTTCTTCCAATGGAATCACGAACGTTTTTTCTGAAAGACATTTCTTGAGGTTTGAGACATGAAAGGTGTTGTGTACGCTGCTGAGCTCTGCCGGAAGCTCAAGTCTGTATATCAGTCGGCCGATTCTAGTTAGAGTCTTAAATGGTCCAATATACCCAAGGTTCACTTTCCCGCGTTTCCAAAATTGTATCACCCCTTTCCAAGGCAAGGTTTTCAATATAGCTCGTTCTCCAATTAGAATCCTAATGGCTTGCTGCTTAAGGATACCTAATCCCAATTATTTACGTCATGCACTGACCTAACTTCTCTATCGTTCTCTTGTTGCTTGTAACTGATTCTTGACTTGTACCATTTCCTTTGTTGTTTCACAATTAAGTTCTAGACCAATGAATTGGACTTTCTGAATTTGATCTGTCAATGGGTAATTGGTACTTCGACCATAAGGTGCCTTCAAGGGTGCATTCCTTGTATTCGTGTGATGGCTATTGTTGAAGGTGAAATCTGTCAATGTCAAAGGATTACTCCAAACAATTTAAAGTTAATTATATGGCGCTGAGTACATCCTATAGGGCTTGGATAGTCCTTTTCAATGTTCGTTGGTCTGAGGATGGTAGAGCGTGTGTATATCTGATTGGAAAGAGAATATCTTAAAGGAATTGCCGGAAGTTTGAGAAGTATCGTCTATCCCTTATAAAGTGTGTTTGAATTTCGTACAACGTGTCTCGACTAATTCCATGATGATAGGTTTTCCGGAATGGCGTTATCAGAAGGATGAAGGTATGGTAACAGTTTCTGATTCCTGGTGTCTTGCGCTAAATAGTGTCATGATATGAGTCTCTCTTCACCTAAGGTGCTTGGTCTCCATTACCACGATCCTAACTATTTAGTAGTATTTCCCTAGATTTTCCTTTATCAAAAATTTTCCATGCTATGGTTTGTCAATCACATGGTTCTAAGTGTGTGGAGTGTCGTAGTATGGTGGTTGGCTTTCAAAAGTTGACTCGATATGGAGGGTATTGATTGAAATCTTCCTCTGAATAGATAAATTTACGAGTTTGAGTAATGAATCTTATAATTTGAATAAATGAATCCACATGTTTGAATAAATGAAATCCTCCTCTCAATATGGAGTGTTCTGTTTGAAACCTGTTTCTATTAAATGAATTCGCATGTTTGAATAAATGAATTTTTATGTTTGAATGAATAAACCTTTCGTTCGATACAGAGTGTTTTGGTTGAAATCTTTCTTTGAACAAATGAATTTACAAGTTTGAATAAATGAATTGTACAAATGGAATAAATGAATTTTTAAGTTTGGATGAATTTCTAAATTTGAGCAAATGAAATTTCTCTCTCGATATGGAGTGTTTTGTTTGAAATCTTTTTCCTGAATAAATGAATTTTTCATGTTTGGATAATTTCAGTGGTTATGCACGATTGGACTGTTTTCAAATACGACCCAAAGTTTTATAGGTAGGTTTTCGACATGATGTGGATAGGAATGTTTTAGCAAGGTTTGGTGTTATACATCTCTTAACGCTTAGTTGTTTTGTCAAAGGTTGACCATAAGGGATTTATTTTCCATGATAGATGCTTTAGGTAAATATTTTTCCTACAAGGTATATGGTTTGTATAAACGCACTTTAAAGAATATTTGTTTTAATTGAAAGTGTCAAATTGATAAAATTATTGGGTATATATGTCCGCATGAATGCTTGAATGTCTAACGTTTTGTTTCTGGTGTTGAATAATGCCTATAGATTCATCTTGGGTACGACTTGTAGGTATGTGTATCCAACTTACTTGGTCCTTTCTAACTGGATCATGTCTTGGGTTCGTTGTCCCACTTGGTATAACTAGTGCTTTTGAATTGATAGGATTTAGTGACTATGCCATGGATAGTGATTCGGATTGCCTCGTGAGATCTTATGTTTTCCGTTGTGATACGAATCAACTTACTGTACATTTCTAGTCCTTGTTTGTGGTTCCGAAACCCTTTCGTCGTTTTCTTATGTCATGAATTTCTCCTCGTAGCTGGAAGGGTTCTCCTAGGAAGGTCAATGGTAAATTCCAATTTAACTGATAAGTGAGTGACATGTGGTGTAGGTACTCGGAGAGAGTTTTCCGATAAGGATGTTTATGAAGAGTTTACTTTCTTGGGATATTTTGAATGAAGATTGTTATTAGAAATCTTGAAAAGATAATTTGTTTCCTTCATGGCATAATCCTTCCTGAATTAGACATAGGTGATCAGGCTATGTATAATTGAGGACTAATGATGCGATGCTCGGTTTAGTCAAAGTAACGTTATGTTTCTCAAAAGTTTTAGATGGTGTTCAACATGTTGTTTGGTAAGATGGTAGTCTGAATTTTTGTTTTAGCACGAAAAATCGGTTCGCATGGAAGTAATAGTTGGTAGAATACTAGTAAATCAATTTATGAGGTGATGGTAATATAACGCGTTTTTAAAAATACTGTGTAACAATTCCCCGAGATGGTAATAAAATAATTTAAGGTGAGGTTATATGAAATAGTTTTATAAGGAGGTGGTAGCATATCTTGTATTAAAATCATATAAAATAGTTCTATAAGGTGGTATCAAAATAGCTTGGGATACTTTCTGCTGAATGGGTTATAAGGTGTGTGAGAATCTTGCGGAATAGTAACTGTCTACAGTCGGAGACGAATTTTTACTTAACCCCTACTAGGATAGTGGTGTGTTGTTACGAAATGGTTGAAAACTAGGCTAAATGGATTAGGATATGAAATAAACGAAGATTGTACTCATGGTGGAGATAATAAAAGACAAGGATTACATTAGATAGAAAAGTACATGGTACAACGACGTTACAAGAAAGTACTTAAGATAGACTACTTAAAGAAATACAACCCTAGCGGGCTCCATCTATGGTTTATTATTAAGGCAGAAGTTCCTTGCTCTTATCCATTGTCAATGTCGCTATTGTCTTGACGAGCTTCGCATTTCAACGAGCTCTTCCTTCATTCTGGTTTCTCAGCTCTGGGCATTCACTCTTGAAGTTTCCAATTATTCCACACTCATGGCAGGTCACCGTGACTTTCTGGCTCATTACGCGGGTGGGAGCCTTGCAGTCCTTAGCTTTGTGTCCGACCTTTTGACAATTTCCACATTGAGTGGGGCAAGGTCCATTGTGGTGAAACCGACACTTAATGCACTTGGGTAGTGTCCTTGCATATCCTTTCTTTTTACTTAGCCCAACAGCACAGGCTTCCACCACTTCTTGTATCTTAGGTGGTTGTTGTGCAGCACTTTCACCTTGATTATTGTGGTTGTTCCATTTTCATTTGGTGTTGTTATTGTTCCCTACGGCCTTGGTGTGAGCTATGTGTAACAACCGAGAAATTTCAAGTCATTACTTTTACTAATTTTATTTGCTTATTATGCATTTTAAGTAAATTGGCTTTTGCCGGGAAAGTTGCCCGCGTACGTCGTGACACGTACACTAAAATTTGTAAATTGACTCAGGCTATGCTCAGTTTACCCGTTAATATGATTTATATTCCCCCACGTACTTGTTTTCATATGGAATAATGTAATTTTCCATTTCTACGCGAAGTGTGCACATTTTACGTTTTACGCATTTTCAGCTCGCGGTTTAGGCTTTAAAGGCGTTATAACACTCCGGAAGGCTCGGGAAATTTATGAAACATCAAAATAGGTCATTTTAAGTTACATTTAACATTTTTATGAAAATATTATCTTCATGACTTTTATTTCCATAAACTAGGCATAAAACGTTACCGATTTAGCCCCGTTGGCCTTCAAACTCACTCCGTGACTTATAATACTTGTACAAAAGATGTATAAAAGGTATATTTACAAAATAATAAAAGAAAACCCTCCCCTTTTACCCCTAAAACCGGCCTCCCTTGTTCCCCCCTCTTTTTTTTCTTGGAAATCATAAACTTAATACCACACTCCACCTCTTTATGCTTTCTATGCATGCCATTATTGTGTTTCACCTACTTGCACTCCTCCCCTTCAATTCTCTCATAGATAATATGTATTTTCAAAAGTTTTCTCTCCTCTCTCCTTGTAAAATCCGGCCATCACCCTAAACCACCACAAAACCACCTCAAAAACTTGATATTTCTCAAGATTTAAGCTTGAAAAGGCTACCCATGTTCATCTATAATAAGTGTGTGGTCTTCTTCTCACCAAAAAGCACCCATATAAATTCCAAGTCATCTCAGCCCACTCATCATCATCTTCATACTTGGAGGTTTCTTGAAGGTAGGTAGTGTGCAAGACGATTTATATCTATCTTGCACCCGAAAAAGTCATAAAAATGGGTTTTTAAACTCCATCTCTAATTTTCTTGTAATTTATGTTTAAGAGTCTTTTGAACCTGAGATTACATAAGTTTTTAGATGTTTATGAAGTATGGTGAATGAGGATAGGATGTTAGATAATTAGTTAGGCTTGATTTGGTTAGTAGATGCAAGAGTGGAATTGATTTATAAGGGTTTTTGATGAAGTTGTTATTATCTTTCTTTAAGACTTTGTTTATAAAACTAATAAGGATCTTCAAAATAAATTTTTAACTCCTGGACTTATAGATTTTTTTTGAGTAAATAAAATGGTAGTGATGTTTGATCTTGGACATGCATGAGTATTAGACACCATAGGTACACATAAAGTAACAATTTGGATTAGTTATTAGGCTGTCCCAGATTTGATGCTTCAAGATCCGTTCACCATTTTGTACTCAGAAGGTTTTAAGCAAAAATAAAAATATTGGGAGTTATCCACAGGTCTTAGGATCATTTCCCCAAAAACCTTACATCCTAATTCATCTTGGAGATTTTTAGAGAAAATCCACACTAAAACTGGTCCAGGAATGCATGTCAGATTTGAAAGGCTAATTACTCTAAAATGTTGTAAAGAACATTAGGTTGGTGTAAACATGAAAGTTGTAGCCAAGACCTGTATAAAACTTTTCCCACAAGCCATGTGTCCATTAGACCTGTAGATAAGAAGATACACTCTTTTTCCTAAACCCATTTGGATGCTGAGTATAACTATCTAGAGACACAGGGGTAAATTTGTAATTTTACCCATGTTCTGAAGTTCTCAGTAATGTGAGGCCTTGATTTTCATATTATACAGAGTCATACCTTTCTAAGCATATAAAGTTCATAATTTTAGCCTTCACGGTTTAGAAATGGCGACCCAATTGGTGCGGCAATTTTATAAAATTTCCATCAGCATTACATTTTTAAACCATATAAACTTTATTAAACGTCTTTCGACCCATGTCTTGCTATAAGACTTTTAAATAAATGACCATGTGATATTTTGAGTTCAAGTAATGAGTTAAATCACAAATAAAAGTATTATACTTTAATCCCCGAGCCTAAGTCGTGTTATATTTTATCTAGGTCACTTGTGATCTTTGCGGTTTTTCTCGACGTGCACACTTCTCCGATTTCCGTTGCTACTTCATTATTGGTGAGTTCATAGCCCCACCTTTTACTCATTTAACTATTTATAAACCCCGTGGGGGAGATACATGCTACTTACTTTTATTATGATCACAACTGCTTGAAAACTATATTCTAAACTGAATGTATTATTGACACTAAGTACTACTATTGCCATGAAGTCCCCGTATCATGAATCGTTAATCACTTGCGAGTGAGCGCGAATATTGTGAATAGATCTATTTGGGATTGAACTCCCCATATTGGACCGCTGCCCTTGCATGGGCAACCATATGCACTATATTTGAGGTCTCTAGGTGCTTGGCAAGGCACCCACTGGGGCAAACTTACATACTTATTACTTAAGGCGTCGATGTCATGAGCTTAGTGCAATAATTACCTTACTAGACTCTGCATTTGTTGCTTAGTCGCTTTTATAACTGATGTTGTGATCAACTGCTTATTACTAAAACTCGATGGATTCACTCAACCTTTGTGTTGACGTTTTTAGCATGTTTTATCTCAGGTTTAAAGGCATGAAGTTCTTGGATGGAGTCGCACGGATATATTTTGAGGACTCGGCATATTTTCACATTTGAAGTGTCTATATTTTAAAGATTTATGTTATGTTTAAAACATCTGCAATCTTTTGAAAACATTGTGTTTTATGAAAACTGTTGGGACCTTTGCAAACTCTGAGAATTTAATGTATCAAATGTGAAACACTTTTAAAACGTCTCTTTTCAAGGGTCGTTTTCCATGACTTGTACTTTGTGCTAGGAAGTAATACCCCAGTGATCTATCTTCCGCTGTTATAATTTTGGGGGTGTTACAGTTCCCTACGGCCTTGGTGTGAGCTATGTGTTCCTCTGCCTCGTTTGCCATAAAGACAGCTTTAAACATGGTGTCAGGTTCTGATAAGGTGACCAACATCCGAATTTCAGGGGAGAGTCCCCCGATATACCTCTCAAGTTTCTTGCTTTCTGGTTCCTCCATTGCAGGGCCTAGTCTTGCTAATTCGTAAAAACGTTTAGTATATTTGGCAACATCATCTCCTACCATGGTAAAGTCTAGGATTTCCTGTTTCATTGCTTGTATTTCGCTTCTTGAACAATATTCTAAGGTCATCATCCTTCTTAGTTTCTCCCAAGAGATTGAGTAAGCAGCGTCGACCCCTACTATCTGAACATGTTTAGTCCACCATTCCTGGGCATGATCCCGAAAAGTGCAAGTGGCGAACTTAATTTTATCTTCCTTGCGACAGTTTCCATTTTGAAATATTGTTTCTACTTCTCCGAACCATTTGTAAAATCCCTTCGCGCCTTCAGTTCCGCTAAAGGTGTGGGGGTTGCAATCCATAAATTCCTCATGGGTAAGATTTTTGGTGAAGGCTGTCACTATGTTCTTGGCAATGAGTTTCTCAACGGTGGCTTGTGTCATGTCTGGAGTGGCTTGCTTTAACCTAACTTCTTCAAAATTATAAGAGATCATGAGAACTTATAAGTAGTAAAGATCATCATACTCACATATATGCAACCATGACATGTATAAGTGGAGTGAAATCGCGACAAAATGATATCACGAGATATCGTAAATGTAATCATAACACACGTGGATATATAAAATGAAAATTTCGGTCTACATGGACCGATATCATAGATAGCACAACCATATCCATATAGTAGAGTCAATACTTGGTGATTTCGCTGTACAACAATCAAAATACTACAAGTTTCTTTGAACTATGCCACACATCCCGTGGCTAGGATAATAGTAAAAGCTAGTAAAGATATAAGTCTAGTCTAGGGGTTCCCTAGTTCTCCTCTGAGTAAATCCAAGGTTGCAGCATCATAGGGTTGAGATGGGTCCTGAGGTGGGGTCTGGAGTTGTGCATTGATCATTTCCGAGATAGTGTAGATTCCAAACCATTCTTGAGGAATCTGCTGATGTTCCTGTTGAGTCTGTGATCTTGGTATTATCCACAAGGTGTCATCTAATTCCTGATATGTGGGAATGGAAAAGGGGAATGACAATGGTGGTGGTGGGAAGGCAGGGGCAGTCTCCTGAGTCTCAAAATCCTCGGTGGCATATCTAGTAGTATCTTCTAAGTCCGGCTCAGGTAGTGCTAATACCTCAAATAGGTGGAAATTATCATCCAACAGTGGTGAGTGTGGTGATGTAGATGTATGAGTAGATGAAAAAGCATCCTCGATATCCGAGTCTGCTAGAATGATAATAGGGTGGTTGGGTGAAGACATCTCTGTGACAATCGACGTAAGATGAAAGTAAATAACCTTTTATCTTATGCGGGTTATGATGAAATGATATATGTATGAAATCGCATTCATTATACATGCGATATAATGAATATGCACTTATGCTACAATGATGGGATGCTATGATGGTGTAGTTATAGTCTAGGGTATTAAGGATAACCTAGTTCGCTATAACCTTTGCTCTGGTACCAATTTGTCACACCCCCAAATTTATGATTTGCAGCGGAATGGAGCATTCAAGGGCGCGACTGATCATAGCACCACAGTACAATTATATTGAACGACCTAAAGTGTCATTTTAAAAATACATCGTTTGATCATTTAAAATATTCAGATTTTACAAAACAAGGTCCCAAAAGGTGTTTCAAGTTTGCGGAAATCAAGTCCATACAAATCAAACGATAAGTAAGTGCATAAAAAAAATAAGTGAGACGCGTCGTCACCGCGACTCCATGGTATGCCCATATGCAAGCCAACATGCGATACCTTATTTATCTGAAAATACATTGCTAAAATGGTCAACAAAAATGTTGGTGAATTCATAGGTTTATGTAAATGAAATGCTTCTACGGTAACCACAAGTATAAAGTGTATGACAAAACAATGCCACAAAAAAAATATAATACATTAGCTCTTAAGCTCATGACCCCAAAGCTAGACTGAAATGAAATGCCCCAACTGAGTGTTTTCCATTCACTCTAATATGACAGAAATGAAATGCGTTCGTTTGACAAGTTGGCGCTACCAACCCGAACGGAGGAGTCACCCTCAATACATCTATCCACTCACTCTCGCTTGCTCACAATTAACGGTGCATGATAATAAAGGGGACTTTAAATCTGGGCAATGATGTAACTTAAGCAATGTAAATGAGTTTGGATACTTTGGTCCGCATATAAAAATGTGCAATGTATTCTCCTCCGAGAGTTTAGAAATCAATAAACAATTTAAAACGGGGCTATGAAAACTCACCTGATGATATAGCAACAATGACAATTATGGGTGTGATGAAACGAAGCTCGGTCTCTAACCGCGACCTATTATGAATGATATGATCTAAGGTAAGCAATGATACAATGTAACACATGCAAATACGTATGTTATCGATACCACTCGTTAATTTTGAAAATAACGTTTATCGTCGAAAAATACATTTTGACGTCTCGTTAAGTTATAAACTACTTTTCGTGTAATTATGTTGAAATGATACTCCACGATCCTCGTTTGGTGTTCTATCGGGAAATATAATGGTTTACGTCGCAATTTAATATTTTTCATAACTTGTGAAAAGATAACCAAATGACTTTGCAAAACTAGTCATAGAAGTGTGCTCATTAAACGTTAGTGATTAAACTTGACGTTTTGGAAAACAATGTAACAATATCTCAATGTCGATTTATTTAACTCTTGATCATACGCGTCTCGATTAGTTAGAAAATCGGCTATCAATGTTATGTCTTGTAAAAACACTAGTTTTTTATACTTAGAATATATTTCTATTAGGGCTGTCAAAATAATATATGGTTTGTCGGGTTTCAAACGCGTGTATCTCGGTCGTTAAAAGCTTGTTTTCTACGTTCTTTATATCCACGGCTTCGTATAAACATGAACTAACATAATCTCAGTAGTTCGGCTCCTCTTGATCACGTCCAATGCCTCGTTTTGTCCTTTGAATCTCGGCGATCAGCAACTAAATTTTCAGGATTTTAGTTTTCGTCGTCTAACTTTGAAAAATCATAACTTTCTCATCGTAAGTCGGTTTTTAGTTATTCAAGCGGCCACGGTTTCGTTTTTGAAATTATTTTCTGAATATGAAGGCCAAAATATCCCCTGAGTTACTGAGTTTTTCAGATTACACGTTTTTGGACAGTAGCTATTTCTATTGTTTAAAAATCAATGTTTAAGGTACAAGACTAGTTCAAAACTTAATCAAACCACTTCAATCAACACCACAACCTATCTAATCTTACCATACACCTTCTTAAGGTGTCATGGGGTCCTAAACATCACCAACCTTGGTGGATTTCATGAGATTACTAGTGAAACTTATAGATCTAGTGTTAAAGATTGTTTATGTGTAAAGTGGTAGATATAACATAAGTAAGTTGCATGTTTAACTAACAATACTTGAAAATACATCAACATAATAATCAAATGAAAGTATGAAAAGATCAAAAAGTGTTCTTGAAGCTTACTTGAATTATTGAAGAGTTTTGGAGATAGTTATGTAAGAAACCTAGGGATTTTATCACAAAACCCTAACAAGGAGTGTAAATGGAGCTTGTTTAATACATGATCTTCAAAAATTTATGGAATCCTCTTGGTGTTGTGTTCTTAGCCGATCAATATGGAGTGAAAAAGAGAGAATATTTTTGATCTTATTTGCTAGTTTACTTGTGAAGTGAAGTGTTATGGAAATAAAATCAAGGGACAAGAATTCTTATACATTAATGTTAGTCAAGAAATCAAGTGCTATGGATGACTTTGGGGCTATAGGGGGGGGGGGCGGCGGCCACATGGAGAAAAAAGGAAGATGAGATGGCTAATTAAAGATCTTGTCCATGTGTTGGATGAATTAGTGTGTTTTGTGTATACATTAGGTGATATCGGGTACCGAGTTAACTAGAAATAAATCATAACGAGGTAAAATAAAATACGACGAAGTTGTAAAAATTGTAAGATCATATTCCTTGCTAGAATCGGGTGTTAGAATAATTATCGGGTTGAAATATCGCAAACCGACGGAGTTATAAGCTCCTAACGGAAAATATAGCAATTGACTTAAAAACACCGGGTAAAGTAATAATATAATCTTTATATAATTATACTGAGTATGAAAATATGTTATGATCACTGTCGGGAGTATCGGGTATAGCGTTAGTAGTAATAACTGAGTGGTAACGTTTATTAAATAATTGAACATACGTTAATGAAAAACACACAAACCCGTGCATGACCTAACATGATAATGATGTTACTGATGATATGTAGACTACTCTAGTCTATATGATGTGTCCTTACTAATGATGCATGAATACGCAGCTAAACCATACTGGTTACGCGCATTTGGATACCCGTAAACCTAGTTTACGTAATGATAAATGAAAATCATGAATAGTGGTTTCCCTCCGAGAATGAATAGTGTTTCGTGAATAGTAAAATTTTTTAAAACTTCTTAAAGTCTCAAACTGACTTCAAAAACGATGAATAGTGATCGATGAATAGTAAATGATGAATAGTAACTCGTGAATAGTAAATTGTCAAGGTTTGGAAAATGTCCTGAAAATGTGATTTGTCACATTAGAGGTGTGGGTTAGAAGCACAAACACAAGTGGTTTAAATAGTGAATGATCGAGTATGGTAATTAATGCCTAAACCACTAAAATCTTTTGAATTGCAATGATATGCATGCACCAAGGTCAACTACAGTGATACAATCTTCTAGGAGATATATTAAAGGCAATATAGAGTGTTTGAATGGATAAAGTTGAGTTTTGAAAGGTTTTAAGTGATCAAACATGTGTCTGTTTGCCCGGATCCAGCGGATCCTTTTCAACAGGGATCCAGCTTTAGCTGAGGGATCTGGCTAACAGATCAGGTGTGAAAGAAAAATGATTATGATTAAGCTATAGCAGCCCTATGTTTCCTGGTGTAATGAGTGTGAGAGGGTGTCTTAAATGAGAGAATCCTGAGTGGTTTAAGACTAATGATGAGGGGTTGCCATTAATGGTATTTAGTGTGGAGAAAGAAATCTAAAGTAGGTTAGTAAATGAATATGAGTTAAGAAAATCATACCACTAAGTGTTAATTGTTTGTAGGTTTCAGGGAAAGGTTGTATAAAAAAATTTAAAATTCTTTAAAAATCATAAGAATTAAAAGATTGTTTTAAGAGCCTTTTGAGGTAGAGTTGGTGGAAATAAAATTGTTAAAAATTTATTTAAATTGTAGATAAGTGTATAATGATCAGAGGGAGGTGATGCAAGAAGTGGTACTGAGAAATGGTGGTTATTTCAAAGATGATAAATCATAAACATATTGGAAGAAATTTAAGTTAATCCTAAGAGATCAAAAGAGCTACTAACCTCAAGATCAGCTCAAATGTGACTAATAGGAGATGGATAACTAGTGTACTAAGGTTAGAATGGTTGAGGGTGATAAGAGGTGGTATAAAATTTTACTCTATATGCTTGGATACTCCGGATCCTTTCTTAAAGGGATCCGGCTAGTTATAACTAAGGGATCCGGATTCTGAGACAATTTCTTTCACAGTAAGCACGTAGAAGTTTGCTCACTTATCGTAAGTCATATCTAACAGATCAGGCAATACTTATACATAGATATACATTGGGTATAGCAAGTAGGGCACGTATATACATAATCAAATGAAATAAGCCACATAACTAACCATATGATAAAAGGTGTTATACAAGAGCCTAATAGAGACATTCAGAAGAGTAAGTTCAAACAGATAAATGACTACAATAGTTTAAAAAACATTCAAAAGTTGATTAAACCACAACTTTCAATCTCTTCACTTTTTCTTCTTTCCCATGTTTGTGATAAAATGAGCAAGACACTTAATCATTCCCTTTGTTTGTTTGAATTCTTCGGTTTCTTTTGGAAGTTTGGGAAGTTGTTCGATATAAGAGATTGGATCAAGGTGATAGTTTGAACTAGGATTATCTTCATCGGCTTCAACTTCGTCTGAGGAATCTGAGAGAGGACGAGGCCTTTTGCCATTGACCACGAATCTTTTGGCACGACCTTCGGTGAGGGGTACCATGACATGATTTACAAGAGCATGGTCATTGGTGATTGGAGAAGGTTGGATTGTACTAACGTACCTAAGGAGACGTGTGAGGAGTATACGATATGGAAGAACCATTTTGTTAGTTTTGAAAAAACCAACCATTCTTTTGGCGATGTAGTATACGAGGTTGAAAGGTTTTTGGTGAATGAGACAAAAGATCATTTGAACTAGACAAGCATTTGGGTGGTCTTTATTCCCGACCAAACAAATGAAATTTTCCCTAAGAATTTCTTCCCACTTTTTGTAAGTTGGAATCATTTCAAAGAGTTCCATTTGGAAAGGATCACGGTGAATGACTTCCTTGTTGCGGGTCATTCGAGATTGATCAGTTCTTTTTATGAAAATTGTGTCTCGAACTAAGGAAGGTTCGTCAAGAGGAATGAGGTAGGTGTGGTGAGAATCTAGAGCAAGATATTGATTGGCGATGGAACAATCATTGGAATACATGCAAATTCCACGGAATGGAATTTGAAGAATTTTGGCAAAAGTTGGTGAGAGGTCGAACAATGTTTTGGTTGTTTATAGTGAAGGAGATGGAAATAGTTCTGTCATCATTTCGGATGATCCGAACACTTTTGTAGAATTGGAAAATGAACACGGGACAGATTTGCTCATTGATGTTAACAAGAAAATAAAAGTTGATTGCGGAAAATACCTGACGAATATTTGTATCATTAAGATAGGATTCTTCAACGACACGTCCTTCATGAATGAGGCATTTTTGGTGCATTTTGAAAATTTTCCGATCGTTGGGAGAAAGATCATACTTACGGTGATATCTAGGAATGTAATAAACGGTATCATGATGGTCTTGTTGGGTATACTTAGGCATTTTGATCCTAGATAAGTTTAAACAAAATAAGGTTTATGTTATATGGAATAATAATTGTGTATGAGGGTTTTAGTTAACCATGTTATCAAAACTTGATCAAATGGGATTTATGATGAGGGTTTTATTTTATTAACAATGTCAAAATAAATTTTGATTAGTTTAGAGTAATTCAATGTTTAAGTGAACTCCATATTGAATGATTTGATTAAGCCCATTTGAAATAATTCTTGATAATCAAACCCTAGAATTCAATTAGAGAAGAAGATTAAAAGAGATAATGTAATTACTTACAATGATGATTAGAAGATTGATTTTGAGAAAGATGGGACCTAAAACTGAGAGGGTTTTGTTTTTGATCGTTCTTTGATGTAATGGGAGGGAAATGAGATTATTTGTTTATGTTTGAAATGCACAGGCTGTTATCTGATGTGCCGGTTCCGCCGGATCCTTTTGAGAAGGGATCCGGCACGTTAAAACGAATGGATCTAGGATGACAGTATATTTTTAGCACAAATAATGTTAGGTGTGTTTGGTATATTAGTTCTTTTAATTAACTTGGTTTAACGTTGATCAAGACCAATGTTCCTAAACAATTAAGATGAGGAAGAGTTTAACTATATGAGGAAAGACTAATATGAGAGATAGCGAGGTAGATCATAACGAACAAGTAGTTATGTTCTACTTCAATGATTAGAAGAAGAGAGAGAGATATACGAGAAAGAATAAATGTCGTGGGTAATTTTGAGGTGAAAAAAAATAGATAAATTTTATTCTTGTGTTGATGAGTGAATTGAAGATGATTTAGAGGGAAAAATATAGGATTATCAACAATGTTATTGGAATTATGAAAAAAGTTTTCCTTGTGTAAACCTTTTCATTTAATTTTAATTGTAAATGAATTTTGAGAATGACGGGAATAATGGAATACAATTCCTTACAGTTTGAAAGATTAGTGAAGAGAGACTCTGCGAAAATTGTGATTTGGATTTAAAAAAAAATTGTGTTAATGTGACTTCTTTTTGAAGAAAATAAGTGTAAAAGAATAAAATCATGTAGATACAAGTATAGCAAGTAAATGTGTACCATACAAATCAACACATTTTAAAAATATTTAAAGAAAATATAAACATACCTTTGCTATGTTATCTTGGAGAAGAAAGCATTCCTAGATAAGCAATACTTCACAAGCTTTTAAAGAGCTTCCTAACATGAAGATTTCTAAAAGGAGGTATGTTAAAAATGTTATAACTATTTTTGTCAATATCCAATTGTAGAGGTTTTTGTTATTTTTGTAAAAATGAGTTATTTGTCAATTTTTACAAAAGATTTTCCTTCGTCGTAGTTTTCAAAACATACACGGATCGTATCAAGTTTTTAAAGTAAGAAACTTGGTAACGAAGCTCTGATGCCAATTGTAGAAAACTAGAAAGGGGGTTGAATAGTTTTACCGATTAAAACTTCTTTTTGAAACTTATAGATCGACTTATGTCAATCTAGTTTTGACGTGTTGGATATTGATAGTAGTAAAGCATATAAAACTAAACTACGAGAGAGAGATAGAGAGACACAACCATAACACAAGTATTTATAGTGGTTCGGCAACAAGGTCACCTACCTTGCCCTACTCCACTCCCCGAGTCACCTACTCGATAGTTCGTAAACACTTCACAACACAAACTCCTTTCACTTGGCGGAGAAGCCTTCACAACGTCGCTTACACTTTATCCGGTACAAAGCTAGATACAGGGCTTTTCCATGAGGTAAAGCCAAACCTTCGTTGCCTACACTTTATCCGGTACAAGGCTAGATACCGGGTCCTTAGCACGGCGGACCAAACAAACACAACTAGCACAATAAGACTAAAGGATCCAATGTCCTTTTACACCTAGCGACTCAACATATCTACAACACCCTTCTGGGAAGAAGAAAGAACAAGATGCACTTATGTGATCTTGGAGGAGAAGAATCCTAGTAACTCATATCACGAGCTTGCAAGTCTTCGAGAGGCCGTGATCTCTCCTTTTAGAAGAAACCTAGAGAATCACAAAGACAGACTACATAGAAAGATCCTTGGATCTGTGGTTAGAGAGTTTAGAATATAGTGAGAAGGTATGTCTAAAAGGGATGAAGAGCAAGCGAGAAATGGCTCACTATTTATAGGCAAACTGTCCACTGTTCACTCGAATCCGGCGGATCCCTTCCCAAAGGGATCCGACCAGTGTAATCCAAGGGATCCGGCTATCTGGTATCCACAGTTCGGATTTTTTGTTACATTTTCGGGTTTTGGGTTATGGGTTATGATCCATTATAACAACCCGCCAATTTACAGGACAATTCTATTCAACAAACTCGAATTTATTTTCTTGACATTTATTTAAGAATCATTTTTACTTATACTTTTTACCTGAACAAACGTGAAACTGGGAATAAATATTTTATCACTAGAACTTAGGCTATATTTAGTCCACAACGCTCCAGTACCTTGCTCCTACTCCGGTTCACAATTTTAAACCATAAAACAATTTCCTATTCCTTAAATACTTACGGTTGTCAATTCAACGAACGCGATTCGCTATTCAAGGTTTAACACCCGATATACCCAATTCTCCCAACGATTGTTTCTAAAGTATTTTTATACCTCCAAAATTATTACCAAAGTTCCAAATATATTTCCTGGCGCCCAAAGTAATTTCTTTATATCTTACGTTTAATTACGTATAACTTTCGTTAATTACCGAACCAACAACCAACACCTATTTTTAACACCCAATACATACATTATATACTCCCTTGTATCAAAACTACACAATTACTTCCATTTTTAGCCCATTGCCGCCCCCCGCCCCCTTGTTCCACAATAATTACCACACCATTTTGGTACTACTTGCATTAATTACAAAACACAATACCATAAAACAAGGAACTAGAAGACCAACAAAATGGTGGCTTGACCAAGATCATGTTCCCCCCTAGCCACCCTAATCGCCCCCCCCCCCCCCCTCTAAACTTAGCCAAATCATGGTTTTTGACTAAACTATTAAAGCTTTGTAAATCTCAAGTATAAATAGGTTCAAGTATTCTTCATTTGCACTAACTAGTTGAAGAGAAAAACAAAGATAATCACCTCTCATCTCTTATACAATTCGACCCACCTTAAGGAGCAAGGAGGAAGGAAAGTTTGATTGTGGCTAGTTCTAGTGTCATTGGAGCATTTTAACAAGGATTTGGTACACTAATCTTGGGGTTAAACAAGTGTTTTACAACTCTCATATCACTAATCTCTTTTGTAAGTTAATCTTACACCACTAAAATTTCATGTTTTTCATGTCCTAATGCTTGTCAAGTATCTATACTTAGTTATCACTTGGTACATGTTGATAAAGTTTTACATTCACCGTGATCTTTTAACAAAAGTCTGTTTTAAACAAGTTTTTACTACAAGAAAACTAGTTAGTAAAAATCTTCACAAGAAAGTGATAATAAACCTATTATATACATGTAGGTTAGTAAACTTGTAGATTTAAACATTCTTGATGAACATTTACATGGACCTTCGAATATTGTTAAGTTAGGGTTAGATCACTATTGTTATGTTGAAAAGTTGATGGACGAACTAGGACTAGATATGGAGTTGTTGTTAAGAGGTTAAAATGACTAAAAGACTAGGAAAACTAATTTGACACCTTAAAAGAGGTTCTGTCCCGTTTTGATAAATACAGCAAACTCAGTAACCTGGTAACCATTTTAGGCTAGAAATATAAAAAATAGACTTGATAACGAAAACGTAGCCACTTGAATGAGTTAAAACGGGTTTGTAACGAAAAAGATACGCTATTTTCAATTTTTACGACAAAAACTATATTTTCAGAAAAATTGTCAAGTCTGTTAGGAATTTCGAGAAGTAAAAACTGATGATAAATGGTATCTAGACTGGCCGAGACCTTATAAATCCGATAGTACACTTAAATACCTTCGTGGGGATAGGTCAAACTTAAGAAACGAAGCTACGACGCAAAAGTTATAGCCTAATAAAGATTTACGTCGACATATACGTTGACAGCTTCTATTTTTGCTATTAGAAAGCTGTTAGGATTAATTGGATTGGATTTTTGACCTTTTGGAGTACACTTTGGCTATAATGGCGTAAACGAAAATGGTAAAACATTGTATATACTTATTAGGCGTGTTAGAGATGTTAGAAATATCTATTAACATGACGACTAAAATTTGATCATGGGATAAACAAGCTACGTTTTCAAAAGTGGTGATTTTCTGAATAAAAGATCCGTTGACGCAAATACATTTTGACGAGAAATTTTACAACAAACATGTACAAGTGATAAAGTAAAGTATGAACTTGCGTGCATGGCCTTGTTTTCGAACCAAAGACATATGTATTATTTAGGTCACGATTAGAGTTATCGGGCTTAATTTACCGTTTGCCAAATTTATCAATCGGAAATTTCTTTTGCTAAGGTGAGTTCTCGTAGCCCCTTTTTCATTATGTTTTTCCTTGGGGGAAAATGGTACTCAAATGATGTTTTAACTGTTTTCATGCTGTGATTATACTGTTTTCATGTTTTTGGACATTATGTGTGTTGACGCGATTTTATGTTGTGACATGTTTTGTTTTGTGCGACCATGACTGCGCAACTGTTAACTCTTTTGAGAGCCGAAGCAATATGATAGATCTATCGGGGTAGCTCCCCACAGTGTATGTTTATGTGTGCAACCAGCGTATGTTTTTGTGTGCAACCAGCGTATGTTTATGTGTGCAACCAACGTGGCAGGTTCAGTTGGCGCGACACTATTTGTCTTGACTTGTGCTTATAATTAGTTATCATGCTCACTGTTTTCCTACACTATGCTATCACAGCTCCGCGGTCTTACTTTCAAACCTACGAGCTCACCAACATTATGTTGACGTTTTCGAGTATCCATTTGTTAGAATTCGATACACTATAAGGTGGTTAAACCTTTTGTACTTTGTGTATATGATATATTGAGTGAATATGATTAAGTATGCGGAATCTACTTAATCACACTTAGAAGGTTATTATGGTTATGGAAATGGAACAGTTGTGTTTGTTATATGACAATGAACAATGAAAGCTTATCACCAAACGATTCAATATTATTAAGATAATAATACGAGTGATCTTGAGATATCACTAGGGTTACAACCTTGAATCTTATGTTTCTATGTCTTGTGATATTGTTTTTGTTCTATGTTCTTGAGAGATATATATTTTGCACTATATTTTTAACACACTTATATCTCTAGTCTAAGATCTTTCTTTTATAACATAAGAAAGATCTTTACAATAATGTTAAGTCTTGTCAAACAACTTGCTAGCTTATCTTATGTGTGTCAGTAACTATGATACAACATGTATCTATGTTTACAACTTGTTCTGTGAGTATAAGATAAAGACTGAGCACATGGGGTAAGATATTATCTACCATGTATTATTGACTTTTAGTCAACCAGACTTAATATCTTCATCAAGCAGACTTAACTCTGTTAGTCACCAGAATTAACACTTGACTTAACCACCAGACTTAACTTCAACGATCAGACTTAACCAGCAGACTCAACTTTGGAGCTCACCAGACTTAACTCTACTGCTACCAGATTTAATCACTTGAGAGATTTTCCCGATACTTAAACTTCAGATTATTTAATTCCCAACAATCCTCCCCTAAACATGTGAATCCATTTCAACATGTTTCTGAATTAAATTATGGATTGTGAAGATCTTTCAAACACTTCATAGTCAGACCCTTGGACTGAACTTTCTTCTATTCTGAAAGATTAATATCTATCTCAGTAACTCATCTGCTTTCTGATCTTTGACTTCAACAATATCAATACACACATATTTAGGCTTCAAACATTGACCTAAAAGATGGTAAAATTTCCTTGGATGGAGGAATTATAAGAGGCAATGGTGCTGTGTATCTTGGATGCTTGTTTCAACAAGTGAAATCATCTATCAGCATGCCTTTGCAAGTGATGAACAAACGTAGTGAACTGAAATTGAAACTAAAAGCTCTCTTCCTTTGACCTAGATAGAACTTTCTCCTTTGGAATGCTTCATCCCTTCTGAATATATAGAATACTCCAGAATCAGCTCTATTCTTGTCATTTTCAACTTCCTCATCATCTTGTATGCTCTTGTCTTTTCCTCCCTTTCATTGGTTAAACTTCCTTGGGCTTTATTTCCTCCCCTGAGATGCAAATAACATTTCCTCCCCTGTTTGGAAGATCTCTCACAATGTATCTCTCCCCATCATCTGAGCTATCAATTAGAACTTGTTATCAGACAATGTTGTACATGTAGCCATCAATTCCTTAAGAGTTTAACTTGCAGCCCTCATCACTTCTAGGTGTGTTAACTCCTATGAGAGGTGATTCATGGGGCAATAACTCATAATCCATCAGTTGATGGTTTTCTGAGTCATTTTTTATTCCAAAAATCCTTTTAAGAATAGTTTTGACTTTTAGTAGTATGCATATGATTTTATTATGAAAAATCATACTACTTTCAACCATTTTGAAGGGATTAAGTGTATAACAGATACTTAATGTAAAACCCAAAATTTAACGTAATCCGAAATGACCAAAATACCCTCTAATTTTGAAATTTTAAGAATTTATAAAATACGCTATAAATTAAAATTTGAGTTATATAACATGTATGACTCGAAACCATACATTATGAACTTATAACCTAAAGTAAAATGCGAAGTAATACAAGAACTTTATAAATAAATTATGGCACGTTTAAAAGTATAAGATGTAGGCCAAAATTAATAAAAATTGTGCACAACATATAACTTATTTTATGTCTAGATGCATATTGGAAATTTTAGATAAGAATGGGTCCTCTTGTTTCCCTTTTTCTCGGCCCATTACTCCAACCTTTTTCCATTAATTCTCATTTAACCGAATGCCACATTCCACCTCACACCAAAAACCCTAACACACAATAACCAGCCGACATCAGCCCATATTTTCTTCCTTATTGTACCGGATAATCAATAGCACCGAATTCACTTAAAAAAAAAAAAAAAAAAAAAAAAAAAAAAAAAAAAAAAAAAAAAAAACAACGATAACGGCTGTTCCTTACCTCTCCAAGAATTTCATATGAACGATGGGTAACAAGGAAGGTTGCGTGAAGAAGCTTTCGTAGGCTGTTGTGCTGAGTTTCTTCTGGGTCTCGTTAGTTCTACTCTTAAGGTATCATGATCGCCTCCATTTGTTTTTCCATTCCTTCGACAAACATACCACATATAATCCAAATAAAACATGATATACTAATGATATTAATCATGCTATGTACCCTTTGTTTGGTCTCCTTAAATCTATTATACGAATTACACATGAAAAGTCACATGAAATCATAAAAGAATCACATGAGATTATAACTAATATTCTCAATACAACGATCGTAAAAGCTTGTACATATTCGACCCATGTCTTGTTCAACTCTCATGTTTTCATGTTTTGATTTGTTTGTGTTCAAGCACGCACATATGAAACAAATCTGATTCGAACTAAAATAAAAGAGTGATACTTGCTTGCTCTCCTTTCTGTTTTCATATCGCATCTAAATACATATTAAGAGGGTGTCGTGTGGGTGTGAGAATGAGCCACTATGCGGGCTGTTTGGGTGTCGAAATAGGCTGGGAACAAGGATGAGATACGCGTGTTTTGGTATGTATAAAAGGGCTGTAAAACAGTCGAGTTTCATGCAAGTAAAGTGGGTCGTGTGGTGTTAGTGTGTGTCGAATCTAGGGGTGGTTTGGGTTAGGCTTTGGAAGGGTCGAAAGGGGCTGTGATTCATATGTTTATTTCTGTGTCAATGGGGCTGGAATGAGTGTAAAACATGCTGGTGTTTTCTGTTTCACATCGCAGCAAATAACAAAAAAAAAAACGGGTGTCGCGAGCTTAGTTGTGTCGTGAAGTTTATGTGTGGGTTGTGTCGCACGTTGGGCATGGTTATGAATATTCATATTCGCTGTTGTAGTGTGAGTAACGTGACCATATAGGCTGTTTTGAATGCGTATCGTTTTCGGTATATGTTGCGTACAAGGAAGATGAAATGCATGCATGGTAGTCTTTTGAGTTTTTTTTTTTTTATTTTCGAATCAGAGAAGAGCATCTCGTATTGTTGGTGTACTATGGGAATGATTAAATAAAATAAGGAAATCTAGACATGTAATTGTACACTTTGGACCTTAAGCTTTGAAATAATGACACCTTAAACCCTAAACTATTATATTAAACATATTTAACCTTTGAGTTATTTAAATTATTTAATTGTAAAACCTAAATGATAAAACTTGCTATTTATGGAAATTTATTAAATTGGGAGACCTGCCTAAAATAGAAATATACTTAAAATGGTTAAACTACCTTGAGAAGAAATTTACTATTTTTGGAAAGTTTTATTTTTGAAAAGCTGCTATAAAAGGAAAGCTACAAAAAAATGGAAATCCGACTAAAATGAGAAATCTGATTTGAAGAAGATATTAATAATAAGACGACCATGTATTCGTGTAGATTCGCTGAAGATGGAGTTGTTTCCGATCTTTATATTTCTAGATATGTTTGCAGTTGCGGTATAAGGTACAGATATTCTGCTTCTTGAATGAGGAGCCTTCGCTCTCACTTTATTTTCGTATTAGGGTTTCCCATGCCATTGCTATGATTCCCTACTTTGATTGTGAACCTTTGATATATGAACCTTTTGGCAATTGGGACCCTTAGCATTTGAACTTTGAGATTTGAACTTTTGATATGAACTCTTTAATATGAACCTTTGACATGGACTTGACATTTGAGCCTTTGACCTTTGACCCCAGTTTGACACTACGAGCCAAATTTGTTTCCTAGCCATGAAGGTAACATGGCCGTGCCTTTGATGCACCACTGGCATGACTAGTGTGTAGCCCTAGTGATTTGGTTACACCGTCCCCATTTGATTTGATATGAGCTCACTTTGATATGATTTGATATGGCCAATATGATTTGTTTGGGGGGCGAATGGATGCATCCTAGATTTGATTTGTGTGATTTGTGAATTTGATATGATTTGATTTGGTGACTGATGATGGGTGCAATCCACGTCTTTCACAAAATTTGGGAGCTAGCTACTCCATTTGAAGAATGAGGACACCCCTCATATTATCTGATTGTCTGAGAGGTCTCCCCTCTATATGATTTGAAGATATTTGGTTACGATATGATATGATATGATTTGTTTGGGCTCGTGGTGGATTACTGTCCTAAACCTTTACTCTTTACACCTTTACTTATATCTTATTCATTATGCTACTTCTGTTCATTTCCGTTTACTTTCGTTTCCGTTTATTATATATCTGTTCACTGGGCTTTTTAAGCTCAGCCGCGTTTCTTTTCCCGCGGCAGGTTTTAGTTGGAAGCTGGGTAAGAGTGAAGAGACTTTTGGACTTAGAAGACCTTGATAGTTATTCTGAAATAGAAGTCATTAGAAGGATTGTATTTGCAGACTTAATATTTAGCTTTTGTTTCCTTTGTATCCTTGTGTATTCAGTATTTCATTTGTAACCTTTGAGAATCTTTGTATTACTATTGAATGTATGCTTTGTTTGATCTGATATGAAGCCATTAATGTGATACTTCTACCCTTGCTGGGTTGGGTGTTACACTTAATCAAGATTTCGGTTTAATGCAACCTCTGGTTGTGTGAGAACCATTGTGTTTCAGTTATAAATAACTGCCTGTGTAAAGATAAACCTATTCAAAAGGCTTTCTTAACAGAGTTTCCAGCTCATAGCAATTGTTGCCTCTAACACAAGTGTTAGATTCACTTTTACTAGCTGTTCTTTCTATCAGATGTCCTTAGACTTGCTCATTATACTTAAAAGTATAAAATGATAGAAAGTGAGTTGAATAAGTTACAGTCTGATCAACTAAGTCATCAATTCAATGTGAAATATGATAACCAGGTTTCAAGAAAGTAGTTTTAAAGAATTAATAAACTTAGGTATAAACCTTGGTTAAGAATTCCCAAACTCAGTCCATCATAAACCTGTTATGTAAGCAACTGATATAACATTCTGCTGCTTCCATTTCACTTGAAAACTTCTTTTGTGCTCAAAAGTTCATACCTGAAATTGTTAGTTTAAAACCAAAAGAACAATGTACAAAGTACTTGTCTTATATTAGAATAAACATATGACTAACCGTATGAAATAACACAATTTTAAAGTAATAGATAGTACAAATTTACAAAGACAACAGTACAAACAAAAATTTAACCACCAGACTTAATTGAGTAACCACCAGAATTAACTGAGTAATCACCAGAATTAACCACACTGGTATATATAAAAACACATAGATTGAAAAATTTAAGTATTAAGCATTCCAATACTTGCTACCAAGTACTGAAACCTTCCAACATCAAAAGCTTTTGTTAGCAGATCTGCAAAATTATGTTCTGAAGCAATTTTCATTACTTGAATTAACTTTTTCTCATTGCAATCTCTAATAAAATGATGTCTAATTTCAATGTGTTTTGTTTTAGAATGATGTACCGGATTTTTAATAATGCAAATTGTACTACTATTATCAATATGAATGACAGTGTTCATGAAATTGTACCCATAGTCAAGAAGTTGGTTTCGAAGCCATAGGACTTGAGCACAGCAACTTGCAGCAGCTACATATTCAGCTTCAGTTGTTGAATTAGCCACAATTGTTTGCTTCTTACACTGCCATGAGATAAGTCTACATCCAAGGAATTGACATCCTCCAGTTGTTGACTTTCTGTCTAAGCTAGCACCAGCATAATCACTATCCGAAAATGCTACCAAATCGAAAGGTGATTCCCTTGAATACCATAGACCCAACCTTGGTTGACCCTTGAGATATCTAAAAATCCTCTTGACTGCTGTTAAATGAGAAACCTTTGGAGTTACTTGAAATCTTGCACAAGCACAAACAGAGAACATGATGTTAGGTCTTGATGATGTGAGATACATCAAAGATCCTATCATAGATCTGTATGTGTGTACATCTACATTTTCTCCATCTAAATCTTTTGGAAGTTGTTTCTCAGAATCCATTGGTGTGCTTGCCATTTTTGAATCAGCAAAGTTGAACTTTCTAAGTATCTCAGCAACATATTTATCTTGACTAATAAATATGCCTTCATATGACTGTTTAACTTGCAAACCCAAAAAGAATGTAAGTTCCCCCATGGAACTCATCTAAAACTTATCATGCATAAGCTTCTCAAACTCCAAACACATCTCCTTCCTTGTAGATCCAAAGATAATGTCATCCACATACACCTGCACTAACAGAAGATCCTTCTTGTGCTGTTTGATGAAAAGTGTCTGATCAATCTTTCCTCTTTGAAATCCATTTGCTTTTAAATAGGAAGCCAGTGTTTCATACCAAGCTCTAGGTGCCTGATGAAGGCCATAAAGAGCTTTTACAACTCTGTACACTTTTTCTGGATGGTCAGGATCAATGAACCCTGGAGGTTATGAGACATACACCTCTTCTTCAATTGTGCCATATAGAAATGCACTCTTGACATCCATTCGGTAAACTGTGAAGCCTAAAAATGAAGCATAAGCTAAGAAAAGCCTAATTGCCTCAAGTCTTGCTACTGGAGCAAAAATTTCATCATAGTCTATACCTTCTTATTGTGTGTACCCTTGGGCTACTAATCTAGCCTTATTCCTAATTACTATTCCCCTTTCATCCCTTTTATTCTTGAAAACCCATCTAGTGCCAATTACCTTTGCATCCTTAGGTAAATCAACTAGCACCCAAACTTTCTGAATCTTGAACTGAAGAAACTCCTCTTGCATAGCTTCTACCCAGCTTGAATCATCTAAGTCTTTCAGAATGTTCTTTGGTTCAGCTTGTGAGAGAAAACATACAAACAAGCAAGAGTTTGAAAACTCATGCTGTTTTGAAGCATAAAGGGCATCAAGAAGCCTTTATTGGTCTGAAGACATCAGTTGTTGTCTTGTCTTCACCCGTGATTGTACATCTCCTATCACATTTTCTAGGGAGTGGACCTTGTGAATTCTGGTGTGTGGTGTAAATGGAACATGATAGTTTGGTGGGAGATTGCTCAAATCCACCACATCTTCTGTTAATTCTGCTTCCTTTGTTAATTATGCTGCTTCAGTTAAGTCTGTTTCAGCAGCATTATTGATAGCAGAACTATTTCCTTGTTCCTTTGCTCCATCTTCTTTGCTTTCATTTTCAACATCTTCTTTAGGTTTACCAGAAGAAGATTCACCAATTGTTTAAGTTGATTCCACACTTGTACTTGACCATATTGGCATCCAAACATGATCTTGGTTTGTCTCCTTTTCTAACCTTGCCTCATCTGTTGCTTGTGAACCAGAAAAATCATTAGTTTTTGCAACAACAGGCACATAATTCATTGATTTGGTTAGAGTTTCAAGATCAAATAGCCATTTTGGTCCTTGACCTTCTACATTGGATTTATCTTCCAAAAACTCCACATGTAGATTTTCCTCTACAATCCTAGTTCTTGAGTTGTATACTCTAAATGTTTTGCTATTAAGAGAATATCCAACAAAGAATCCTTCATTTGCTTTACCATTGAATTTTCCTAAATGGTCTAAGGTATTGAGAATTGTCACATGACATCCAAAAGGTCTAAGAAATCCTATTGCAGGAGTTCTATATCTAAAAAGTTCATATGATGTCTTATTGTGAGGCTGTACAACTAAAACTCTATTTTGAACATAGCAAGCAGTGTTGACTGCTTCAGCTCAAAAAGTTATAGGTAGCTTAGAGTCAGCTAACATAGTTCTAGCAGCTTCTATTAGTGTTCTATTCTTTCTCTCAACAACACCATTCTGTTGTGGAGTTATAGCAACACTAAATTCTCTCCTAATACCTTTTTGTTTGCAGAAATCATCCATAACTCTATTCATAAACTCTGTCCCATTATCACATCTAATGACTTTCACTTTCTTGTCTACTTGGTTTTCTATCTGTGTAATGAATGTCTTAAGAATGCTAGAAGTTTCATCCTTAGAACCTAAAAAGAAAACCCATGTGAATCTGGTATTGTCATCAATTATAACAAGACAATATCTCTTATGCATTATACTACTTGCTGAAACAGGTCCAAATAAGTTCATATGAAGCATAAACAATGATTGATTGATAGAGTTAAAAATCTTGGGCTTACAAGTGGCTTTGTGTTGTTTGCCTTTAAGACAAGCAATGCATGTGTGATCATTTTCAAATCTTTTGTGAGGTAAACCTCTTACCAAACCATTCTTAACAATCTGATTTATGGTTTTGAAATTAATATGAGCAAGCCTTCTATGCCATTTCATTGATTCATCCAATGTGGCCTTTGCAACAAGACAAGTTAAATCCTTTTCAGGAACAATGTTCTTCATGTCAACACTGTACATATTGCCCTTTCTAGGAATTTTAAGAAGTACTTGACTTTCATCAGGCATCTTAAAATCAGGAGAAAGTACAAGACATTCAGTCTCACAGAAAAGAACTTTGTTCTTTTTGTCACATATTTGTGAGACACTAAAAAGATTATAATTTAGCTCTTGTACATAGTACACATCTTCAAAATCTAAATTTCCGGTTTTAATGGTACCTTTACCGGAAATTTTGCCACCAACACCTCCTCCAAAGGTAACATAGCCACCATCTAATGTTTGAAAATCAGAAAGATAGGACTTGTTGCCTGTCATGTGCCTTGAACATCCACTATCTGAGTATCCTTGATCCTCTTGTTGATCAATTGAATGTTCCTGCACATAGATGAGAAGTATTAGTTTCTTTTGGGGACCCAAGCCATTACTGACTTGGATCTGCCTCTTGCATCAATGTAATTTAATCTTTTTAGAACAGTTGATGCAACATTGGATTTAGGTGAATTCCAAACCCAACATGCTGAGGCCTTAACAGCATTTTCCCTCTTTGCCCAAGCAGCAGACTTAACTACTTGCCTACCAGAATTAACTGTTGACTTAGCAGAATTAACTGCTGGCTTTGTAGTTGTCCCCTTTTGTTTCTAAACTTGTTTTTGGACTACTGCCTTTGAATGAAATGGCCTCTGAACAGTCTTTGGTGCATGTTTGTAAGATGTTTTTGCACCCTTAGCTGTTGATTTTGGGTAAACAGTCATATATGGTCTAGCAGAATTAACTTTATTGAAGCCAGACTTAAAAGAGACTGTTGTGGGTTTAGTTCTGTTAACATTAGAACTAGAGTGAAAATGAGATTTAGGTGTTTGCCTTTTGTAGTTCACTCTATTGTTTTCATACCCAGATACCCATTGGTTGCAGAAAGCTGCAAGATGGTCAAAACTACCACATGTATAACAAGATTTGTTGGAAAAAGCAAAGTCATCACCTAATTGGTTAGACTTGAGGTTATTCCAATTTCTTTGGTTACCTCTAGGCTTGCTAGTGGATTTGTATTGTTCACAATACCTAACTGGTTGCCTAACAGGTTTAATGTTTGATTTAGGCCTATCAGTATCCTTTTTGACCACTTTAGGAACCTTTGTTCCTGCTTTCTTAACTATTTCAGGTTTAGACATAACAATCTTCATCACTATCAGTTGTACAATCCTCAACAACTATAGCATCTCCTTTCTTAACAAAGGACACGTTGTCCTTAGGAAGTGAAGTTTTATTTAAACTCTCACTTACTTTTTCTATCTTAGGACCCTCAGTAGACTTAGAACCATATTCCATTATTAGTTCTTGAAACTCAGCAAAACCTGTGTGTGCTAGGTCAATACCTGGAGGTGAAGGAACACCTCTATATGGTAGAGGAACAGATTTGTATCCTAAACCAGACTTAGCTTTATTGATTACTTGTGCTTCCCAAATCTTATTAATTCCCTCTGAGGCATAAGCTAAAGCATCTACTGTTATCTTAACATTTTCACTGTTATTTAGGGCTTTAGCTAGTGCTGCTCTTTCTGAACAAATTATTTCAGCTTGAAAATCTATTTTTCTTTGAAGAGCATCCATGTCATCAGCAAACTTAGACTCATTTTCTTGATAATGTACAAGTTGTTGTTCAACAACAGATATACGTCTTTTATGACTACCTAAGTTGGCTAATGCATCATATAATTGTTCTAGTTGATCATCAAATCTCTTTTTAAGATTTTCATAAGCTTTAAGAGCAGAGCATGATTCAGTACATTTAATTATGGAATTTACCTCTGAATCAGAAAAGGCCATTAGAGCAGTCTCAGTGGCCACCAGTGCAGCATTTGTTGGTGCTTCCACTTCATCAGCCATGATGCTCCAATCATAGTTGATACCATCTATGGCTAGCATAGCCCTTGGTTCTTCAACTGTGATTTCCTTCTTCTTCTCTTGCCTATACCATGTGTTTCTATTGTCCTGCTTCCTTGGGTTTCTACATTCTTTAGCAAAGTGTCCTAACCTGTGACAGTTGAAACACTCTACTTTTGTCTTATCAAACCCAGCAGTTTCATTACCATCAATGGTAATCTGCTTACCAGTTCTCGGCCAGAACTTCTTAGCCCTCATGCTAAGTAAAGCAACCTGCCATTTGATGTCCATCTCTTCCAAATCATTATCATCCAACTGATCAAGATCTTCATGAGTTAGAGGAGAACCACAAGTTTGACTAGACATGAATACATAGATTGCCGGATCTCCAAGTCCTGCAACATTCTTTTGTGAACTAGTAGAAGGACCACCATAGATAGCAGTAGAAACACCTTCATCTTCATCTACCTCTTCTGATTTACTAATACTAGGAGATGACAAGAGTGCCACATTCCCAGAACTAGTACTATAGATTCCAGACTTCTTTAGACTTTGTTCAACAATTTTGAAGTTATTGAACAAATCATTGAGTTTCATGACTTCAATGTCTGGTTTGTTCATCCAGACAACCACATGAGTATGGAAGTCATCAGGTAGGCTTCTCAAAAACTTCATGTTGAGATCTTCCTTGGCTATCTCAACACCTAACACAGCTAACTGACTGACAAGCTTATGTAATCTTGAGAACAGCTTATCAAGTGATTCATTGCTATTTGAACTAAAATTTTCAAATTGTTGTTTTAGCAATGTCTTCTGTATTTTCTTGGTAGTTTCATTACCACCGAACCATGCACAAATCTCTTCAAAAAGAGTTTTTGCATCTGGATACTTGCTAAAAGATAGCATTTGTTCACCAGGAATGGTCATAAGCAATAAGTTTCTTGCCTTTTGATCATTCCTCTTCTGTATCTTTTCATCATTGTTAGATGGTCCAGTATTCCTTCTCCTTTTAGTTTTGCCTTCAAGAATAATATCTGTATAACCTAGTGTAAATGAATCACCATACAGAATGATATCCCAAAGAGCATAATCTTGAACCATGAAATATTGCTCAATTCTCAACCTCCATAACTCAAACTCATTATGTTTGATCATGGGCAACTTTGCAGCAACATTTGGAGAAGTATCTTGAACATCCATTTCTTAAGCTTCTTCTTCTAAATCAATAATATCAACCTTGCTCTGATACCACTTGTTAGGTTGATCGATACACTGTTAAGGTGGTTAAACCTTTTGTACTTTGTGTATATGATATATTGAGTGAATATGATTAAGTATGCAGAATCTACTTAATCACACTTAGAAGGTTATTATGGTTATGGAAATGGAACAGTTGTGTTTGTTATATGACAATGAACAATGAAAGCTTATCACCAAATGATTCAATATTATTAAGATAATAATACGAGTGATCTTGAGATATCACTAGGGTTACAACCTTGAATCTTATGTTTCTATATCTTGTGATATTGTTTTTGTTCTATGTTCTTGAGAGATATATATTTTGCACTATATTTTTAACACACTTATATCTCTAGTCTAAGATCTTTCTTTTATAACATAAGAAAGATCTTTACAATAATATTAAGTCTTGTCAAACAACTTGCTAGCTTATCTTATGTGTGTCAGTAACTATGATACAACATGTATCTATGTTTACAACTTGTTCTGTGAGTATAAGATAAAGACTGAGCACATGGGGTAAGATATTATCTACCGTGTATTATTGAATTTTAGTCAACCAGACTTAATATCTTCATCAAGCAGACTTAACTCTGTTAGTCACCAGAATTAACACTTGACTTAACCACCAGACTTAACTTCAACGACCAGACTTAACCAGCAGATAACCAGCAGACTTAACTTTGGAACTCACCAGACTTAACTCTACTGCTACCAGACTTAATCACTTGAGAGATTTTCCCGATACTTAAACTTCAGATTATTTAATTCCCAACACCATTTTCAGGTGTTAAGAATGAAGGTACCATAGAAGGTTGAGTAGTGACCTGACTTGGCATGACTTAAGACAAAACCCTTCCGGGTTATACTCGTGAAGCTGCATTTGGTTATTGCTTAGTGATGTTGTGTAACTTTGAGACTCATGTTGTTTTGTATTTTGTACTTAACCCGTTGTGGGAATTTGTGACTATTATCAGATCAATGTATTTCACTTAGTATTTCTCTATTGTGATGCCTTGTGTTCTTGACAATGAGGTCATACCCCGTAAATGCCATTCCGTTGCGCCATTTTTGGGGTGTGACAGATTGGTATCAGAGCCAGGTTATAGAGAATTAGGTGGTTTAACCTAGACTATAACCTAAGAACCCTCATATAGTTTGCATTATAGGAATTACGTGTGCGATTATGTGTATAGTATGACACGAAGTGATGATGATAAGTAAATGCAACATGATGCTATCTTAAAAACGCCTGGCCAACGTTTTTACGATAACATGATGCGGCATGGACTTATCAAATACATGGATTGTCTGATAGGAAGCTAAGTGTAGTAGTACGATACATATGCCGACCTATCCTACCTATCTCCTATCTAACGTCTATCAATTTCCTACCTTCACTACTAGAAAAAGGGCTATCCTTGACTCCAAATGCGAGTCAAGAAGGGGTCTTATGACGCGCAAATGCGAGTCAAGGAAGGACCCGTCATAAAGCTTCATGACTCGCATATGTGCGTCATCCCTCTATGACGCACATTTATGACCCACGTTTTATGACTCTCCTTTTTGCGTGTCATAACCTAATTTTTTTTTTTTTTTAAATTAATTTTTTTCAGTTCCTAATTTTCTATTAAATGACAATTAAAAACCTGATAATACAAAATTAAAAACACAAATATCAAAATAACGCATTTCATATATATATATATATATATATATATATATATATATATATATATATATATATATATATATAATCAAAACAATGAGGTTAATTCAAGTACTAATTCACGATAAGTCACAAGTTAATTAACGACAAAAATTACATATCGATAGTAATTCACAAGTTAGTTTGACAGGAGTTCTCCTTGAACTTTCATATCTGCTTCTTTTATTATCGTCAAATAGGTATGCAACACCAAGAAACAAGCTCCAACATCAACTGTCTTGTAAGTCATTGCAATAAAACTATCGAATACATAGATTTCAGATTTCTGACCAAGTCGTTCACAAACTAAAACTCAAAACTGGAAAGAGATATACACACGTAAGTACCTAAATCTCCTCCTTCATAGCTTCCAAATTACGCCTTGATAGCATACTTCCTCAATGGGAAGTACTTCTCCTTCTTCTTCTCCCTTTCGGTCTTCAAAGAAACCTGCATCAAAGATGAACAATCATCAGTAAAACGCATACCCAATAAACGATGTCAAACAGACCAAATTTCAAATTTCAGCCAGCGCAATGGTTACATATCAAAAAGAATATTGAGATATTAAAAGGCTATATAATTGGGTGAGTTTGAATACCAGATAACTATCTCATTGATCAAATTCTGACTTACGTCACGTCTATATTTAAGACTTTGATGTTTTTTGCAAGAGGCTAAGAATAACCAATAAAGCAAATGTCAGCAGTGAAAGAGCATTACCTGATGCTTGGTGAGACGTCTGCGGATAGCTCTGGTTTTCTTTGGACGTAAATCAAGAGGCAAGTACTTCTTGTTCTTGTAAGCTTCCCTAAGAGCCGACTTCTGGGTCTGTAAGATCACAATCAACACCTGAGCAATTGATGTCCTTACCACCTTGCTGGGAGCACCACCAGTAACCTTAGCAACACGAAGAAGAGCAAGTTCAGCTTTCAAATCCTTCAATTGTGCGAACAAATCCACTTCCAATAAGTCTCAACTTCGCCAAAAACAACAAAACCACAACGATATCAACACCAACCACAATCAATAACCTCATGGCCGAGACCCTAGTAGTCTCGGTTCACTCTATCTCGGCAGCCCCCAACCAATCGACCACAACAACAACAATATCCACATCATCAAAACTACACAAAATACATTAATAAATAAATAAATCATTCATAAATGATAAAACTCACAGATCTGAATATATAAATAAATATTCAATAACAAAACACAAATAATAACAGATCTATCATCTACAACATAATATAAACAACAAACAGTTACTCAAATTCACAGATCTACAACTTTTATAAACAAAAAAACTTGTAGATCTGAAAAAATAATAAACAAATAAATAAATATAAATATATACCTTGCAAACACCCCATAATCAGTAAGTACGCGGACCTCTTCTTCGAGCATCTGCGTCTCGTTCTTCCTGCGTAAACCCTCGATCTACAACTTCAACTCAAAACACAAGATCTTGATCTCCTTGTCTTTGTGATGATGGTGGCGTGGAGTAGCTGTGGTGATGGAGTAGAAGGATCGATTGATAAATCGATTGATAATTAAGAGAGAGAGAGAGATGGAATGATTTTTAGAGAGAGGTAGGATAAGATCTGATATTATCTTATAACAAAGAATATAAGAGGACACGGTAGCTGGCTAAATTTTACTGATTATGACCCATATGTTATGACGCTTCAGAAAACGAGTCATCCCCAATAGAAAATTTACTCGTTATGACTCTTATTTTATGACTTTGCTCTTTGCGCGTCATCTTGTAGCGTGGGTCATAAAAAGCGAGTCAAGGATAGCCCTTTTTCTAGTAGTGCTTGTAGAATCATGCCTCCAAGAAAGTCGACTCAAGTTAACCGAGGTGTTCCACCACCGAGGGGTGGAAGGACTGGTGGACGAGGAGGTAGGGCAGGAAGTCGCGGCACGGGAAGCGACGATGCCGGCAATGAGACTCCTGATGTTGCTACTATTATCGCCCAACAACTACGGGAACTGTTACCCACTATCGTCACCCAAATTGGCGACTATATCAGCAACCAAGGGAACAATGTGAGTGGGAATGATCAAGCGGACAACAACGGAGGAAGTGATCACGTCAATGTCAGGAACCTCAACAACGGTAACAAAGGATGTACTTACAAGGAATGTACTGCGTGCAAACCGGTGGACTTTAATGGCAGTGGAGGTGCGATAGCTTATACTCGATGGGTCGAAAAGATGGAGTCAGTGATTGAAATAAGTGAGTGTGCGAGTCATCAGAAGAAGGATGCTGCTTGTTCTTTGATTGGGAAAGCAACTGAGCCTGCTACTATCCAGAGCACGATACTGAAATCTGCAACCCTGACGGATGAGATGATCAGGAATGGAACATTGTCTAAGAGTGGTGAGAAGAGGAAAGCCGTGAGTGAGCCAAGTAAGCAAGATGGAGCAAATGGTAACAATAAGAAAGCTAAGTGGGGAAAAGGATTTGTAGCATATGCTTTAACTGTAAGCGACCTGGTCATATGGCAAAAGATTGTAGGGCAGTAGCTAAACAAGTGACACCAGTGAATGCTGTTAACCCGAAGACTTGTTATGAGTGTGGAAGCCCGAATCATCTTTGTAGTATGTGCCCTAGGTTGGGTAGGACACAGGCGCCAGTGCATAACAACCAGAATCAGACTGTAGCAATTGGTGGAAATAATGCTAACCGTGTAAACAATGCAAACTGTGGGAACAATGGCAACCCAGCTCATGGTCGGGTATTTGTGATGAACGCTGAAGAAGGACGCCAGGACCCGAACCTCGTGATGGGTATGTTCTCCTTAAACGGATATTATACTATCATACTGCTTGACTCCGACGTCGATTATAGATTTGTTTCCGCCTAGTTCATGCCTCTGTTAAAGACAAAGCCTAGTGTCCTAGCTCTTAGTTATGAGATTGATATATTGTATGACCAAAAAGGTAGGAACCGATAAGATGGTTCAAATCTTCACCACCTGGTAGTAAGATCTTGGAGTGCTGAAATGCCACCCGTTCATTTTTGAGCAACCCCAAACTTTAACTAACATTTTCTTTTTCTTCAAAAATAAAAAAATTTAAAAAAAAAATAAGTAAGCTTTTTAACAACTTTTAACTTAATTTCATGTCAGTTCTTGTTTGATGAGTTGTGAGATTAAGTTTAAAGTTGCTACTTAGCTTAAAATTTTTAAATGATTTTACTCAAGAATGGACGAGGAATTTCGTGAAGCCTAATCACTCGATAGTTGCTATAAAACCGCCTATTTCAGTGCACTTAGTAGGACGAGCAGAACCCCAAAGATACCTTGCGTGCTTAAGACTTCCCTGGAGTACTTCGTAAAGACCTAACAGGATTTACCCCTCCTTGAAGAATTGAGATTACTCATCAACTTAACTCCCGGAGTGACACAAATTTCATGATACGCGATACTTCTCGAAGAAATATTCCGAACCCGAATATCATTAGTTAAGAGTACACAAGACTGACAACCCTAAAACCGCGTTGAGAACGACATGTAGGCAATTCGAGTTTTCAGGATAACACTAGTACAGATTTGGCCTACGGTCACACATGTAGTATTTTGAACGGCCACACAATAACTTATTTGTGTGACTAAATGTACCAGAATAAAATAAACAGCCACACTTGATCCGACTAGTGTGACCATTTCGGAATTACATCTGAGGCTACAGCCACACATTTGAATATTTTCGTGACTATACGTATCTGGTAAAAAAAAATTAATTTTTTAGTCACTTGTAATTTGGGACGTGTGACGGATAAAAATAAGTTTGAAACATTAGTCACACTATATATATACATATGTGACAAATATATGTCACACAATTGAAAAGTGTGACCAAAATCCATATATGGTCACATGAAGTAATTGTGTATGTGGCTAAATCATATACTCAAGTTTGTCACACATTATTTAAACGTGACTGCTAGTTTTTGTTGAAAATTTAGCCACATATGAATTTGAAATGTGTGACAACTGAAAAGTAAGTTTGAAGCATTAGTCACGATATGCATTTAAAAGTGACAAATATATGTCACACACTTGAACAGTGTGACCAAATGTCATATATGGTCACACTAAACCATAGGCATACATGATTAAGTATGACCAAAATTCGATACAAATGGTCACGTAAGTTAATATGTGTGTCTAAAGTTTAGTGTGTATTTGCCTGCCAAATCCTAATGTGTATGGTCACATTTAATTGTATTAGAATCATGTGACTATAGGCTATACCATAGTCACACCATATCACAAATGTGTATCTAAATTATGTTTATGGCCACATTATAAGGGTATTATATGTGACCAATACATTCAAAATAGTCACACTGTGAAATATTCATGTGACTATTATTTATAGCAAAATGTTAACTCAGTTACCATTAACCTTGATATTAGTCACATAGAGTGTTTGTGTGACTAAATTAAAGATGTTACATATGGTCATCACATGAAGTATTTATTTAATTAGGTGTCTAAATCATAGAGTCATATTTTGTCACACATTATTTAAGTGTAGTCACAATTCGATACATATGGTCACACATTTCTGATAACTTATGTAATTATGAGGGGTTAGATGTGGGATTTTATAGTCTATCTAGTTTGAGTCTAATTTGATATTCACTGAATTGAGTTTAGACTATTAGTCATGACTCTTCATTTGCCCCATTACAATGCTGGGATTTTATAGTCTATCTAGTCTAATGCAGTAGTATGTAAGTATGTTACTTGCCCCTAGGAACCAGGTTACTTGACTTTCTAAAGTCAATTTTCAACTTTATAATGAAGTAACATGTTACTAAAGTGCCTGCAAGTGCATATACATGATAAATGGGAACTACAAATACAATAAAGCTTGACTGCAAGTGGATATATAACAGTGAAAACCGCAAAAATTTTCATTGCCATTGAAAATCTTGACTTTTTTTAGTCAAAATCCATTACAACAGGCTAAATTACATAAACAGCTATTTAATACTAAAACTGCTAATCATCTAACAGTACTAACTTAACAATACCAGTAGTAACCTTGCACTTAGCCTTGAGCAGCAGTCTTAACTTCAACCAGCAGTCTTAACTGTTACACATGCAGTCTTAACTTGCAGCATGACATGTTTCACTTGGATTTTCGTATAACAATACCTTCACAGTCGGTTCGATAGTAGTCACTTCGTGATTCCTTGCCTAAGTATTCTTTATTTACACGTGGCAATATGTTTTCATTGTACTCGTGAATGACTGTACTAAACTCCTCATCGACTTCGTCATATGTATCTTTGTAATTCTTGGTAGGTGTTTTAAAGACAATGGACAAATTTTTTTGTACCTGGTCTTTCACATAAAACAATTGTGTTGCTTGTGACGCTAATATGAACGGATCATCCTTGTGGCCTAAAGTATTCAGGTCTACCAACGTATAACCAAGAGTATCGCGTTTGACCCTACGATTTTTGCGATTAACCCAATCACATTTGAAAAGAGGAATTTGCCTGAAACGGTAATCTAGTACCCATATCTCTTGTAAAACCCCATAATAAAATGTTTTTTTTGTGGTTGCAACTTCTTTGGATATGTGAAGATCTACTGCCTCAACACTAACCCCACTGTTCTGGTAAACTATGCCATCATTACTTTTCGTACGAAATGTATACCCATTGATGTTATACGCCTCATATTTCACTATGCTCGTGCGTGGTCCAAATGATATCCACCTCACAGTTTCTGATACACTATCATTGGATATCGCTATCTCTCTCTGAACCTGAATTTCATTATAAGTATATATTACCTTTAAATTGCAGGAACAACAAACAAACAATTAAAGAAAAGGAGTGTTTGGGATAATGAAATGGTGTGCTAGTGGACCTCTATCTAATGTCATATACAGGAGGGACAATTATGATGATAGTAACAAACAAACAATTATAAACAACATACGAGTAATTACCTCTTCGCGTAACCACTTAGCAAAAGATTTACTGTGCTCGTTCTCCAGCAATGCCATTTTTTTACCTGGGTTTTTTCTTTCCAAAACTTCCTTGTGTCGCCTGAAACAAATAAATGTCTTTGATTATTATGTTTGATAGAACATTTTAAGCAACGAAATCGACATATGTGTTAGTAATACTTACTCGATATACGGTAGAATTTCATCTGTATTTTGTATTACATACAAATGTGCTTTCTGAAAGGATTCTCTGAAAACTTCACTTGATTTGCCGGCCAACAATGGCTTTCCGTCTTCATCTTCATTGGTTACATGTTTATCAGCTGGGATACCAATAGTTTTCATGGTTTTATGATATTCGCTAAAAAACTCTATTGTTTCTTCCGTGATAGTCTCCTTAGCAATACATCCCTCTTGTCTATTTCTATTTCGCACATGTCCTTTAATAACCTTCATACATCTTTCGAAGGGATACATCCACCGAAAGCATATGGGACCACATAATTTTACCTCCCTAGTTAGGTGCACAGTCAAGTGTATCATAATATCAAAAAATGACGGAGGAAAGAACTTCTCGTGTAGGCACAGTGTCACAACAAGTTCTTCTTGCATCTTATCTAGTTCTTGCAAGCTGATTTCTTTCCTACATATAGATTTAAAGAAAAAGCAAAACCTGATAATAGCATATCGTATGGGCTGGTGCATGACTGAACGTATAGCAATGGGCAAAAACTCTTGCATTAGCATGTGATAGTCATGCGATTTAAGGCCAATGAGCTTCCTATCATTTAGGCTCACCAAACTAGAGAAATTTGAACAATAGCCTTGTGGTACCCTGATGTTGCTTAACGTTTCAAAAAATATGTCTTTTTCAGCATTCGTTAATGTGTAACCTGCTGGAGGTAGTGTTGTTTTGTCTGCTTCTCGCCTAGCAAACAACTCTTCTTTTATCCCTAACTCTTCCAGATCCAGTCGAGCATTCATTCCATCTTTTGTCTTTCCAGGAACATTCAGCAAAGTTTCGAGTAGACTCTCACCAACATTCTTTTCTACATGCATGAAGTCAATACAATGCGGAATAGAATGATGCCTCCAATACCTTAGCTTTCGATACCAAATGTTGAATTTCTTCCAATATGCTTCATTTGCTTGGCTTGAACTACCCTCTTCTTCTGTTGTTTTCCTTTTCTGCTTTTTAATCTTCCCACCTCTGCCTCTGGTATCTTCTTGGTTTTTCGAGGTTTTTCCTTTTCCCCACTTATTTTCAATATGTTGTACCTCGTTGTATATTTGTTCCCCGGTCAATGGATTTGGAGCATGATGTGGTTCTTGTTGTCCATTAAACGCCTTCCTACTTTGCGTTCTGAACGGATGGTTATATGGTAGATATCGTCTGTGTCCAGCATAACTTTGCTTGGATGAGGCGGAAAGTCTAACACAGTGTGTATCTTTCCCACATACTACACAACCTTTGAATCCACTGTATGGGCAGCCACATAATGTACCAAGTGCAGGGTAATCATTTATCGTCCATAACACAACGGCACACAGATTAAAGTTTTCTTTTTTGCAGATTAAAGTTTTCTTTCTCGTAAGCATCATATGTATCAACCCCTTCCTCGAATAAGGTATGCAGATCATCAACCAACGGTTCTAAAAATACATCGATATCATTTCCCGGGTATCCCGATATTAATACCGAAAGCATGATAAACTTTCTTTTCATACACAACCATGGAGGAAGGTTGTATATGATAGATAAAACTGGCCATACACTGTGATGCCTATTTCCTGAGTTGACGTCAACCCCATCAGCCGATATTCCTAGCCGTAGATTTCTCGGATCTTTAGCAATTTCGGGGAATTTTTCATCTATGGTACGCCATGCTTGTGAATCTGCGGGGTGACGTAAAACACCATCTGTTATCCTCCTTGTTGCGTGCCATGTTAGATCTTCTAAAATACTCTCTAACTTAAAGAGGCGTTGCAGTCTTGGTATAATTGGAAAGTACCACATTACCTTTGCCGGAATGTTTTCGTACACTTTATGTGTCTTACTATCCACCTTCCATCTTGATGTCCCACAAGTTGGACAAACAGTCAACTCCTTGTTAACCTTCCAGTAAAGAATGCAGTTGTTGCTACATACATGTATCTTTTTGTATCCTGATCCCATCATTCTCACTAGTTTTTTGGCCTGATAAGTTTTTTCAACCATTTCGTTACCAGCAGGTAGCATCTTTTTCAACAATCCTAGTAATTCAGTAAAGAACTTATCAGAAGCTCCATACTTACCCTTCAAGTTGAGTAGTTTAACTATTGCGGACAACTTTGTGAAGTCAGGACATCCTTCGTAAAGTGGCTTCTCCGCGTCTAATAATAGTTGTTGAAACTTGGCAAGGTTATCCTCATCAAACATTCTTTTGTAGCATTAACCATGTTTAATGTTGCTGGGCCATCTGTTGGAATTTCTGGACCAAAATACATGTCGAAATCCGTGTCATCAACAAACTCCTCTGTTGTAGCATTAACATGTATTTGGGCAGTTGTTGCTTGCTCATCATTTTCTCCATGTTTATCCCATTTTGTGTAGCTTTAATTAATCCCGTGGCAGAATAAATGGAATTGCACATCCTCCACTTTCTGCTCTATGCGGTTTAAACATGAGATACACGGACATGGCATCTTAAGTTGTTGTTTATTACCTCTTGGGTCGATGTTCCTCATCTTCTTCAAGTTGTGTTCTGCATACTTAATAAACGCTTCTACTCTAGCAATACATTGTTTCTTGGTCCTACTAGTTCTCATCCAAGACTTTTCCATGCTATTGTTGAGGTCAACTGGTAATGTATATATTCTACAAGTCACAAATTAAACCAATATAAGCATCAAATCATTTGTGCATAAGTAAACCAAGTATTTACAACTACTAGTATAAAAGGTACTACTGCTAGTGAAAGTTAGTACTGCAAGTATAAAGTTAGTACTGCTAGTACAAGTCACAAATTAAACTAATATAAAATTGTAAATGTTTGATACGTTTGGGCCCAACTCTAATGTGGGATAAAATGTTTATTTTGAAAATATTACAACTATACATTAGTAAAATCTAGTATTAATGGTTTTTGTTGCAAATTGAAAATTAAAATAATACTCTGTTTAGTATTAATGGTTTTTGTATTTACTTGCAACTTGCAAGTAAATGGGGAAGGCTATTTCATCATTACACACTATTCACATTGCTAGGCTCGATACATCTTCCTTCCCCTAGGTGTTTCTTGATTTTTGTTGTATATAAAGCAACATACCTCTCTCATAATTTTCATCTCTGCTTAACAAACCAAAATAAAATTTAAAAATTACAAAAAATCTCAAAAGTTTTTGTTATCAAAATAATGGAAACTAAACTAGTGATTTGTTCTGAATTGGCAACAGTTGCAAACTCAAAGCTTGTGAAAGACATGACGCTAGTTTACTATGAGCGACAGGTTGAAGCTACTTCCAAGGAAGTTCATGATTTGAGGGACAAGGTTTCTGAGAAAAGAATGCTGATAAACAATAGGGATAAGATGATCAAGGAGTTAGAGCTTTTATATGGTTTTGATTATGCTCTTGAAAGCATTGCTGATTTAAGGAGGATGCAAGAGGAGGACATGATGGCATCTGATAGGTTGCTTTTTTATATTGCCCAAAAGCTTAAGCGTCTAGGTGATTTGTGCAACTTTATCACGAAGCTTGGATCAATGGACTACTGATGTGGTTGATATTCTAGTTGTCTATGTTTCTGTCTTTTGTGTTTTGTGGTTTCATGGTTGATGTTGTTGGTAGTTTTTCTGATTTTTAAGATGGGTGCTTTTTATGATATATTTTGGGAAGTAAATCGAATGGTAACGATAGATGTCTGATGTTAAATATTAATGGATCTATGTTAATGTCAATATTATTTTCTAACTGCCTTTTGATTTGTAAGTTTTTTCTTACCACAAATTTAATATGTATAATTTCACTGATTAAGAAGTTACAATGTCAAGTGTTTAATAAGGTTTACTAGAAGAATTGCAACACAATGGAATGTTAATTTGAATATTCAGGAGAAGACTAGTGCTTAATAAGGTCTTGTTAATGGCTGGCTAGAAGTATTGCTAGCTTTGACTGCATAAAGGGGTGTTTGGGATAAGCACTGCCTAGTTCCAAACACCACTTCAATGTTCTGCAGAGGAAATATGCTACTGAATTGCTCCCATGAGGAAACTTATATTTAATGAAAATATGCATCTATATATGTATGCTCTTTCTATGCAATCAAATATGCTATTGTTGAGGCCAAAAATGCAGGAACTTACCTGCACATACCAAAAATGCATATACTTAAGAAAGTCAAAGTCAAAGTAAAACTGTGTTTATTACACCTAAATGCAGGAAGTTACCTGCACATACCAACCAAGCCTTTAATGGCATTTACTTATACATTGAACTATGTGATCCTCTTTACTTTAAATGGCCATTACATAAACACAACATTACACACAACATTACACCATCAAAAACCTGTCAAACATTAAACCTCATCCATAATGACTTCCAAGCCAAATGTTATTGAAATATCCTCTGATTCATCAGAACTAATGTCTCCTAAACCTGATTGGAATTTCCCTTACCCTCCTACAGGTAGCTTGGGGGTGTTTTTGGTTGGTGGGGATGGTAAAATTGGTTTTTTTTTTGGGAAAAAAATTGGGGGGGGGAAATTTTGAAAAAAGGAAAAATTTTATTTTTGGGGGGGTTTTTTTAAAAAAAATGGGGGTTTAAATTTTTAAAATTTTTAAAAAAAATTGGGGGGTTTTTTAAAATTTTTTGGGGGGGGGGGGTAAAAAGGGGGGGGGGGTTTTTTGAAAGTGCCCCCTTTAAAAATAATCCCTTGTTTTGGGGCTTTTTGTTTTTAAATTTTGATTTTTAAGAAGTTTATTTAAAAAAAAGTTAAAATTTAAAAATTTTTATCAAGTTTAAATGTTAGAAAATTTAAAAAGGTTAATTTTAATGAGTTAAAATTTTTTTTTTGGGTTTTTTGAAATTGTTATAATTTAATTATGAATTTATTATAATGTGATTTGGGGTTAAATTTAAAAAAGTGTGGGTTAATTTTATAATTTTTTTGGGGTAGAAAATATTTTTGTAATAAGGGAAAATTAAAAGTTATTTTGAATAATTATTAAAAAAAGTAAATTTTTTGGATGGTTAAAATTTTTAATTTTATTTTTTTTTTTTTGGGTAATTTGTTTTTGAAAGGGGGAAAGGGGTTTTTTAAAAATTTGATATATAAAAAAATTTTAAAAAGAAAGGAATATAAATTTAATTTAAGTTTTTTTGGATTAAATTTTATGTTAGGAAAGGTGGAAAAATGTTTGGGGTTTAAAAATTTTTGGTTTAAAATTTTCAGTTAATTTCGGTTTTTTTTGGGGGGTATTTTTAAAAGTTTTTTGGGGGGAAGAAAATTAGAAAAAAGTTTTAGGGGGGGGGAGGGAATAAATTTTTGGGTTTTTTTGAAATTTAAATATTTATTAAAATTTTATGGAAAGTTTTTTTGTATTAAGTTATGGTAAAAAATTTTTGGGGTTTTTTTGGGATGGGGATTTTTTTTTGGGTTTTGTTTTGCAGGATTTTTGGAATTTTTGTGAAATTTTTTGATTTTATTTAAAGGGGAAAAATCTCTTATTTAAATTTTTTAAAACCCTATCTTAAACTAACGGAAAATTTTACTCATTAAACTTGTTTTTAGTTCATTTGCAACTTTTTTTTAAAAAATCTGCTCCAAAATTTAAAATTTTTCTTCCGGCTTTAAATGTTTCCCCTTATCAAAATAATCTGGGCCCCTCTTTTGTCCTTCCTTTTGGGGGTTTCCTTTAATCATATCCCCTTTTTTTACTCCTTTTCCTTCATTTTTAAATCCTAAAATTTTTAGGCATCCCAAATTTTTTTGCTCCAAATTTTTTTACCCCCTTCTTCCCCCCCGAAACCTTTTTCTTCCCGTTTTTTGGGGGGTTTTCCAACCCGTTTTCCCCCTGTTTGGGGAAAATCATCATTTTTCATCTGTCATCATTCCCAGTTGTAAAAACCAAAATATTTCCTTTCCTTTTCTTTAAACTTCCCCTTTGACTCAAATTTTATTTTTAAGACCTTTTGAGACATAAATTGGTTTGTCTCCTTTGGCTTGTTGTCTCCTGAGTTTTTTTGCCCAAAATTTTTTCCCCCCCAATACCCCTTATCAAATTTTACCCTAACATTTCCTTATGAACCCTTTTTAACCCCGGTGGGTTCCTTTGAGGGAGGGAAAAATTTGGGGGTTTCCCCCTTTTTTCGGGGCAAAATTTTTTTGGTAATCCAATTAAATTTATTTGAAAAAATAGCCTGTGGGGGGGGGATGGGGCCCAATGGGGTTTTGATTTTTCCCCGAATTTTTTGTTTTTAACAAAGGTTTTAAAAGTGAACTCATTCCCCAAAAACCCCTTTAAAAAGTCAGTTTGAAAGTTTTTTTAAGGGGGAGGGGTAAAATTTTTTAAAAAAGAAAGAACAAACTTTTCCGTAATTTAAAAAATTTTTAAAACCTTGGTAATAAAATTTTTTGTTTTCCTTTTTTTCCCTTTTCCCTCAAAAAATTTAAATTTTTTAAAAATTAAACCCGTTTGTTTTTAAACAAAAAAAGATTGCAATAGACAAACTATTTGGGGTTTTTTGGGGAAAAAATTGGTGGAGTTAAAATCCCCCTTGTCAAAAAACACCTTTTTTTAAAAAAACAAATTTAGAAATTTAAAAACCCCCCCTTTTGGAAAATGATTAAAAAATTTTTAAGGAAAAAAAATAAAAATTTTTATTTCAAAGGAGTTTTCCTTTAACAAGCCTAGAATGATTTTTTCCAACGTTGAATTAATTTTTCTCCAACTAAAAGGGAACATTTCCAAAGTTTTAGAAGAAAAAAAGAGGGGTTGCTAAAGAAAAAACCTGTTTTTTTAGGGAAAATTCTTTTGGGGGGGAAAATCCCCTTTTTTGGTTTAAAAAAGAACCTTTATGTTTTTAAAATTAAATTTTTTCCCTTAAAAAATTAAAATTTATTTTAAATCTTTATAGACGATTCAAAATTTTCTTAATTTAAAAATTATAAATTTTTAAAGAAAAATTTTTCCAATTTTTAACCTAAACAATAAACAAAAAAACCCCAACGGTTTAAAAAAAACATTTAACCCCCAAAAGTAAAACGGCTCCCACAAAAAAGTTTTTCCTTTGCGTAAAAACCAATCAAGTGCAAAAAAAATTTTTTCAAAAGGGAAAAAATTTTTTTTTAAAACAATTCGCCCTTTTTGGAGGGGAAATAAAAAGGGGCCCCCCATTTTGGTGAATTTTTTCCATTTTAAAAAAAATTTCTTTTAATTTTTCTTTTAAAAACTTTTTTCGGCCAAAAAAAATAATTTCATAAAATTTCCCCTTGAATTTTTTAAAACTCAACCATTATTCTCTAAACCAATAAATAAAAAAAAAAAAAAATAAAAAAACTCTCCAAACGCTTTTTTTTTTCCCCCCAACCCTTTTTCCCAATCCTTTTATTCCATAAAATTTCCCTTTTGAGTTTTAAAAAAATTTGTGTTCTTTTTCAAGATTAAAAAGGCTTTTAAAATTTTGCCCCCCTTTTTTTTGGAAAACACCACCCCCTTTTTGTAAAATTTTTGGGATTTTTTCAATTTTCTACCAATATTTAGACCTATTTTCACCCCCTTTTCTCATCTTTTTTTACTTCCCCCAAATTTTAAAGGGGGTTTTGGATTTCCCGTTTCAAAATTTACCCTAAAATTTTACCTGCCAAAAACCCCAAAAGAAGGGGAACCAAATGTTCACTTTAAAACAAAAATTTTTTTTAAACCCCCCGATTTTAAATTTTAAAATTTAAATTGGGCCCCTTTTTATTTTTTTTAATTAAAGGGATAATTTTGTTTTGGTGTTTTTGGACCAACGATAGGTTAAAAAATGGGGAAAGGAAAATTTTCCGACTTTAGGCAAAAGCCCAAAAGGCGGGGAAAAAAATTTTTAAGTTGTTTAAAAAAAAACCTTTTTTTTTTAAAAATTGTTTTTAAAAATATTTTGAACAAATTTACCCTGCTTTTAATAAAAACTTCCAAAAACAAATTTAAATTGGTTTTATTTTTTATTTTATGGGTTTTTATTTTTACCCAAATAAAGTTTTACCAAAACCAAAAAATGTAACAAATTTTTCCCTTTTAATTGTCATTAAAAAATAAAAGAAAAAAATAAAAACATTTTAAAATTTAAAATTTAAAAAATTTTTATTTTTATTTAAAAGAAATAAGGGAAATTTTGGGATTTTGGGCCATGGGTTTGGTCCCACCCTTTAAAACACAACAAGCCAAAGCAAAAAATCCGGGCTTTTCAAAATCCTTTAAAATTTTGATTTTGATTGGGAAAGGGTTTTTTTTATAAACCCCCTTTTTTAGTAAGGGGAATGTTTTATATTTTTAAAAAAAAAAGTTTATTAAAAAATTAACTTTGGAAAAAAAAAATTTTTAATAAAATTTTTATTTTGGAAGTTTCAAAAAAAAGTTTTTTGAAAAATAAATTTTCCCCCAATAATTTTTTAACAAATTTTTAAACCAAACCAAACCCTTTAAAAAAAAAAAATAAAAACCAAAAGGGTTAAAAAAATCCTGAATGTCCCCCTTTTCCATATTTTGTTTCGGGGACATTTGATAGTCCTAGCCCCGTGTTCCTTTTTACCCAAAAGTAAAACAACCTTTTATTTTTTTGGAATTTGAATGATTAAACTTTTTTAAAACCCAGGGAAAAGAAAAGTCCAAAAAGGCTTTTTGGTATTTGTTTTTAAAATAAAATTTTTATTTATTACTACATTTGGGGAAAAACGGGTTTGGTTTTTGGTTTAGGGTTTTGGTTTGGGTTTTGGTTTTGGGGTTTTTTTAAATTCGTTTTTTATAAAACTCGGGAAAAGTTTTCAAAAAAGTTTTTGGCTTGGTTTCCCCCTAAATAGGGGGTTTTTTTTTTTTTGGTTTTTTTTTTAATAAATTTTTTTACAAAACTAAAAAAGGGATTGTACCCAAAACCATTTTGGGAAAAAACCGCATTTTAAAAATTACTCATGTTTTAATTTTTTTTTATCCATTTTTTCCACCTCACTGATTCCAATATCTTTTCACAGGTTATTTTTTTTTATGGTTTCCTTATGTGTTCAGTTTCAAAATAGAACCCCCCTTTTTTAAAAATTTTTTGGGTTTTTTTTTTGAAAAGGTTTATTAATTTTTAAAACCCCTTTGGATTTAATTTTTTTAATTTGCCTACTGGGTTTGGAAATCTTTTTTCAAATTCATTTTTTTTTAATTTTTTTAGGTTTTGGTTGGGGGGAAAAGAAAAAACCTATAATATAATTACCCGGGGGGGGGCACGGGTAATTTCGGGGTTGGGGCGGGCACTAAAACCCGCCGCCCAAGTTGCCATCCCCCTTTACCTAACTTTTTAAAGCCCCCAAAACCTTGCTTTTTTTTTTTTTTTTTTTTTTTCATTTAATTTTTTTTACACCCTTCCCCCCAAAACCAAAACCCCCCCCCAAAAAGGGAAAAATTTCCCTTTTCCACAATTAAAAATGACTTTTCATCCCCAAAAAAACCCCCTTTGGAAAAAAAGAAATGAACCAATAAACGGGGGGTTTTTTAATTTTTAAAATTGTTAAAGATTTTGTACCCAAATTTTAAACAGGCTTTTTTTAAAAATTATTTTTGGGGGTTGAAAGATTTTTTGAAAGCTGGTGAATTTATTTAATGAAAACGGGTTTTAAAATTTTAATTTTTTTCAATTTTTCTTTTAATTAAAGGAAAAAACCCTTTGGGAAATTTCATTTTTCCCCCCGGGTTTCTGTTTTATGTTTTTGGTAAATTGGGATTTTATACTTTAAAATTTAAAATTTTTTGACAAAAGATGTTAACTTTGGAGGGAAAAGGGGCCAGATTGGGAAGAAAAAAACCCCATTTTTTAATAAAATTTTTTGAAAAAAGGGGGAAAAATTTTGGCCATTTAAAAATTTTGTTTTGCTATTTTTTGAAAATTTCCAAAATTAATTTTATATTTTAAAATTTTAAAAAACAAACGAACTTTTCCCTACCCCAAAACCAAAAAAACAAAAAACAACAAAAAAAAAATTTCTCAGAAAATTTTTTCTGTCCTAAAAAAGGGAGGGTTTAACCCCTTTAACACTTTTGTTTTGTAAATGGATTTTTAATTTTATTTTGAAGTAATTTAGAATTTTTTTGGAAAAATTAAATGGGGGCTAATTAAATGTTTTAAAACCCATTTTTTTTCGAAGAAAATTTTTTGGGCAGTGGAGCCAGGGAATTTTAAAAGGGCATTTTTGGGGTTTTTTAGAGCACTTTTTTTTAGGAGATGTTGAAAATGGGGTTAGTTTTTTCTGGGGTTTTTAATTTGAAAATTTCTTGTTTTAATCGTTTTTTTCATATCTTTTTTTAGCTTTTCATTTTCGATTAAATAAAGGAATTAAAATTTCCCAAATTTTTATTTTTTAAGATTTTTGTTAACGGTTAATTAAAAAAATTTTTAAAAAATTTTTGTTATTTTAAATTAAAGAGCCAAAATTTTTTTTCCAAAATTTTAAAACCCAATTAAAAATTTACCCCCAAAAAGGTTTCGATTTATTTTTTTTCTAAAATTTTTTTCCCTCTTTTTTTTTTTTTCTAAAAAAAAAAAAAAGAAAATCCCAAAAAAAAAAAAAAAAAAAAAAAAAAAAAGAAAATTTTAAAAAAATCTTTCTTCCCCTTTTTTTTCCCAAAAAAAAACCAATAAAAACCCCCATTTTTTTTAAAAGTTTCCCAAAGAGGGGAAATTCCCCCTTGTTAATCTCTTTTGGGTTCCCGGGATAAAGAAAAAATTATAAAAATGCTTGAACCAAAAGTATTTGATAGAAGATCTAGATTTCCCCGGAAAAACCCCCAACGGGAAATCAAGTAGGTAAAACCCGGCATTTTTTTCCATGAAAATTTGGCAAAATGGGGAATAAAGCTAAGAAACCCTTTGCATTAAAAATATCATTTCAAAATTTTTTTGAGTTTTTTAGAGTTTGAGCATAGGTTTAAGAACCCGAGGGAAATTAATAAAATTTTAAGGGGTAAACAGGTGAAATATTCATTTCATTTTTAACCCCGTAACCCTAATTTTTCATGCAAAAATTTTTTCAAAAATTTCAAAGTTAAAAATTTTACATTTTTATTTTACATTAGAAAATGGTAAAATCTTTGGAAAATGCTAAGGGCTTTCGAACAAGCCAGGAAAAAACATTTTTCCCCCCAAATTTTCCCTTTCCAAAAAAAAGTCCCCCAAGAATCATTTGAAAAAAAAACTTTTTATTTTTTTAAAAACCCAAACATGCAAAATTTTTAAAATTTACTTTTTAAGTTAAATTTTTTTTAAAAAAAATTTTTTTTGCCTTTTCCCCTTAAAAGCTTTAAAAAGGGTTTTTTGGGAAAAACGAAAACAAAAAAGTGGTTTTCCAAAAAAATTTTTTTTGTAAAAAAGGGGGAGGTGAATTTTAGAAAAAGAAAAATTGTTAAAAGTTTAGTTTAAATTTCGTTTATTTGAAAACTTTAATGGGGGATCATTTGTTTTTTAACAAAATAAAAATTCAATAAAACCCCCGGTGGGAAATTTTGGGTTAATAAGGGTAAAAAAACCAAACCCCGTGATAGTTACACTAGAAAAACTTTTTAATTTTTTCGAAAAAAAAACCCTTTTTAACCCCAAAATTAAAGTTTTTATACGTATAAATTGTTTAAACGTAAATTGCTCAAAAATAATAGTATACAGTAGTAAAAATACCCCCAAAATTTTTTATTAATTAAGGAGCATACAAAATTGGGGTATTATTAAAATTAAAAAGCCCCAAAAAAAAATTTCCTTTTTTTTGTGAAAAAACGGAAAAAAAATCGAAAAATTTAAAGATTTACAGAAACAAAGGAAAAATTTTTAAATGAGGGCAACAACAAAGGGGTGATTAAATTTTAAAGCCAAAACCCCAATTTGCCAAAAAGGGCACAATTTCCCAACCAAAAATTTTTCCCAAAAAGGAAAAACCACATTTAAATTTAACAATTTTGAATTTTTTTTTAATAAAGTAATGTTTTTAAAAACAAAAGTTTTTAAAATTTCAAACCCCAAAAAAAAAAAGACCAAAAAAGGGGGGGCCATTCCAACCAACAAAATTTTTCCCAAAAGCATGTAAAATTTATTAACTTTTCTTTTTTTCTTTTGTTTAAAAAAATTTTTTTAAAAACATTTAAAAAAATTTTTTTTAGCAAAATAAAAACTGTGGCAGGGGAAAGAAAAAATACTTTTTTTACCCCTTAAAACCCGGTAATAACAAAATTTGGGAAAAGAATTCCAAAAGAGTACAAAACAACAAACATCTTGTTGACAATCAACCATTTTAAAAAAAGGGTTAAAAACAGTTAAATCTCTTTTTGGGATGGCCAAAGGTTTTAAAATTTTTTAATTTGGGGACCAAAAGTTTTTTTCAAATACAAAAAACTTTTTATTAAAATTTTTTAAAAAACCTTTTTTTTTTCGGGACCAAAAATGGCAAAAGGGGACCACCTAATCAAAAACAATATAATTTGAAAACCCTTTAAGGAAACGACCCAAAAACCTGGAAAATTCAAAATTCAGGGAACTTTTAAATTTATTGCCTGAAACTTTTTCCCAACAGCAAAAATAACCCTATTTCCCCCTTAAAAAGGTACAATAATTTGGCCCCGTTTAAATTATTTGGCACTTTTGAACCCCTTGTGTAAAATTACAAAACCACCAAAAAAAAATTCAGTCCATTGGATGAAAAAAATCACCCCAAAAAACATAAACCCCCTTTCAATTGGCACACTTTTTCCTTTTGGCCCCCTTTTTCTTTTAAAAGGGAAAATAAAAAAACCCCAAAAAAAACACTTTTGGGGGCAAATTTTCAAAAACCCCAAAAACAAAAAAATTTTGACCATTGGGGGACAATTTAAAAAAAACCCCCTTTTTCATTTAAAACTTTTGGGACATTATTTAAATTTTTTTCCCAAAAGCTTTAATTTTAACGTACCCAAAAAAACTTTTTGGGGACAAAATTACAAAGGGTTTTACTATAACTTTTGGGGGATTGGTTATCTTTAACAGGGCATTTTTTTTTTAAACGCAAGGGAACTTTTTAAAAACTTTGGATTTTGGGAAAAGGATGAATCCCAAAACTCTTTGTGTACAAATTTTTTTTAAAAAACACAAAATAAAAATTCCTTCCCCGGAGTCTTACAACAAAAAAAACATTTTTTCATTTTCAGTTTTTTAATTTAAAAATTTTGGGCCCCTTTTTTGTTTAAAAGTATTTTTCTTACCCAAAACAAACAGTTTGTTGATAAAAAAATTAAAAACAAAACAAAATTATGGAATTATGTAGTTTTCAACCCTTTTTAAAAATTTTTTTTAAACCTATGGCCCCTTTTTAAATTTTTATTTTTTGTTTAATTGGGAAAAACCCAAAAAAAAATTTTTTTTTCGCAAATATTCAAAACCAAACCAAAATAAAAATTAGTGACCTTTGGAATTAATTGACAAAAAAACAAATTTTAAATTTAAAACGCATTTAAAAATTTTCCCCCCTTAATTTATTGACAAATAAAAAAAACATTTTTATTAAAATTTTACAAAACCAACAAACTAAAAAATTTTTTTACCTTGGTATAATAGTCACACCCAAAATCCATTTCTTCATTTAAACCAAAATTCCATTTTAAAACTTTTACGGTTTTTTAAATTAATGGATCTAAAAAAAAACACCGGGTTTTTCAAAACCCAAGAATTTTTAATATTTTTTTCCTAAAAATATACCAAGTTCCAAAAAAACTTTTGCCTAATTTAAAATTTCTTTTGTTCCCTTTTTTATAAAAACGGGCCCCAAAAAAAAGAAATTACCAAACTACCTTTCCTTTTTCAAAAACACACCCCCAAAAAAAATTTTTGGGGGGCCTTGTCCCCCCAAAATTTTTGGTTCGAAAGCCCCCCTTTTCCATAATTTTTTTTTATCAAAACCCAGTTTAAAAGATAAAGTTTCCTTAAACCAACAAGGGGGCCCTTACCCAAATCGGGTTGACAACATTAATGAATTTTGGGAAATATTTGGGCCATTTAACCAAATTAGAGAAATAACCCCCTAACCATTCATAAAAAAACTTTTTGCAGAAGGGAAAAAGTTTTTGGGGGAACATTTTTTTGGGGGGAAAAAAGAAAAAGGACACCCCCTTGTTAAATTTTTATTCTACTATTTTTTTTTGAAAATCCAAAAATTACCAACCCAAAAATTAGTTTCTTTTTCTTTAACTTGAAATTTTAAATTATTTAACACTTGTTTTTTGTTTAAGTTAAAAATTTTTCAGGGGGGTTTTTAATTGAAGGTATAAAAGTTTTTTTACAAACTATGAATTCTTTTTATTATTTTTTTAAATTTTGGTAGAAACTTGTTTTGGGTTAAAAATTTTTGTTAATTCATGGCTTCTTTTTTAAAAGGGGGGGGCTTTTAGGGGGTTTTTTTTTGGGGCTAGGGTTAAAAGTTTGAAAATAAAATTTGGGGGGTAACCCGGGGCATTTATTGACCCCCACCCCTTAAAATTCTGGTAAAAAAACCAAAAGGGGGGAAACGTCCAATAAAATAGATTTAGAATAATTTTTAACAAAACTAAACGGGGGGATAAAAAACCCCTTTTAAAAAAGACAATTTTTTCAAAAAATCAAATTTTTTTCAATTTGGTCATTTTTTTAAATTTTTTGAAAAAAACGTTAAACTGGATTTAAAAAAACAAAACCTTTGGGGGAATTATCCCCTGCTCCGTATTCCTAAACGGTTCACAATTTTAAAAAAAAAAAAATTTCCATTCCTTAACTTCTTTCAATTAAAAAGGGAAAATTGTATTAAATTTTTAACCCTTCCCCCAATTTCCCCCAAAATTGTTTCAAGTTTTTTATTTTCCCCTTAAAAAGTTTTAAAAATTTCCTGACGCCCAAAAAATAAATTTTTTTTTTCTTCGTTTAAAAAAGTAAAATTTTTTTAATTAGACCAACCCAACACCATTTTTTAAACCCAATTAAAAAAAATCCCGTATAATAAAAAAACTTCCTTTTATCCCTTGCCCCCCCCCCCCCTTTTTTTCCCAAAAAATTACCCAAATTTTTACCTTTTCAAAATTTCAAAAAAAATCTAAAATTGGGCTAGGCCCTTCTTTCCGTATGTTCCCCCCCTGAAATTTTAACGGCCCCCTTAAAATTTCCTCATGGGTTTTTGACTAAATTAAAGCTTTTAAAAACCGTAAAATTTGGGGTTGTTTCTTTTTTTGGACTTTCTTTGAAGGAAAAAAAAAAATAAAAATCTATCCTTAAAACACCCACCTTAAGGAAAGGGGAAAGGGAAAAATTTTATTGTGGCAATTTAGTTCATTGGGGCATTTTAAAAAATTTGGAAAAATTTTGGGGTTAAAAAAAATATTTTTACAAAATTCTATCACAATCCTTTTTTAAAAAAATTTACCCCAAAAATTTTTTTTTTTCTGGGGTTTTTTTGTTGTAAGTACTAATTAGTTTTCACTTGGAGATTTTTTAAAAAATTTTTTCCGAACTTTTAACAAAAACTTTGTTTTAAAAAGTTTTACTAAAAAAAACAGTTGTAAAAATTTAAAAAAATTTAAAAACCCCATTTTAAAAGTGTATTTAAATTTAGATTTAAAAAACTATAAATTTCATGGACCTTGTTTTTAATTAGGGGTTTAAACCTATTTTTTTGAAATTTTTTGGGTGAAATAGGATTTAAAAGGGTTTTGAGAGTAAAAAACTGCTGGGAAAAATTTTTAAATTAAAGATTCTGTCGTTTTTATAAAAAAGATACTCATACCTTTGGCATTTTAGGCAGAAAAAAGGGAAAAAAGTTTTTTGAAAAAAATTTCCCCTTGAAAAGTTTAAAAATTTTAAAAAAAGTCTTATTTTATTTTAGAAAAAACTAATTTTTTTAAAAATTTAATTTGTTGGTTTTTTAAAGTAAAAATATGTAAAAAGGGATTTAGGAGACCCAGTTTGAAGTACTTTTTAAATACCCCGGGGGATGGTAAAATTTGAAAAGAACCCATAAAAATTATTTAATAAAGTTTTTGTAATTAGGAAGTTTTTTATTTTTTGTATTAAAAGTGTTAGGGAAAATTGGGGGTTTTTGATTTTGAGAATTTGGGGAAAAAGGGTTTAAAAAAATGGTTTAAAAAATTGTTTTTTTTATTAGGGCTTAAATTTTTTTAAAAAGAGACTAAAAAATTTTTTTTTGGGGGTTTAAAAAATTTTTTTCAAAAAGGGTTTTTCCAAAAAAAATCCTTACCAAAACTTTGAAGAAAAATTAAAAAAAAACATGGGGGCGGTTAAAATAAAAATTTTTAAATTTGTGAGGCCTTGTTTTTTGGGCCCAAACTTTATTTTTTTCCGGGTTAGGGGTTGGGGGGTTTTTACCTTTTTAAAAAATTTTAAAATTTGCTTTTCAAAAAGCTTACCCCTTTTTAATATTTTTTTAAAAAAAATTTTAAAATAATTTTAATTTTGTAGTTTTTGTGTAGCTTACTATTTATGTACTAAACTTCTGAATTCCTTAGTTTCGTGTACCGGGTGATCAGTTGTGTGTACTATTTGACGGATATACCCAAAAGTTGGGTACATAGAACTACAAAAAAGGCCCAAAAAAATAGAACAAAGGGGCACCCGATACACGGAACTAAGTGAATTCAAAAGTTGAGTACATTAAACTACAAAAAAAAAAAAAGGCCCACACAGAACTATAAAAAGGGGACAAGTTAGACACATTCTCATGTAATTTTTCCCAAAAATATATATCCAAAGAAGTTACATGGTCTTTTTCTTATACTGCAATCATACCTACAAAATACGAACATTTTAACGGGAATGGTGCAAGGGGTTGAAAAAGAACCCCGTTATAGGCCGAAAATAGGGCTTATAACGCCGGGCCCCCTACACCAGGGTTGGCGTTATAGCTGCGCCATAAGTGCATTTCCAATCTATAATCATTTCATTTTTTTTTAAATTTAAAATTTTGAAATAACACTGTTTTTGACGGTTAATTTTTTTTTTTTGATAATTTCCCTACGCCCTCCGTTTTAAAATTATAGTCAACATTTCTTTTTTTGGATGTCTAAAAAAAAATTGTCCCAAAATTTTTATTTTAAGTAAAAAAAAAGAAATTTAATAGGGGGGTATTCTTTTTTTGAGTTGGGTTTAGATTTAAAAGTGGACTTACTTTTATTAAATTTTTTTAAATTTTGTCCCCCCTGAAAAATAATTTTGGGGACGGAGGGAGTATAAAATTTTAAAAATGAAAATGTCAAAAAATATATATATATATATATATATATAAAAATATATATATATATATATATATAAAATATATATAAAATATATTTGAAAAGTGAGAAAAATAAATTTTTTATGGTAGATTATGAAAACACTTGAAAGTTCCCGGGTAAAAAAAGAAAAAAAAACAAAAAAAGAAGGAAACCCAAATTTGATAATAAATAGATCCAAACACACATGATCCTTTTTCAAACACACACACAACCGATTCAAACACACACACTCACCCTCACCCCCCACCACCGTCGCCCACCCGTCACCGTCACACCCCCCACCGGTCAAAAAAAAACATACCCCCGATAAAAAAAAAACAACCCCCGATCAAAAAAAAAAACATAATCTGATCAAAAACACATTTCTCCGATCAAAAAAAAACCCCAAAAACTATCAAAATCAAATAAAAATCGGATAAAAAAAATTTTCCCTGGATGCAAAACCGATCATCAGAAAGAACAACAGTAATTGTTTATAAGGGTTTTTTTTTTTAATTTTTTTTGTTATTTTAGTGCATCTTTGTGTAAATTATAATATAATTGTTGTTATTTTTTTAATGAAATAAAATATTTTAAAGGGATAAAGGGATTTTTATAAAGTTACAATTTAGTGGGAAACCCCTTTTTACTAATATGGTACAACATTTGTTTGTCTGAATAAGTACAAACACGATTCATGTTATTGCATTTGTTAGTAAAATTTGAGAATCATGTTATAAGTTACGGATTCTATTTATTTGATTAGCGCATCTAAAATAAGCGTTAGCGCATCTGTTAGTATGATTAGAGAATCATGTTATAAGTTAGGGAATCTATTTGTTTGATTAGCGCATCTAAAATAAGTTTTAGCACATCTGTTAGTATGATTAGGGCATCACGCGACTTGTTACGTCATTTGTTTCTATAATTAGTGCTTAAAAAAATGAGTTACGAAATCTCTTTTTGTATGATAAGTGCATAATGTTAAGTTAGGGCATCTTCTTGTTTTTCTTAGTGCATCAAAAAAATGTATTACGACATCTGTTAGTATGATAAGTGCATCAGGAATAGTTGTTACGACACCAGTTAGTAAGATTAGGGCATCAAATACGGCATCTGTTTATGTGATTATTGCATCAAAAATATGTTTAGTGCATCGTTGAACATATTAGAGCATCAATGAATATGTTTAGGGCATCAGTGATTATGATTATTGCATTGTTAAACATATTAAGGCATCGGTGTGTGTTTAGTGCATCTGTTTGTATGTTTAGTGCATCTGGTTGTATGTTTAGTGCATCAATGAATATATTCGGGCATCAATGAGTATGATTAGTCTAGTGCATCATTAGACATATTAAGGCATCAATGTGTATGTTTAGTGCATCGTTGGTCATAGTAGGGCATCCGTTTGTATGTTTAGTGCATCGCTGGGTTACACGGAAGTCGTATTGCGATAAGAATAGTGATAAGGATTCGGATAAAGTTGTTAGGATTGAACACACGGTTAAGGTGGTTAAACCTTTTGTACTTTGTGTGTATGATATATTGAGTTTATATGATTAAGAATGTGGAATCTACTTAATCACACTTAGAAGGTTATTTGTGTTATGGAAATGGAACAGTTGTGTTTGTTATATGTCAATGAACAATGAATGATTATCACCAAACGATTCAATATTATTAAGATAATAATACGAGTGATCTTGAGTTATCACTAGTGTGAAGGGATTATACAAACACTTGGGATGTTAATCTTAATAATGTGTTTGGGATATTTATGAATGAATGTGATTTAGTACGCGGAATTTACTATAAGACACTTAAAGGAACAAAGGTGGTGAATATGCAAACGTGAATTATTTAGAACAATGAACACAACATGAATAACACAAAACGATTCAATATTATTTATGAGATAATACGGGTGATCTAAACTATCACCGGGATTACAAAGGTAACCTTGAATCTTAAGTTTTTCTAACTTGTGATGTTTTTGTGTTTGTTCTTATCTAACAGTTATGAGTGTTCTAAAATAACATATGCATGGACTAACACTAATATCACTTAACTAAGATCTCTTTTATAGTCCAAGAGATCTTTACATATTGCTTAAAGTCTTAGCCCACTTACTTGGTTAACTTATCTTGAGTGTCAGTACATAAGATACAACATGTATCTATGTACACAACTTGTTAACTAAGCACATGGGGTAAGATATTATCTACCGTATATTGTTGACCAAAATACAATAAATATCTTTTCAATCTTATCCACTCAGCAGCAGGATGAATCACTGACCAGCAGTACCATTTTGCACTAACCGTACCTTTGAACTTGTACTAGCAGTACCTTCCTTGATCTTGGTCTAGCAGTACCTTTCTTGCTTTAGCATTACCTTGACTTTGAACTAGCAGTACCTTTATCTTAGATACTCTAACTTCAAGAATATTTAATTCCCAACAATCCTCCCCTAAACATGTGATGTAATACCTGAAATTTAAAAAGCATGTAAATGACCAAAATACCCCTGAAACCTAAAAGTTAATTAAAATCACTAATAAAGTTCCAAATTAATTCCGAATCTCTGGAAACAAACTACATATGAAGTAAATTAATTTCTGGGACAACATTATATTATTGTGAAAGTCCAAAAAAATATTCATGCACACAAATAATTATATAATCCGAAATATAATTTAATTTAAATTATTTATATTTTATAAAATCATTTTAATATGGATAAATACAACAATTAAATTAGGGAATTATACTAATAAATCAAATTGTGATTTTGTTGTGATTTAGGCCGAAAAATCTGAGCTTATTCCCTCCCCATATGTCGGTTTTAGTTTTATTTAATAAACCATATTATTTTTATAAAACCCTAATACCGAAAACCTTAAGATCGACAAAACTAAAATCCCCCATTCTCTCATTCGACTTTCTGAGCAAGAACAAGTAATTTTCTGGTGTTCATCAAAGATTAAAGAAGCTAAGAAAAATAGTAATTGGATTGTTGAAGCCTTGATTCGAACGTGGTGTATTATTTTGTTCGGTTTATATGCACGCAAGGTAAATAATTTCTTAAGCCAAATCCTTACGTTCTAAAATTGAACAAACATTTTTTTGATGATTAGCAGGTCGAATATAACTCAGGAAAAATGATAAACATGAATCATGCATACTAAATCAAGCGTACGAAAAGTAAAGAACTAAAACACACTTAATTCCCAAATATTGTTATACGATTTTCTGGAGGGTGTTCATAATTTTTACATGTTCTAATATGATTATATAAGTCTGGAAGAATAACTATTCGATTTGTGGAAGCTTAAACCTTTCGTTTTTAAATTATTTGTATTGTCGGGTTTATGAAAAATTAGAGAAAAATAGGAAAAACCCTAGAACCGATTAGGGCTAGGGTTTATATTATGAAATCTGGATAATTAATGCTTAACAATGATTGGGTAATGATTGTATGATGATTTGATGAATTAGGGTTTAGTTTTGAAAATAAAAAGTGTAATACGATTAGGGTTTAAAATTAGAGGGGTATGTTTTGCCAACTTTGAAACTTGTGAAGATATTTTTGTAATGTTATTTAGGTCAGTAGCAATGTATAAAAAATATAACATGAGGGTCCTATGTGTAAATATTGCAAGAAAAGAATTAAATTGTAATTATAAGGTACGAATCGTAATTAATTTAAGTTAAGGGACTAATATTGTAAATATTGAAACTTAAGGGGTCAAATGTGTCATTCTGAATAAATTATGTATTTAAAACAGTAACATGAGACATTTTCATATTAGACCTTTAAATTTGGTGAATTTGCACTTTAGACCCTAAAGTATGTAAAGTTGCTAAAATCAACCCTAGACTTTTGGAACTTGCTAAAAAGGTACCCTATATCCATAATATACTTAATTATGATTTAACCTAAGTTAAAATACTTTAATTTTCTAATTATGGGAACTTACTAAATTTGGAAACCTGCTTAAAATAGAAAGTTACTTAAAATGGAAGGATAACTGAAACCCCTTTGTAATTCTGTCCTCTACTCCTTTAGGTTCGAAGAGGGAGTGATTTGATCCCTGTCAGTTTTGCTACTCTTGTGTTCTTTCATTCGGGATAAGGTACAGATATTCTGCCCTTCTTGCAAGGTGCCTTCGTTCTCTTGAACTCTGATTTTGGATTCGTTTAGGATTCCCCAAGCCATTGCTATGTTCCCCTTGTATTGTGAACCTTGACTTGAACTTTTTCCTTGAACTCTTGTCTTAATCATTTGTTTCGAGCCCTGCCTTGGACCCTGTTATGTTTCCTTGATACTTGACATGACCTGTTCATAACCTGGTAACCTGAATATTTAGGACCCTGGGATACTTAAAGGTTCGTAGGATTTTATAACTACTTTTCTAAATTACATATGAAGAGGTTTGAAAATTGCTTTTAAAGACTTTCATTATGAAAACTGATTTAAAGACCACTTTATTTTAAAAACCATTTTAAAAGGATTACTTTTTAATAAATTGACATGAACCTTTTGGTATTTGACTTTCTGATATTGACCTCCTGATAGTGAACCCCTGCATTGATCTCCTGTCTTGAATCCTGATATGAACCCTGATATGAAATCTGATATGAAACTTGATATAAAACCTGACACTTGATACCTGACCTTGACCCACGGTTTGATACCCGAGCCACTATCTGTTTCACTAGGCATGAGGGTTTCATGTCCATGTCATTGATGCACCGATGGCATGACTCTAGGGCAGGAGAGTGATGACCTGTCCCGTCCCTGACCTGTTACTGATTTACTTGTTACGTAGAGGAAGACCCTGTGGCTTACTAGGGCGTATGCATGCATCCTAGACCTGACCTAATTTGTTTGTATTACTTGTATTATCTGGTGACTGACGAGTGTGTGCGATACACGTCTTTCACAATCCTGGGATCCCGTGACTCCAACCCCTGGAGGTATCCCCTCACCCTGTACCTGGTATGCTGAGGTCACCCCTCCATACACCCTGATATGTGATTTGATATGATATGTATTGTTTCTGGGCTCGTGGTGGATTACTGTTTATGTTACCCTATGACTTGATACTGGACTTGACCTGTTTTGACTTGGGCTGGTGGTGGGTTATGGTTTCCTTTACACTGAGCCATTGTAACCATTTCTTGATAACCTTTTCCATTGTCCTTTCTACTCTTGTTACACCTTGTGCCATTTCATTATTTCACCATCCCTTATTACTGCTTTGTATCGTTATATCTGTTCACTGAGCTTTCGTAGCTCAGCCGCATTTCTTTTCCTGCGGCAGGTTCTTAGTTGGAAGCTGGGTTTGGGGGGAGAGTACTTTGGACTTAGAAGACTTGATAGTGTTCTGAAGTAGAGGCTATTAGAAGGAATTGCATTTTCAAACTTAGTATTTAGTTTAGTTTCATTTGTAACCTTGTAATTCCAGTATTTCGTTTGTAACCTTTGAAATTTCTTGTATTACTATAGATGTATGTTTTGTTTGATCTGATATGAAACCATTATCGTGATATCTTAACCCTTGCCGGGTTGGGGTGTTACAATTATGGTATTAGAGAGACAGGCTGCGACTCGTAATACATTTACCCTTGACCTGTGAAGTTTGGACCACTAGGTTTCCACTGTAGGCGCTCATAAGATAACCTTTAAGTTTTGCTTTAGGATTCCCTATAGGAACTTAAGTTCTGACCAGTGAGGAATGGGTAGACTCTAAGGCTTTTGGTTAAGTATCATTGCTTCCGCATCACTCTGATTCGTGCTTTGCTTTTGGTTAGATCCTGTTGATACCACTTTTGGAAAGTGAAGGCTTATGCTCTGCACCACCTAAGTTTTGAAAACACTAAATCATGAAGGCATTGAAAGTGCATAATGATTGCCGACACTGTTTGATCCTTATCGTCAGATTCCTTTTGTTAATCTTTTGATAAAGACTCGCGTTTCACTCTGTTCGTTTTGTTAATCACCTTGATGCCTCTTCGGGCATTCTGAAAACCTCCCTGATGATGATATACTTGACACATTTTGTTATTTGTCTTTTGCTTTGATAAACGTCTATAAATCTTCTGAAACTATTTGATTTCGTTTCACCCATCTCTGTCCCTATGAGAAGCCTTGTGGTTGTGACCATGAGCATAAGAATGTTTTCCCTCATTTTTGAATGATAAAAATTTGATTCGTGATCCGTCTTTCCTTGGTTAGTTAAACTTCGATTCTATTCTGATAAGAAGTTGGTTGACTGAGCATTCCAATATTGGCAACTACCCTTCTATGTCTCACCTTTGGCGTTTGAAACAATTTTGAACTCCCTACTACAATTACCTATTATTAAACCTTGGCTATCACTATTATTTTCCCTGCCGGACCTGGAGTTGACAACAACGGCAGCTACCCTGAAGAGTGAAGACATTAGCGATGCAGAAGAAGAAATTCTAGTCAAGATGGCGAGCCTGGAGCTGATGAAGACATGCAGTCTCACTTTCCTATTCATCTTGGTTGTACTAAGATGAATTAAGAGCGGAAGCAGACTGGATGATGAAGAGATTTAAAGATCGTGCCAGAAATCCACGTTACTCCATCACAGTTTCAAGAAGAAGTGCCGAAGGCTTGAGGGACCAGACTCAAGTTTATCACCCCCTTCTCAGCGTATGATCAGATGGACAAGCGTAGACAGACTACTCGGACTTGGAGGAGATTTTGAAATCATGTATTTGAGTGGACGATTTTGGTTGGATGAGTTGCTTTCGTGAAGGACGAGGTTATTGACGGCGTGTTCACTTCTGCGTAACCCACTTAAGCTTCCGTTACCTGATGATAAGATCTTTCGAATGATTCGGGTCCTCCGTTAGTATTTTCGTTTGGTGTTCTTTCTGCGTATGTTGGATGACGATTTTGTATGAAAATTTTGAGGTATTGTGAAAGACCTGACGCTCTGGACGACGTACTTCTTTGATGCTTATTAATTCCGTTACGTTATTTGTACGATCTGTATCCCTGATTTTTGAATTTTAGTGATGACCGAGTTGGACCAACCCTAGAGTGTAGAATGGACTGTTAGGTGGTTGATAGATGCTTATTCACGACTTGAGATAAAGTATGACCATCATGAAGGTATACTCATATGACGCTAGTATTATGACGAGTAGCTAACGTGATAATACTTACGTCATATGACGTACCCTCATTGTGATCATAGGATATTTTGAGGAGTGCCTTAGAAACCTTAGAAATTCTGATATCTGATTGAGACTTTAGGATTCGTTCTGCCTCTGCGCTTAAATCTGTTTTCACCGTTTTGCGATTTGATACGTCTGGATTCTCGACACGCGTTTGCTGACCTCTGTACTTCCGATAAGAATATTAGGTCCTGTTGTAGGATTTTCTGCCGTTTGATGTAATCAAACAATCTGTTTTCCGTCTGTATAGATTCTATCTGCTAATATGAACGAGTACACCTATGTTTTGCCATATATACGTCTAACATTCGATGAATCTGTTCATAATGATCTGTTGTGAATTATGGTCTGTCCGTTCTGAAGAAACCGAAACTATTTTGATTATCAAGAGAGAATCATGAGAAACTAGTCATTCACATTTCCGTTCGCGGTCCGTTATCTATTCTGTTTCGTTTCACTTCAATTTTCGAGGACGGAAATTTTTTTTAGAGGGGAAGAAGTTGTAATACCTGAAATTTAGAAAGCATGTAAATGACCAAAATACCCCTGAAAACCTAAAAGTTAATTAAAATCACTTATAAAGTTCCAAATTAATTCCGAATCTCTGGAAACAAACTACATATGAAGTAAATTAATTTCTGGGACAACATTATATTATTGTGAAAGTCCAAAAAAATATTCATGCACACAAATAATTATATAATCCGAAATATAATTTAATTTAAGTTATTTATATTTTGTAAAATCATTTTAATATGGATAAATACAACAATTAAATTAGAGAATTATACTAATAAATCAAATTGTGATTTTGTTGTGATTTAGGCCAAAAAATCTGAGCTTATTCCCTCCCCATATGTCGGTTTTAATTTTATTTAATAAACCATATTATTTTTATAAAACCCTAATACCGAAAACCTTAAGATCGACAAAACTAAAATCCCCCATTCTCTCATTCGACTTTCTGAGCAAGAATAAGTAATTTTTTGGTGTTCATCAAAGATTAAAGAAGCTAATAAAAATAGGAATTGGATTGTTAAAGCCTTGATTCGAACGTGGTGTATTATTTTGTTCGGTTTATACGCACGCAAGGTAAATAATTTCTTAAGCCAAATCCTTACGTTCTAAAATTGAACAAACATTTTTTTGATGATTAGCAGGTCGAATATAACTCAGGAAAAATGATAAACATGAATCATGCATACTAAATCAAGCGTACGAAAAGTAAAGAGCTAAAACACACTTAATTCCCAAATATTGTTATACGATTTTCTGGAGGGTGTTCATAATTTTTACATGTTCTAATATGATTATATAAGTCTGGAAGAATAACTATTCGATTTGTGGAAGCTTAAACCTTTCGTTTTTAAATTATTTGTATTGTCGGGTTTATGAAAAATTAGAGAAAAATAGGAAAAACCCTAGAACCGATTAGGGCTAGGGTTTATATTATGAAATCTGGATAATTAATGCTTAACAATGATTGGGTAATGATTGTATGATGATTTGATGAATTAGGGTTTAGTTTTGAAAATAAAAAGTGTAATACGATTAGGGTTTAATATTAGAGGGGTGTGTTTTGCCAACTTTGAAACTTGTGGGATATTTTTGTAATGTTATTTAGGTCAGTAGCAATGTATAAAAAATATAACATGAGGGTCCTATGTGTAAATATTGCAAGAAAAGAATTAAATTGTAATTATAAGGTACGAATCGTAATTAATTTAAGTTAAGGGACTAATATTGTAAATATTGAAACTTAAGGGGTCAAATGTGTCATTCTGAATAAATTATGTATTTAAAATAGTAACATGAGATATTTTCATATTAGACCTTTAAATTTGGTAAATTTGCACTTTAGACCCTAAAGTATGTAAAGTTGCTAAAATCAACCCTAGACTTTTGGAACTTGCTAAAAAGGTACCCTATATCCATAATATACTTAATTATGATTTAACCTAAGTTAAAATACTTTAATTTTCTAATTATGGGAACTTACTAAATTTGGAAACCTGCTTAAAATAGAAAGTTACTTAAAATGGAAGGATAACTGAAACCCCTTTGTAATTCTGTCCTCTACTCCTTTAGGTTCGAAGAGGGAGTGATTTGATCCCTGTCAGTTTTGCTACTCTTGTGTTCTTGCATTCGCGATAAGGTACAGATATTCTGCCCTTCTTGCAAGGTGCCTTCGTTCTCTTGAACTCTGATTTTGGATTCGTTTAGGATTCCCCAAGCCATTGCTATGTTCCCCTTGTATTGTGAACCTTGACTTGAACTTTTGCCTTGAACTCTTGTCTTGATCATTTGTTTCGAACCCTGCCTTGGACCCTGTTATGTTTCCTTGATACTTGACATGACCTGTTCATAACCTGGTAACCTGAATATTTAGGACCCTGGGATACTTAAAGGTTCGTAGGATTTTATAACTACTTTTCTAAATTACATATGAAGAGGTTTGAAAATTGCTTTTAAAGACTTTCATTATGAAAACTGATTTAAAGACCACTTTATTTTAAAACCATTTTAAAAGGATTACTTTTTAATAAATTGACATGAACCTTTTGGTATTTGACTTTCTGATATTGACCTCCTGATAGTGAACCCCTGCATTGATCTCCTGTCTTGAATCCTGATATGAACCCTGATATGAAATCTGATATGAAACTTGATATAAAACCTGACACTTGATACCTGACCTTGACCCACGGTTTGATACCCGAGCCACTATCTGTTTCACTAGGCATGAGGGTTTCATGTCCATGTCATTGATGCACCGATGGCATGACTCTAGGGCAGGAGAGTGATGACCTGTCCCGTCCCTGACCTGTTACTGATTTACTTGTTACGTAGAGGAAGACCCTGTGGCTTACTGGGGCGTATGGATGCATCCTAGACCTGACCACATTTGTTTGTATTACTTGTATTATCTGGTGACTGACGAGTGTGTGCGATACACGTCTTTCACAATCCTGGGATCCCGTGACTCCAACCCCTGGAGGTATCCCCTCACCCTGTACCTGGTATGCTGAGGTCACCCCTCCATACACCCTGATATGTGATTTGATATGATATGTATTGTTTCTGGGCTCGTGGTGGATTACTGTTTATGTTACCCTATGACTTGATACTGGACTTGACCTGTTTCGACTTAGGCTGGTGGTGGGTTATGGTTTCCTTTACACTGAGCCATTGTAACCATTTCTTGATAACCTTTTCCATTGTCCTTTCTACTCTTGTTACACCTTGTGCCATTTCATTATTTCACCATCCCTTATTACTGCTTTGTATCGTTATATCTGTTCACTGAGCTTTCGTAGCTCAGCCGCATTTCTTTTCCTGCGGCAGGTTCTTAGTTGGAAGATGGTTTGGGGGGAGAGTACTTTGGACTTAGAAGACTTGATAGTGTTCTGAAGTAGAGGCTATTAGAAGGAATTGCATTTTCAAACTTAGTATTTAGTTTAGTTTCATTTGTAACCTTGTAATTCCAGTATTTCGTTTGTAACCTTTGAAATTTCTTGTATTACTATAGATGTATGTTTTGTTTGATCTGATATGAAACCATTATCGTGATATCTTAACCCTTGCCGGGTTGGGGTGTTACAATTATGGTATTAGAGAGACAGGCTGCGACTCGTAATACATTTACCCTTGACCTGTGAAGTTTGGACCACTAGGTTTCCACTGTAGGCGCTCATAAGATAACCTTTAAGTTTTGCTTTAGGATTCCCTATAGGAACTTAAGTTCTGACCAGTGAGGAATGGGTAGACTCTAAGGCTTTTGGTTAAGTATCATTGCTTCCGCATCACTTTGATTCGTGCTTTGCTTTTGGTTAGATCCTGTTGATACCACTTTTGGAAAGTGAAGGCTTATGCTCTGCACCACCTAAGTTTTGAAAACACTAAATCATGAAGGCATTGAAAGTGCATAATGATTGCCGACACTGTTTGATCCTTATCGTCAGATTCCTTTTGTTAATCTTTTGATAAAGACTCGCGTTTCACTCTGTTCGTTTTGTTAATCACCTTGATGCCTCTTCGGGCATTCTGAAAACCTCCCTGATGATGATATACTTGACACATTTTGTTATTTGTCTTTTGCTTTGATAAACGTCTATAAATCTTCTGAAACTATTTGATTTCGTTTCACCCATCTCTGTCCCTATGAGAAGCCTTGTGGTTGTGACCATGAGCATAAGAATGTTTTCCCTCATTTTTGAATGATAAAAATTTGATTCGTGATCCGTCTTTCCTTGGTTAGTTAAACTTCGATTCTATTCTGATAAGAAGTTGGTTGACTGAGCATTCCAATATTGGCAACTACCCTTCTATGTCTCACCTTTGGCGTTTGAAACAATTTTGAACTCCCTACTACAATTACCTATTATTAAACCTTGGCTATCACTATTATTTTCCCTGCCGGACCTGGAGTTGACAACAACGGCAGCTACCCTGAAGAGTGAAGACATTAGCGATGCAGAAGAAGAAATTCTAGTCAAGATGGCGAGCCTGGAGCTGATGAAGACATGCAGTCTCACTTTCCTATTCATCTTGGTTGTACTAAGATGAATTAAGAGCGGAAGCAGACTGGATGATGAAGAGATTTAAAGATCGTGCCAGAAATCCACGTTACTCCATCACAGTTTCAAGAAGAAGTGCCGAAGGCTTGAGGGACCAGACTCAAGTTTATCACCCCCTTCTCAGCGTATGATCAGATGGACAAGCGTAGACAGACTACTCGGACTTGGAGGAGATTTTGAAATCATGTATTTGAGTGGACGATTTTGGTTGGATGAGTTGCTTTCGTGAAGGACGAGGTTATTGATGGCGTGTTCACTTCTGCGTAACCCACTTAAGCTTCCGTTACCTGATGATAAGATCTTTCGAATGATTCGGGTCCTCCGTTAGTATTTTCGTTTGGTGTTCTTTCTGCGTATGTTGGATGACGATTTTGTATGAAAATTTTTAGGTATTGTGAAAGACCTGACGCTCTGGACGACGTACTTCTTTGATGCTTATTAATTCCGTTACGTTATTTGTACGATCTGTATCCCTGATTTTTGAATTTTAGTGATGACCGAGTTGGACCAACCCTAGAGTGTAGAATGGACTGTTAGGTGGTTGATAGATGCTTATTCACGACTTGAGATAAAGTATGACCATCATGAAGGTATACTCATATGACGCTAGTATTATGACGAGTAGCTAACGTGATAATACTTACGTCATATGACGTACCCTCATTGTGATCATAGGATATTTTGAGGAGTGCCTTAGAAACCTTAGAAATTCTGATATCTGATTGAGACTTTAGGATTCGTTCTGCCTCTGCGCTTAAATCTGTTTTCACCGTTTTGCGATTTGATACGTCTGGATTCTCGACACGCGTTTGCTGACCTCTGTACTTCCGATAAGAATCTTAGGTCCTGTTGTAGGATTTTCTGCCGTTTGATGTAATCAAACAATCTGTTTTCCGTCTGTATAGATTCTATCTGCTAATATGAACGAGTACACCTATGTTTTGCCATATATACGTCTAACATTCGATGAATCTGTTCATAATGATCTGTTGTGAATTATGGTCTGTCCGTTCTGAAGAAACCGAAACTATTTTGATTATCAAGAGAGAATCATGAGAAACTAGTCATTCACATTTCCGTTCGCGGTCCGTTATCTATTCTGTTTCGTTTCACTTCAATTTTCGAGGACGAAAATTTTTTTTAGAGGGGAAGAAGTTGTAATACCTGAAACTTAGAAAGCATGTAAATGACCAAAATACCCCTGAAAACCTAAAAGTTAATTAAAATCACTTATAAAGTTCCAAATTAATTCCGAATCTCTGGAAACAAACTACATATGAAGTAAATTAATTTCTGGGACAACATTATATTATTGTGAAAGTCCAAAAAAATATTCATGCACACAAATAATTATATAATCCGAAATATAATTTAATTTAAGTTATTTATATTTTGTAAAATCATTTTAATATGGATAAATACAACAATTAAATTAGGGAATTATACTAATAAATCAAATTGTGATTTTGTTGTGATTTAGGCCAAAAAATCTGAGCTTATTCCCTCCCCATATGTCGGTTTTAGTTTTATTTAATAAACCATATTATTTTTATAAAACCCTAATACTGAAAACCTTAAGATCGACAAAACTAAAATCCCCCATTCTCTCATTCGACTTTCTGAGCAAGAATAAGTAATTTTTTGGTGTTCATCAAAGATTAAAGAAGCTAATAAAAATAGGAATTGGATTGTTAAAGCCTTGATTCGAACGTGGTGTATTATTTTGTTCGGTTTATACGCACGAAAGGTAAATAATTTCTTAAGCCAAATCCTTACGTTCTAAAATTGAACAAACATTTTTTTGATGATTAGCAGGTCGAATATAACTCAGGAAAAATGATAAACATGAATCATGCATATTAAATCAAGCGTACGAAAAGTAAAGAGCTAAAACACACTTAATTCCCAAATATTGTTATACGATTTTCTGGAGGGTGTTCATAATTTTTACATGTTCTATATGATTATATAAGTCTGGAAGAATAACTATTCGATTTGTGGAAGCTTAAACCTTTCATTTTTAAATTATTTGTATTGTCGGGTTTATGAAAAATTAGAGAAAAATAGGAAAAACCCTAGAACCGATTAGGGCTAGGGTTTATATTATGAAATCTGGATAATTAATGCTTAAAAATGATTGGGTAATGATTGTATGATGATTTGATGAATTAGGGTTTAGTTTTGAAAATAAAAAGTGTAATACGATTAGGGTTTAATATTAGAGGGGTGTGTTTTGCCAACTTTGAAACTTGTGGGATATTTTTGTAATGTTATTTAGGTCAGTAGCAATGTATAAAAAATATAACATGAGGGTCCTATGTGTAAATATTGCAAGAAAAGAATTAAATTGTAATTATAAGGTACGAATCGTAATTAATTTAAGTTAAGGGACTAATATTGTAAATATTGAAACTTAAGGGGTCAAATGTGTCATTCTGAATAAATTATGTATTTAAAACAGTAACATGAGATATTTTCATATTAGACCTTTAAATTTGGTGAATTTGCACTTTAGACCCTAAAGTATGTAAAGTTGCTAAAATCAACCCTAGACTTTTGGAACTTGCTAAAAAGGTACCCTATATCCATAATATACTTAATTATGATTTAACCTAAGTTAAAATACTTTAATTTTCTAATTATGGGAACTTACTAAATTTGGAAACCTGCTTAAAATAGAAAGTTACTTAAAATGGAAGGATAACTGAAACCCCTTTGTAATTCTGTCCTCTACTCCTTTAGGTTCGAAGAGGGAGTGATTTGATCCCTGTCAGTTTTGCTACTCTTGTGTTCTTGCATTCGGGATAAGGTACAGATATTCTGCCCTTCTTGCAAGGTGCCTTCGTTCTCTTGAACTCTGATTTTGGATTCGTTTAGGATTCCCCAAGCCATTGCTATGTTCCCCTTGTATTTGAACCTTGACTTGAACTTTTGCCTTGAACTCTTGTCTTGATCATTTGTTTCGAACCCTGCCTTGGACCCTGTTATGTTTCCTTGATACTTGACATGACCTGTTCATAACCTGGTAACCTGAATATTTAGGACCCTGGGACACTTAAAGGTTCGTAGGATTTTATAACTACTTTTCTAAATTACATATGAAGAGGTTTGAAAATTGCTTTTAAAGACTTTCATTATGAAAACTGATTTAAAGACCACTTTATTTTAAAACCATTTTAAAAGGATTACTTTTTAATAAATTGACATGAACCTTTTGGTATTTGACTTTCTGATATTGACCTCCTGATAGTGAACCCCTGCATTGATCTCCTGTCTTGAATCCTGATATGAACCCTGATATGAAATCTGATATGAAACTTGATATAAAACCTGACACTTGATACCTGACCTTGACCCACGGTTTGATACCCGAGCCACTATCTGTTTCACTAGGCATGAGGGTTTCATGTCCATGTCATTGATGCACCGATGGCATGACTCTAGGGCAGGAGAGTGATGACCTGTCCCGTCCCTGACCTGTTACTGATTTACTTGTTACGTAGAGGAAGACCCTGTGGCCTACTGGGGCGTATGGATGCATCCTAGACCTGACCTAATTTGTTTGTATTACTTGTATTATCTGGTGACTGACGAGTGTGTGCGATACACGTCTTTCACAATCCTGGGATCCCGTGACTCCAACCCCTGGAGGTATCCCCTCACCCTGTACCTGGTATGCTGAGGTCACCCCTCCATACACCCTGATATGTGATTTGATATGATATGTATTGTTTCTGGGCTCGTGGTGGATTACTGTTTATGTTACCCTATGACTTGATACTGGACTTGACCTGTTTCGACTTAGGCTGGTGGTGGGTTATGGTTTCCTTTACACTGAGCCATTGTAACCATTTCTTGATAACCTTTTCCATTGTCCTTTCTACTCTTGTTACACCTTGTGCCATTTCATTATTTCACCATCCCTTATTACTGCTTTGTATCGTTATATCTGTTCACTGAGCTTTCGTAGCTCAGCCGCATTTCTTTTCCTACGGCAGGTTCTTAGTTGGAAGCTGGGTTTGGGTGGAGAGTACTTTGGACTTAGAAGACTTGATAGTGTTCTGAAGTAGAGGAAATTAGAAGGAATTGCATTTTCAGACTTAGTATTTAGTTTAGTTTCATTTGTAACCTTGTAATTCCAGTATTTCGTTTTTAACCTTTGAAATTTCTTGTATTACTATAGATGTATGTTTTGTTTGATCTGATATGAAACCATTATCGTGATATCTTAACCCTTGCCGGGTTGGGGTGTTACATGTGAACCATTTCAAACATGTTTTCTGAATTAAATGAGGACTTGTGAAGATCTTTCAAACACTTCATGAATCTGAACTATTCTTCTATTCTGAACTAATCTGCTTTGTTCTTCTTTTGACTTTAGCAATATCAAAACATTGCTCCAATCTTTGGACTAAAAGATGGTGCAATTTCCTTGGATGGAGGAATTATAAGAGGCAATGATGCTGTGTATCTTGGATGCTTGTTTCAACAAGTGAAATCATCTAACCAGCATGCCTTTGCAAGTGATGAACAAACATAATGAACTGAAATTGAAACTTTCCTTCGTTTGATCTAGATAGAACTTTCTCCTTTAGGAATGCTTCATCCCTTCTGAATATATGATCTATTCTTATCATTTTCAACCTCTATGTCATCATCTTGTATGCTCTTGTCTTCTCCTTCCATAGCATTGAGTTTTTCTTCCTTTTTCTGGGTTATTATTTCCTCCCCTGAGATTGTTACCTCCCCTGAAGCAAATAAATATTTATCCTCCCCTTGTTTGGAAGATCTCACTATGTACCAAAATATCTTTCCTTATCATCTGATCCATCAAATAGAACTTGTTGTCAGACAATATTGTACATGAAGCCATCAATTCCTTAAGAGTTTAAGTTACTGCCCTCATCACTTCTAGGTGTGTTAACTCCTATGAGAGGTGAATCAGTGGACATTTTGATTCATGATCCATCAATGGATGGTTTTTGTGAATCTTTTGAAAATCCTTGTTTAAGAAATCATTTGACTTAGTAGTATGTTCATGATTTTAGAATTGAAAAATCATACTACTTTCAACCATTTTGAAGGGATCAAGTGTATAACAGACACTTAATCAGCATTTCGGTTTAAAGCAACCTCTGGTTGTGTGAGAACCAATGTTTTTTCAGTTATAAATAACTGCCTGTGTGAAGATAAACCTATTCAAAAGGCTTTCTTGACAGGGTTTCCAGCTCATAGCAATTATTGCCTCTAACACAAGTGTTAGATTCACCTTTACTAGCTATTCTTTCTATCAGATGTCCTCAGACTTGCACATTATACTTAAAAGTATAAAATGATAGAAAGTGAGTTGCATCAGTTACTATCTGATCAACTAAGTCATCAATTCAATGTGAAATATCATAACTAGATTTCAAGAAAGAAGTTTTAAGGAGTTTTGAATTCCCAAACTCAGTCCATCATAAACCTAAACATGTTAGCAGCCAACATCAGCATTGTGTTGCTTCCATTTCACTTGAAATTTCCTTTGTGTTCACATATTCATACCTGAAATTGTTAGTCTAAAAACAAAAGAACAATGTACAAAGTACTTGTCTTGTATTAGAATAAACATAGAACTAACTGTATGAATAACACAATTTACATTTGTACTAGCAGCACCTTGTGTGCTTAGCAGTACCTTATGATACATTAGCAGTACCTTATAAATCCAGCAGTACCAACAAAAATTTATTTACATAAACATATTATTTGAAAATTTTAAAGATTAAGCATTCCAATACTTGCTACCAAGTACTGAAACCTTCCAACATCAAAAGCTTTTGTTAGTAGATCTGCAAAATTATGTTCTGAAGCAATTTTCATTACTTGAATTAATCTTTTCTCATTGCAATCTCTAATAAAGTGATGTCTAATTTCAATGTGTTTTGTTTTAGAATGTTGCACTGGATTTCTAATAATACAAATTGTACTACTATTATCAATATGAATAACAGTGTTTTAGAAATTGTACCCATAATCAAGGAGTTGGTTTTGAAGCCATAGAACTTGACTAGAGCAACTTGCAGCAGCTATATATTCAGCTTCAGTTGTTGAATTTGCCACACTTGTTTGCTTCTTACACTGCCATGAGACAAGTCTACACCCAAGGAATTGACATCCTCCAGTTGTTGACTTTCTGTCCAAGCTAGCACCAGCATAATCACTATCCGAATATGCTACCAAGTCAAAAGGATATTCCCTAGAATACCATATACCCAACCTTGGTTGACCTTTGAGATATCTAAAAATTCTCTTGACTGCAATTAAATGAGAAACCTTTGGAGTAACTTGAAATCTTGCACAAACACAAACAGGAAACATGATATCAGGTCTAGATGATGTAAGGTACATCAAAGAACCTATCATAGATCTGTAAGTGTGTACATCCACACTCTCTCCATCTTCATCTTTCAGAAGGTGCTTCTCAGAGTCCATTGGTGTGCTTGCTATTTTTGAATCAGCAAATTGAAATTTTCTAAGTATCTCTGCAACATATTTGTCTTGACTAATAAATATGCCTTCAGATGATTGCTTAACTTGCAAACCCAAAAAGAATGTAAGTTCCCCCATGGAACTCATCTGAAACTTATCTTTCATATGCTTCTCAAATTCTAAACACATATCTTTCCTAGTAGATCCAAAGATAATGTCATCCACATACACCTGCACTAACAGAAGATCCTTCTTGTGCTGTCTGATGAATAGTGTCTGATCAATCTTTCCTCTTTGAAATCCATTTTCTAATAAGTAGGAAGCTAGCGTTGCATACCAAGCTCTTGGTGCCTGATGAAGGCCATATAGAGTTTTAACTACTCTGTACACTTTATTTGGATGTAATGGGTCAATGAAGCCTGGAGGTTGTGAAACATACACCTCTTCTTCAATTTTACCATATAAAAATGCACTTTTGACATCCATTTGGTAGACTGTGAAGCCTAAAAATGAAGCATAAGCTAGAAACAGCCTAATTGCCTCAATCCTTGCTACTGGAGCATAAACCTCATCATAGTCTATTCCTTCTTCTTGTGTGTACCCTTGGGCTACTAATCTAGCCTTATTCTTGATCACAATTCCCCTTTCATCCCTTTTGTTCTTAAAAACCCATCTAGTGCCAATTACCTTCACACCTGTAGGTAAATCAACTAGCACCCAAACCTTTTGAATCTTGAACTGAAGAAGCTCTTCTTGCATAGCCTCTAACCAGCTTGAATCATCTAGGGCTTTCAGAATTGTCTTTGGTTCAGCTTGTAAGAGAAAACATACAAACAAGCAAGAGTTTGAAAGCTCATGCTGTTTTGAAGCATAAAGGGCATCAAGAAGCCCTTGTTGGTCTGAAGACATCAATTGTTGTCTTGTCTTCACACCTGACTGTATATCTCCAATCACATGTTCCAGGGAGTGAACTTTGTGAATTCTTGTTTGTGGAGTGGAAGGAACTTGATAATTTGATGGAAGATTGTTGAAATCCACCTCATCTTCTTGGAACTCTGCATCTTTTGAGTTTGAAGGACCAGCAGTATCTTCAAATGAACTAGCCGTACCTCCAAATGTACCAACAGTACCTTTATAGATACTAGCCGTACCTTGCTCTGTCTCAGCAGTACCATCAACATTTGAAATATTGAGTTGTTCTTTTGTTCCATCATCCTTGTTTTCATCTTCAACATCTCCTGTAGCTTTACTAGAAGAAGATTCATCAGTTGTTGAAGTTGATTCCATAATTGTACTTGACCATATTGGCATTATCACATCATGTTGATCTTTCTCTAACTCTGCCTCATTTGTTGCTTGTGAACCTGCAAAATCATTAGTTTCTGCAACAAAAGGCACATAATTCATTGAATTTGTTAGATACTCTAGATCAAATAGCCATTTTGGTCCTTGACCTTCTACATTGGATTTGTTTTCTAGAAACTCCACATGTAGGTTTTCCTCTACTATTTCTTTTCTTGTGTTGTATACTCTAAAAGATTTGCTATTAAGAGAATAACCAACAAAGAATCCTTCATCTGCCTTACCATCGAATTTTCCTAAATGGCCCAAGGTATTGAGAACTGTCACATGACATCCAAAAGGTCTAAGAAATCCTATTGCAGGAGTTCTACCATTAAAAAGTTCATATGATGTCTTATTGTGAGGCTGCACAACTAAAACTCTATTTTGAACATAGCAAGCAGTGTTGACTGCTTCAGCCCAAAAGGTTATTGGTAGCTTAGAATCAGCTAACATTGTTCTAGCAGCTTCAATTAGTGTTCTATTCTTTCTTTCAGCTACACCATTCTGTTGTGGTGTTCTAGCAACACTAAATTCTCTCCTAATACCTTTTTGTTTGCAGAAGTCATCCATAACTCTATTCTTAAACTCTGTCCCATTATCACATCTAATGACTTTTACTTTCTTGCTTACTTGGTTTTCTATCTGTGTAATGAAGTCCTTAAGGATGCTTGATGTCTCATCCTTAGTGGCTAAAAAGAAAACCCATCTAAATCTACTATAGTCATCAGTAATAACTAGACAATATCTCTTATGCATTATGCTCATTACTGAAACAGGTCCAAATAAGTCCATATGAAGCATAAACAAAGATTGATTGATAGAGTTAAAAATCTTGGGCTTACAAGTGGCTTTGTGTTGTTTGCCTTTTAGACAAGCAATGCATGTTTGATCATTCTCAAATCTTTTGTGAGGTAAACCTCTTACCAAACCATTCTTAACAATTTTATTTATGGTTTTGAAGTTAATATGACCAATCCTTCTATGCCATAACATAGACTCATCTAATGTGGCCTTTGCAACAAGACAAGTTAAATTCTTTTTAGGAACAATATTTTTCATGTCTACACTATACATATTGCCCTTTCTAGGAATTCTAAGAAGTACTTGACTTTCATCAGGCATCTTAAAATCAGGAGAAAGTACAAGACATTCAGTCTCACAGAAAAGAACATTGTTCTTTTTGTCACACATTTGTGAGACACTAAAAAGATTATAATTTAGCTCTTTTACATAGTACACATCTTCAAAATCTAAATTTCCGGTTTTGATTGTACCTTTACCAGAAATTTTACCACGAACACCCCCTCCAAAGGTAACATATCCTCCATGAAAGCTTCAAAATCTGAGAGATAAGACATGTTGCCTGTCATGTGCCTTGAACATCCACTATCTGAGTATCCTTGATCCTCTTGGTTATCACTTGAATGTTCCTGCACATAAATAAGAGTGTTAGTTTCTTTTGGGGATAATTAGTCCTGCTAGTACACTTAGCACAACATTCAACTGTTTTCAGAACAGTTTTAGCCTTTGTCTTAATCTCTATACTTTTAGGACTGGGTGGTCCTACTTTGTTTCCTTTCTTTGAAACAGTCTCTTTTTCCTCATTATCAGATGTCCAATCGTCAATAATTGGAGCATCTGAGCTCTTATCATTGAGCACCTTTTTGTTAGAGAGTGAAGCATCACTAGCACTCTCAAAAGGTTCACTTTTCTCTACAGGTTTCTCATTATTTAATGGTTTATTGGTGAATTCATGTGAACCTAATTCTGCAAGATCTAAACCTGGGGGACAAGGGATTCCTCTGTAAGGAGGTGGACAAGTCTTGTATCCAATCCCAGATTTGATTCTCTTGTTCATTTGATTTTCAACTATCCTTCTATTACAGTCAGAAGCATTTTCTAATGTGGTAACAGTTAGTTGAATATTATCCTTTGCCAGTTTCACTTTAGCAAACTCAGTTCTTAACAGGTTTATTTCAGCATCTTTCAAAAATATTTCCCTATTAAGAATGCCTTTAGTGTCAGAAAAAGTGAGTTCATTTTCCCTAAAGTGGATTATCTGCTTCTCAAGTTTGGCCATACCACACTTATGATTAACTAGGTCTTGATGAGTTTTTCTTTGTTCTACTTTCAGTTCATCATAAAGTTTTATTAAAGTTTCTAATTCTTCAAAAACTTTACAAGTATTAGAACATTTAGTAATTTGTACCTCAGGATTGGTGAAAGCCATCAAAGTCATTTCATTTGAAGTTGACTCCTCTTCACCCATAAAGCTCCAATCAAAACCCAGCCCATCAATAGCTACCATAGCTTTAGGCTCAGTGATTTCCACAGCCTTGCTCTTGTTCTCAAAGTTTCCTTTGTTCTTGTTCTCAAAACCTCTTCCCTTATCATCCTGCTTCTTTGGTCTTCTACACTCTCTTGAGTAGTGACCCTTCATGTGGCAGTTGTAGCACTCCACTTTAGACTTGTCATACCCAGCAGGCTCATTACCATTAATGGTAATCTTCTTTCCAGTCCTCATCAGAAATTTCTTAGCCCTCATGCTAAGAAGTGAAATTTGCCACTTTATGTCCATTTCCTCAAGATCTTCATCATTGATCTCTTGAATATCTTCAAAAGTCAATATGGAACCATTGTGTTATGATGTCAGGAAAGCACAACCGATTGTTTCATCTAGAATTGTTTTGGTACTGCTAGAAGTATTGGCAGTACCAAAATTTGTGTTGGCAGTACCTTCTTCTACACCATCTTTTTCTTCATCTACTATCCTTGAGGTGCTGGGAGATGTCACAAAGGCCATATTCCCTGAGCTTGAATTAGTAGACTTCTTCACTTCATGCTCTACTATCTTGAAGTTGCTGTAAAGATCATTAAGACTCATGTGATCAATATCTGGTTTGTTTTTCCAGACAATGACATGCATGGCCCATTCAGAGGGTAAACTCCTAAGGAATTTGGAGTTTAAATCTTCTTGAGATATCAGCACTTCATGAATGGCTAACTGACTTGAAAGCTTTTGTAGTCTATTGAACATGCTGTCCAAAGACTCAATTGTTGTGGCTGAAAAGTTTTCAAACTTTTGTTTGAGGAGAGTTTTCTGAGTTTTCTTGGTGGCATCATTTCCACCAAATCTAGCCACAATAGCTTGAAAGAGGGTTATAGCACATTTGTACTTGTTGAAGATCAAAAGCTGGTCATTTGAAATAGACATGAGAAGCATACTCCTGGCCTTAAGATCATTTCTCTTTTGGATTCTTTCTTCTGCGGTAGTTGGGTTCACTTGCACATTTGTTACTATTGCATCGTTCACTGTGGAGGTGGTGATTGTAGGTTTGAATGAGTTTCCTTCTTCAATAATCTCCCAAAGTGCATAGTCTTGCACTTGGAAGTATTGCTCTACCCTCAGTCTCCACATCTCAAACTCATTTTGTTTGAGTAATGGAAGTTTTGCAGACACATTGGTTTGAATGTGTTCAACGTCCATTGTTCTTTTAAATCGTAAATATCAGCCTAGCTCTGATACCACTTGTGAAGGGATTATACAAACACTTGGGATGTTAATCTTAATAATGTGTTTGGGATATTTAGGAATGAATGTGATTTAGTACGCGGAATTTACTATAAGATACTTAAAGGAACAAAGGTGGTGAATATGCAAACGTGAATTATTTAGAACAATGAACACAACATGAATAACACAAAACGATTCAATATTATTTATGAGATAATACGGGTGATCTAAACTATCACCGGGATTACAAAGGTAACCTTGAATCTTAAGTTTTTCTAACTTGTGATGTTTTTGTGTTTGTTCTTATCTAACAGTTATGAGTGTTCTAAAATAACATATGCATGGACTAACACTAATATCACTTAACTAAGATCTCTTTTATAGTCCAAGAGATCTTTACATATTGCTTAAAGTCTTAGCCGACTTACTTGGTTAACTTATCTTGAGTGTCAGTACATAAGATACAACATGTATCTATGTACACAACTTGTTAACTAAGTACATGGGGTAAGATATTATCTACCGTATATTGTTGACCAAAATACAATAAATATCTTTTCAATCTTATCCACTCAGCAGCAGGATGACTCACTGACCAGCAGTACCATTTTGCACTAACTGTACCTTTGAACTTGTACTAGCAGTACCTTCCTTGATCTTGGTCTAGCAGTACCTTCCTTGATCTTGGTCTAGCAGTACCTTGACTTTGAACTAGCAGTACCTTTATCTTAGATACTCTAACTTTAGAATATTTAATTCCCAACAACTAGGGTTACAACTTTGAATCTTATGTTTCTATATTTTGTGATATTGTTTTTGTTCTTTGTTCTTGAGAGATATATTTTGCACTATAAGTTTTAACACACACTATTGGACACATATCTCTAGTATTAGATCTTTCTTTTATATCACAAGAAAGATCTTTTACAATATTGATAAGTCTAGTCGAACACTTGCTTTGAGAGTGTCAGTCATTAAGATACATCTTGTATCTATGTTTACAACTTGTTCTGTGAATATAACATTATGACTGATCACATGGGGTAAGATATTATCTACCGTATATTTTTGACTAAAATACACATAATATCTTTTCATACTTATCCACTCAGCAGCAGAACGTACATTAGCAGCAGCAAGGTTAACGCTAGCAGCAGAATCCTTCAGCAATAGAATGTTAAGCCTAGCAGCAGAATCATTTAACGCTAGCAGCAGGAACAAACACTAGCAGCAGGAACCAAATGTTCTAGCAGCAGAATCACACTTAGAGTATTTCTTTGAATAGAACCCGATATTAAACTTCTTGAATATTTAATTCCCAACAATCCTCCCCTAAACATGTGAATCCATTTCAACATGTTTCTGAATTAAATTATGGATTGTGAAGATCTTTCAAACACTTATGTTCTTCAAGATTGAATATCTTTCTCAGTGACTTATCTGCTTTGTTCTTTGACTTTAACAATATCAATACACATCTTCAGTCTTCAAACATTGAACTAAAAGATGGTGTAATTTCCTTGGATGGAGGAATTATAAGAGGCAATGATGCTGTGTATCTTGGATGCTTGTCTCAACAAGTGAAATCATCTAACAGCATACCTTTGCAAGTGATGAACAAACGTAGTGAACTGAAATTGAAACTTTTCTTCGTTTAACCTAGATAGAACTTTCTCCTTTGGAATGCTTCATCCCTTCTGAATATATATAATACTCCAGAATAAGCTCTATTCTTGTCATTTTCAACCTCCATGTCATCATCTTGTATGCTCTTGTCTTTTCCTCCCTTTCACTGGTTAATCTTCCAAATTTATTTCCTCCCCTGAGATGTTTCCTCCCCTGAGATGCAAATAACATTTTATCCTCCCCTGTTTGGAAGATCTCTCACAATGTATCTTTCCCCATCATCTGAGCTATCAATTAGAACTTGTTATCAGACAATGTTGTACATGTAGCCATTAATTCCTTAAGAGTTTAATTTGCTGCCCTCATCACTTCTAGGTGTGTTAACTCCTATGAGAGGTGATTCATGGGGCAATAACTCATAATCCATCAGTTGATGGTTTTCTGAGTCATTTTTATTTCAAAAATCCTTTTAAGAATAATTTTGACTTTTAGCAGTATGCATATGATTTTATTATGAAAAATCATACTGCTTTCAACCATTTTGAAGGGATTAAGTGTATAACAGACACTTAATCAAGATTTCGGTTTAAAGCAACCTCTGGTTGTGTGAGAACCAATGTTTTCAGTTATGTATAACTGCCTGTGTAAAGATAAACCTATTCAAAAGGCTTTCTTGACAGGGTTTCCAGCTCATAGCAATTGTTGCCTCTAACACAAGTATTAGATTCACTTTTACTAGCTGTTCTTTCTATCAGATGTCCTTAGACTTGCTCATTATACTTAAAAGTATAAAATGATAGAAAGTGAGTTGCATCAGTTACTATCTGATCAACTAAGTCATCAATTCAAAGTGAAACATCATAATCAAGTTTCAAGAAAGAAGTTTTAAGGAGGTTTGAAATTCCTAAACTTTTTCTATCATGAACCTATTATGTCAGCAACTAATATTATCATTTTGCTGCTTCCATTTCACTTGAAACATCCTTTGTTTTCATATGATCATACCTGAAATTGTTAGTCTAAAACCAAAAGAACAATGTACAAAGTACTTGTCTTGTATTAGAATAATCATAGGACTAACTGTATGAATAACACAATTTAAATTTGTACTAGCAGCACAAACTTTTGTAATAGCAGAAGTATCTTTTAAAACTAGCAGCACAATCAAAAATTTATTTACAAAAACATAAAGTTTAAAATCATTGAGGATTAAGCATTCCAACACTTGCTACTAAGTACTGAAACCTTCCAACATCAAAAGCTTTGGTTAGCAGATCTGCAAAATTGAATTCTGAAGCAATTTTAAGAACTTGAATTAATCTTTTCTCAATGCAGTCTCTTATAAAGTGATGTCTAATTTCAATGTGTTTTGTTTTAGAATGTTGTACTGGATTTTTAATAACACAAATAGTACTACTATTATCAATATGAATAACAGTGTTCATAAAATTGTACCCATAGTCAAGAAGTTGGTTTTGAAGCCATAAGACTTGAACACAGCAACTTGCAGCAGCTACGTATTCAACTTCAGTTGTTGAAGTAGCCACAGTTGTTTGCTTCTTACACTGCCATGAAATAAGTCTACACCCAAGGAATTGAAATCCTCCAGTTGTTGACTTTCTGTCCAAGCTAGAACCAGCATAATCACTATCCAAAAATGCTACCAAATCAAAAGGTGATTCCCTTGAATACCATAGACCCAACCTAGGTTGACCCTTGAGATATCTAAAAATCCTCTTGACTGCTGTTAAATGAGAAACCTTAAGAGTTACTTGAAATCTTGCACAAACACAAACAGAGAACATGATGTCAGGTCTTGATGATGTAAGATACATCAAAGATCCTATCATAGATATGTAAGTGTGTACATCCACATTTTCTCCATCTAAGTCTTTTGGAAGAGGCTTCTCAGAGTCCATTGGTGTGCTTGCCATTTTTGAATCAGCAAAGTTGAACTTCCTTAGTATCTCAGCAACATATTTATCTTGACTAATAAATATGCCTTCATATGACTGTTTAACTTGCAAACCCAAAAAGAATGTAAGTTCCCCCATGGAACTCATCTGAAACTTATCATGCATAAGCTTCTCAAACTCCAAACACATCTCCTTCCTTGTAGATCCAAAGATAATGTCATCCACATACACCTGCACTAACAGAAGATCCTTCTTGTGTTGTTTGATGAAAAGTGTCTGATCAATCTTTCCTCTTTGAAATCCATTTGCTTTGAAATAGGAAGCTAGTGTTTCATACCAAGCTCTAGGTGCCTGATGAAGGCCATAAAGAGCCTTTACAACTCTGTACACTTTGTCTGGATGGTCAGGATCAATGAACCTTGGAGGTTGTGAGACATACACCTCTTCTTCAATTGTGCCATATAGAAATGCACTCTTGACATCCATTTGGTAAACTGTGAAGCCTAAAAATGAAGCATAAGCTAAGAAAAGCCTAATTGCCTCAAGTCTTGCTACTAGAGCAAAAACTTCATCATAGTCTATACCTTCTTGTTGTGTGTACCCTTGGGAAACTAATCTAGCCTTATTCCTAATCACTATGCCCCTTTCATCCCTTTTATTCTTGAAAACCCATCTAGTGCCAATTACCTTTGCATCCTTAGGTAAATCAACTAGCACCTAAACTTTCTGAATCTTGAACTGAAGAAGCTCCTCTTGCATAGCTTCTACCCAGCTTGAATCATCTAAGGCTTTCAGAATGTTCTTTGGTTCAGCTTGTGAGAGAAAACATACAAACAAACAAGAGTTTGAAAACTCATGCTATTTTGAAGCATAAAGGGCATCAAGAAGCCCTTGTTGGTCTGAAGACATCAGTTGTTGTCTTGTCTTCACACCTGAGTGTACATCTCCAATCACATTATCTAGGGAGTGGACTTTGTGAATTCTTGTTTGTGGAGTAGAAGGAACTTGATAATTTGATGGAAGATTGTTGAAATCCACCTCATTGTCTGAGAATTATGCTTCTTTCATTTCTGAAGGGCCAGCAGCAGAATCATTTGGCCTAGCAGCAGAATGATTAAGTCTAGCAGCAGAATCACCAGCAGAAACAATTTGTTGTTCCTGAGTTCCATCTTCTTTCCTTTCATCCTCAACACCTTCTTTAGCTTTGCCAGAAGAAGATTCATCAGTTTTTGAAGTTGATTCCACACTTGTACTTGACCATATTGGCATCCAAACATGATCTTGGTTTGTCTCATTTTCTAACCTTGCCTCATCTGTTGCTTGTGAACCGGAAAAATCATTAGTTTTTGCAACAACAGGTACATAATTCATTGATTTGGTTAGAGATTCAAGATCAAATAGCCATTTTGGTCCTTGACCTTCTACATTGGATTTATCTTCCAAAAACTCCACATGTAGATTTTCCTCTACAATCATAGTTCTTGTGATGTATAATCTAAATGCTTTGCTATTAAGAGAATATCCAACAAAGAATCCTTCATCTGCTTTACCATCGAATTTTCCTAAATGGTCTAAGGTATTGAGAATTGTCACATGACATCCAAAAGGTCTAAGAAATCCTATTGCAGGAGTTCTACCTCTAAAAAGTTCATATGATATCTTATTGTGAGGCTGTATAACTAAAACTCTATTTTGAACATAGCAAGCAGTGTTGACTGCTTCAGCCCAAAAGGTTATAGGTTGCTTAGAATCAGCTAACATAGTTCTAGCAGCTTCAATTAGTGTTCTATTCTTTCTCTCAACAACACCATTCTGTTGTGGAGTTCTAGCAACACTAAATTCTCTCCTAATACCTTTTTGTTTGCAGAAATCATCCATAACTCTATTCTTAAACTCTGTCCCATTATCACATCTAATGACTTTCACTTTCTTGTCTACTTGGTTTTCTATCTGTGTAATGAATGTCTTAAGGATGCTTGTAGTCTCATCCTTAGTAGATAGAAAGAAAACCCATGTAAATCTGGTATAGTCATCAATTATAACAAGACAATATCTCTTATGCATTATACTACTTACTGAAACAGGTCCAAATAAGTCCATATGAAGGATAGACAATGATTGATTGATAGAGTTAAAAATATTGGGCTTACAAGTGGCTTTGTGTTGTTTGCCTTTAAGACAAGCAATGCATGTTTGATCATTTTCAAATCTTTTGTGAGGTAAACCTCTTACCAAACCATTCTTAACAATCTGATTTATGGTTTTAAAATTAATATGACCAAGCCTTCTATGCCATTTCATTGATTCATCCAATGTGGCCTTTGCAACAAGACAAGTTAAATCCTTTTTAGGAACAATGTTCTTCATGTCAACACTGTACATATTGCCCTTTCTAGGAATTTTAAGAAGTACTTGACTTTCATCAGGCATCTTAAAATCAGGAGAAAGTACAAGACATTCAGTCTCATAGAAAAGAACTTTGTTCTTTTTGTCACACATTTGTGAGACACTAAAAAGATTATAATTTAGCTCTTTTACATAGTACACATCTTCAAAATCTAAATTTCCAGTTTTAATGGTACCTTTACCGGAAATTTTGCCACCAACACCTCCTCCAAAGGTAACATAGCCACCATCTAATGTTTGAAAATCAGAAAGATATGACTTGTTTCCTGTCATGTGCCTTGAACATCCACTATCTGAGAATCCTTGATCTTCTTGTTGATCAATTGAATGTTCCTGCACATAAATGAGAAGTATTAGTTTCTTTTGGGGACCCAAGCCATTACTGACTTGGATCTGCCTCTTGCATCAATGTAATTTAATCTTTTAAGGACAGTTGATGCAACATTGGATTTAAGAATCCAACATGCTGAGGCCTTAACAGCATTTTCCCTGTTTCCCTTGGCAGCAGAATGAACTGATTGCTTAGCAGCAGAAACTGCTAACATTTCAGTTCTACCCTTTGGTTTCCAAACTTGTTTTTGAACCACTGCTTTTGTTTGAATGGGCCTTAGAACAGTCTTTGGTGCATGCTTGAAAAATGTTTTTGCACCCTTAGTTGTTGATTTTGGGTTAACAGTCATAAATGGTCGAGCAGCAGGAACAATTAGTCTAGTAGCAGGAACCATTTGTCTACCAGCAGGATCTGTGTTTGAGACTGTTCTGGGTTTTATTCTATTAACACTAGAACTAGAGTGAAAATGAGATTTAGGTGTTTGCCTTTTGTAGTTCACTCTATTGTTTTCATACCCAGTTACCCAATGGTTGCAGAAAGCTGCAAGATGGTCAAAACTACCACATGTGTAACAAGCTTTGTTATAAAAAGCAAAGTCATCACCTAGTTGAAGAGACTTGAGGTTATTCCAATTCCTTTGGTTACCTCTGGGCTTGTTGGTGGTTCTATATTGCTCACAATATCTAACTAACAAAGGACACCTTGTCCTGATAAAGTAAAGTTTTATCTAAACTTTCCCTTACTTTTTCTATCTTAGGACTCTTAGTGGCCTTAGAACCATATTCCATTATTGGTTCTTGAAACTCAGCAAAACCTGTGTGTGCTAGGTCTAACACCTGGAGGTGAAGGAACACCTCTATATGGTGGAGGAACAGATTTGTATCCTAAACCAGACTTAGCTTTATCGATTACTTGAGCTTCCCAAATCTTATTCATTCCTTCTGAGGCATGAGCTAAAGCATCTACAGTTATCTTAACATTTTCAGTTTTATTATTGGCTTCAGCTAATTGTTTACTTTGACTAGTAAGTAATTCATCTCTAAATGCTATGCCTCTTTTTAGAGCATTTAAATCATCAGTAAACTTACATTCATTACCTTGAAAATGTGCAATTTGTCTTTCAAGTACACCTATAGCTCTTTTATGATTACTTAAATTAGCTAAGGCAATAATTAGTTCTTCTCGCCTATTATTAGCTTTTCTTTTAAGTTCTTCATTTTCTTGAAGAGCAGAACATGATTCAGAACATTTGGTTATGGAATTTACCTCTGAATCAGAGAAGGCCATTAGAGCAGTCTCAGTGGCCACAAGAGCAGCATTTGTTGGTGCTTCCTCTTCATCAGCCATGAAGCTCCAGTCATAGTTAACCCCATCTATGGCTAGCATAGCCCTTGGTTCTTCAACTGTGACTTCCTTCTTCTTCTCTTGCCTATACCATGTGCTTCTATTATCCTGCTTCCTTGGGTTTCTACATTCTTTAGCAAAGTGTCCTAACCTGTGACAGTTGAAACACTCTACTTTCTTCTTATCAAACCCAGTAGTTTCATTACCATCAATGGTAATCTGCTTACCAGTTCTCTGCCAGAACTTCTTAGCCCTCATGCTAAGCAAAGCAACCTGACATTTGATGTCCATCTCTTCCAAATCATTATCATCCAACTGATCAAGATCTTCATGAGTTAGAGAAGAACCACTAGTTTGACTAGACATGAATACATAGAACGATGGATCTCCAAGTCCAGCAACATTCTTCTATGAACTAGTAGAAGGACCACCATAAATAGCAGTAGAAACACTTCCATCTTCATCTACCTCTTCTGATTTACTAATACTAGGAGATGACAAGAGTGCCACATTCCCAGAGCTAGTACTATAGATTCCAGACTTCTTTAGACTTTGTTCAACAATTTTGAAGTTATTGAACAAATCATTGAGTTTCATGGTTTCAATATCTGGCTTGTTCATCTAGACAACCACATGAGTATGGAACTCATCAGGTAGACTTCTCAAAAACTTCATGTTGGGATCTTCCTTTGCTATCTCAACACTCAATACACTTAGCTGACTGACAAGCTTGTGTAATCTAGAAAACAGCTTATCAAGAGATTCATTGCTATTTGAACTGAAATTTTCATATTGTTGTTTCAGCAATGTCTTTTGTGTTTTCTTGGTAGTTTCATTGCCACCAAACCATGCACAAATCTCTTCAAAAAGAGTTTTTGCATCTGGATACTTGCTAAAGGATAGCATCTGTTCACCAGGAATGGTCATAAGCAACAAGTTTCTTGCTTTTTGATCATTTCTCTTCTGTATCCTTTCTTCATTTGAAACTGGTCCAGTATTTCTTTTTCTTACTGTTTTGCCATCAATGATAGCATCTGAATAGCCTAGTGAAAAAGAATCACCATATGTAATGATATCCCAGAGAGCATAATCTTGAACCATAAAATATTGCTCAATTCTCAACCTCCATAGCTCAAACTCATTTTGTTTGATCATGGGCAACTTTGCAGCAACATTTGTAGCAGTATCCTGAACATCCATTTCTTAAGCTTCTTCTTCTAAATCAATAATATCAGCCTTGCTCTGATACCACTTGTTAGGATTGAACACACAGTTAAGGTGGTTAAACCTTTTGTACTTTGTGTGTATGATATATTGAGTTTATATGATTATGAATGCGGAATCTACTTAATCACACTTAGAAGGTTATTTGTGTTATGGAAATGGAACAGTTGTGTTTGTTATATGTCAATGAACAATGAATGATTATCACCAAATGATTCAATATTATTAAGATAATAATACGAGTGATCTTGAGTTATCACTAGGGTTACAACCTTGAATCTTATGTTTCTATATTTTGTGATATTCTTTTTGTTCTTTGTTCTTGAGAGATATATTTTGCACTATAAGTTTTAACACTCACTATTGGACACATATCTCTAGTCTAATATCTTTCTTTTATATCACAAGAAATATCTTTTACAATATTGATAAGTCTAGTCGAACACTTGCTTTGAGAGTGTCAGTCATTAAGATACATCTTGTATCTATGTTTACAACTTGTTCTGTGAATATAACATTATGACTGATCACATGGGGTAAGATATTATCTACCGTATATTGTTGACTAAAATACACATAATATCTTTTCATACTTATCCACTCAGCAGCAGAATGTACATTAGCAGCACCAAGGTTAACACTAGCAGCAGAATCCTTCAGCAGTAGAATGTTAAGCCTAGCAGCAGAATCATTTAACGCTAGCAGCAGGAACAAACACTAGCAGTAGGAACCAAATGTTCTAGCAGCAGAATCACACTTAGAGTATTTTTTTGAATAGAACCCGATATTAAACTTCTTGAATATTTAATTCCCAACAAAAGTTCTGGTGCATCTTGGAATGTCGGCATTGAAAAATGGTACTGATAATGGGAGTAGTCAAGGTTCGATTCGTCATATGGACAGGGATGTTTGTGAATCAGGAGAAGATTCGGGGAACTTTCAGTTGTATAAACGTCCTTTATCTTATTCACATGTAGTGACTTTGTTCTTTCCTGGAGACCTCTAGTGATAAATGATCACATGTTGGCTATAGACCAGTTGCTATTAGGTACAAAATTATTTTGTTTTCACTAAATTTTCATAGAGTATTTAATTACAGAAAGTAAATTTGCTTGTAATCTCATCGATTAGTCAAGGTAGCTTTAATTCGTTAACCAATGCTTTGTGTTTATGCTTCTGGTTCTCAATTGAGTATTTAGTGTATCCGTTTGTATGCTTTGTGTCATTTTTGATGAAAACCTTCTGGTTCTCAATAGGATAATGTTTCACTAATTGTTGTTCTAGAAGCGAAAATTCAGTAACCAAGGTGTTGATAATCATGGAAAACGGTAACTTGTTTGTGTGGTAAGATCTACGATACATACATCTAATATTCACATTCACTTAAATAGAAATATTCAAATTCAATTATGTTAATGCACCACACAAATTCATTTGTGTTGGTCGAAAACGGTAAATAGTTTGTGTGGTAAGATCTATGATACATACATCTAATATTCACATTCACTTAAATAAAAATATTCAAATTCAATTATGTTAATTCCGTCGAACGATGCACCACACAAATTCATTTGTGTTGGTGCATTAATTATGCTTTTGCAGCCTCTTTATTATCTTCTAATGTTGAGGGTGAATCTCAAAACAGATTTAGGTAGGTTGTTGTAGCATTTTTCTTGTATCAGAAACGAACAGTTGTGTTTGGTCATCCTATACCTTTTTATGCTGGAAAGTGAACTTTTTTTGTGATTCTTATGTTTGAAATGAATGACGTGATTCTGTTTTTGGTTCCATGCAAATTAAATCTCACATGATTGCTTCAGTTTGAAGCAGCAAATGGATTCCTCAAAGTACTTAGATCTTACTGCATCTTATATTAGTGCATCTGTACTTAGATCTTACTGCATCTGTATTATATATTACTGCATCTGTTTTCAAATGTATGTTCTCAGTTTGGTTTGGTTTGGTTTGTCTTGATGATGCAGCAATTGTCGGTGAAGAAAGAAAGGCATGGAGCTAGCAGTTAGCATAAGTCTATTTTCATCTCATGTGCAAGAAATACGTGTACCTTTGCAGGTATTATCACATGCTTTTGCTTACTTTAGAAATAGTCAATCTGTGATTGTTTAATCGCGAACATGTCAAACAAAAAATCTAGGAAACTAGGAACGTTCACCCGACATTATTTTTTTGACTTTTTCATTAAGTATGATAATAGGAACTTCAGTACTGCAATTTACAAGTTTTATGGGATTACTCGAACTTCAATAATGCAAGCTGTATGCACTTATTCGCATACCCTAAAAATGCACTTTTGGGCCTCTTTCAACCTATGTATTCAAGTGTATCTTGGTTGATTTGCAGACACAATGATGAAGTTTGCTTCTTGTTTGTTGCATGAAACTAAGTATGAAATAACCCTTTCTTTAGCCCACTTACATGTATGAAATTTCTGTTTGTGTTAGGTTCCTATTATCAAGATGTATATTTAGTGTATCCGTTTGTATGTTTAGTGCATCTATATATTAAAATGTGATAAAATTTTCTTTGTGTGCTGCCATTTCACGAAATGGGCGATTAACATAGTTTTTTTTTTGTCTGTTTTGCACTAAGGGTAAAAAGAAATCAAGATGTGGATCTTTTACTACATTTACATATTGCATTTCTATAAAAATTTCAGTCGGTCTTGGAAAGTGATAAGTCAAAATCCAGAATTTGTTTTTCTTATTAAGTCGCCAAAAGTGTTTACTTTTTAAAAAAACCTGATCCCAGCCATGTGGTTACTCTCAATCTTAGGGGGTTTTGTTAATTGCTTATTAGCTGCTACAGTTGGTTCAGATCCTGACATTGATATTTCTATTCAGTTTTAGACATATGTTTGCAGTGCATACCGAGGATTTACCGTTACTTCAATGAAATGGACAGGTACTTTAGTGCACCTGTTTGAGAAAAGTTAGATATTAGGGCATCTATGAGTATGATTAGTGCATCGAATAGGTAGATATTAGTGCATCCATTTGCGTTTTTAGAGCATCTGTTTGGACATATTAGCGTAGAGATCTTTATGTATGCAAGTAATTATTTTTCTTTGGTAACCATGGTGTCCGATTGTTGGCTGACTAAATGAATAGGTCTAAGAGTCTGTATTGTCTCCCGTCACGAAAGAATCAGCTAGGGCCTTGTACCACCAAGAGTTGTTTCGTCAGGTATTACTCCCTTCTGACGGTACTTGAAACTTTATTCGTCAATTGTTGTATCTAATAATTGTTCATGTAGAAACTAGAAACAACTGAGGTAAAACACAAACTGCTATTCTATGATAAATTTTCATAATAATATCTTTAAGTTTGATAATGTTTAACCTTGTTCATTATAAACTTAGTTGGCTGATTTAATGAAAATTCCATTAGAGAGAGCTGGTGGAATAATGAATATGATAGATATACATTGTCTCTTTAATTGCATCCATTTAAAGTACTTTAGTGCATCCATTTGGTGATATATGTATGCTAAAATACGCATCTGTTTTAGATCTCAGTTTTGATGCTAACTAATTATTTGTCTTTTTTGTTTTTGTAGTCGACCAATGGAGGAAGATGCACCCATAAGTTATTTTTATTAGTTGAATTAATTTGTTATTTTGGTTCGTTCTTATACAAAAATGTGTTTTGTTATAGACAAAGAATGAAGAGGAGGAATTTAACACTGGGCCGTTATCTGTCTTGATGATGAGTGTTAAGAATAATACTCAGGTAACGCATCTTTTCAACGTTCGTTGTTGTTTATTTGATGCACACGTCCCCTTTTTTGGGTTGTTGTTGTTGGTTACGTTTCATACGGTTCGTTTTTTTGGGACTTATAAGCTTATATTAGTTTATTGTGTCATAACAAACTTATTTAAACTCACAAGTTTATGAATAAGCTGTAAATTTGAGCTTTATGAAATATAAGACGAAAACAAATAAGCTCATAAATAATCACCCCCTTAGAGATATTAGAGCTTTATTTGAGCAGCATAAGCACGGAAAAAGAACTTGAAAGTTGAAACAGATTATAAGTTGGATGTGAGCTTATAAGTATGGAATTGCATACTTGTTGAGGTTTTTGAGACCTTTGTAATAAGTAGGTATTATAAATGTGATTATGATATTTTTTTAGTCGTATTCAAAATTGGATTGAACTTAACTTGAGCTCTTTTGGGCCAAGCTCAGTTCTCTGTCGTTGCAGCCCTATAGCAGCTGAGTTTTCAAACACCATGTTTATAAGGAGCTAGAGTAGACTGCAGGTGCAGTCACTCGCACCCATGTTTGGTAATTGATAGAATTGTTAAATTCACTTTAGGACAAAAATAAACAAATTTTGTTAGCTTGTTAATTGTGCCACCGAGATAGTTACTGGTTTGAGTAGGCTGCTTATGTTGACATAATTTCTGTGATTGTAGATAACGTTTATGCTGACATATTTTGCACATGCAGGTTCTTATTAACTGCAGGAATAATAAGAAGCTTTTAGGCCATGTTAGGGCGTTTGATCGACACTGCAACATGGTCCAGGTTAGTTCACAATTAACACGAACAACAATGTGGATTTGTATGGGTACTAATTTGCAGCTACAGTTTAGTTTTAAAGGGGTGATTGAACTTTTTATTTGGTGTTTCTGTCTACTGCAGTTTTAGGGGTGTTCTTGGTTCGTTTTAATGATTGTTTGGGCCTGCTGCAAAAGTAAAGTTCTAAAGGGGTGTTTGGGGTCGGTTTATGGGGTGTTTCTGTCTGGTGCAAAACTGCAGTTTTAACGGGTGTTTGGGTCATTTTAAGGGCTGCTGAAAACTGCAGTTTTAAGGTTGTTTGGGGCTGATGTGGCTCTTTTGACGTCGACTGTTAATTTGGGACGGATGGAGTACCTATTATGGGATTGCATAACTGTGTACATGTTGGTCGTCCTCAAAATGGTCTCCCAAGTTTGTTGCTCTTCAGGAAATATTGGAAGATTGGCATTGGTGTTGAGGCCTCGACTTTAGAAGGTCCAGTTAGTGTTGGACAGCACCGAGTCCTGATATTCGATGGAGAGATGAATGAGATTTTGTTCCGGATGTATTCATATTGTTCGTGAATTGTGATGGCTACTCGTTGATACGTTAATTCATGTTTTTTCTTCCTATTAGAAGTGTTGTTTTGCTACTCGTTGATACATTAATTACTTGAACGCTTATCCGAAAGAATTTAATTTATTAGTAACAAGTTTGTGTTGGATGTTTCATGTTCGTTAGTAGAATTCGTCATTCGCTTATTTTATTAACTGAATAGCAAAAATTATCGATCCATGTACGTAATAACCATAAGTCACAACTGTGTCCCTAAAAAAAAAGAAAAAAAAAAGTAACTATGATAGACTAAGTTGAATGATACAAATTACAACTAAAAAAATAAACAAATCAAAAAGGAAGGGGAAGGGAAACAGATTTATAAAATTTACTCTAAAAAATAAAGAAAGTAATAAATAAGCAACTTGAGTTGGGGAAAAAAAAGAGGTGAGAAGGGAGGGGTGATTTGCACTATTTTCTCACTTTTCCACCAAAGTGTGTTTTTTTCTAGAACCAATCTCTCTCTCTCTCTCTCTCTCTCTCTCTCTCTATATATATATATATATATATATATATATATATATATATATATATATATATATATATATATATAAAAGTGCGTTCATGTGGTGTACAAGCTTAAAATAGATAAAATAAGTACACATGTGGACCGTTGGATTAGTGTTAATAGATGAGATCAAAATAAATAATATTAATTAATTAGATAATAATATTAATTAATTAGATATTTAGTTTAAGGGTATTATAGTAATCTTTATCATGTCCAATTATCTCATTTAATGTAATCCCTTCTTAAATGCCCCACAATCCTTACAAATTATCCAAATTGTACACACGTGATACCACACTTTACAATACCAACTCCTAACAATGCACCAGTTATGACATGATTATCATTACTATGGAAGTACTTGTCAAGTTGGGCAAGACCAGTGTCGACATCCCAGATATCAATCAATCCCTACGATGGCACAAACATAAATTATGATTCATTTACAATTAATGTCTAAAGATACAGTATATGTTAGATGAAAGAGTATGGAACAACTTTTACATACAATATGTATAATAATGTAAGTCACGAGCCAATTCAGATCCTAAACAAGACAATAGTTGTAATTTGCTCCCGAGCAACCAAAATAACATTGTGCATCTATGGTGAAACCAGTGTACTATTGAAAAAACATACCACCTCCACACTAGACTGTCAACAAACCGGAAACCTTCATAACCGCTGACAATGCTGACCCACGAACCTGCTGACTTATTGACCTTGCTGATTCGATTGCATACCGACTCTACTCACTCTCCTAGTTAACCACACGAGCAGCTTTTAAAGACCCATATAATGACATCATGGTTGTGGACCACCTTTATTATGATATATCAATAGACAATAGACCTCCCAACTGACCCCACCTTTTGAATCTGCATTATCCCATAATTTCATGTTTACAACTTACTTCTCTCGAGTTCTTGTGAACCATCTTGACTACTTCCCAATTCGTCATGTGTTCCCATAACCCATCCGATGCAAACACAATAAACTTGTGATGCGTGGTTTTGCAACCTTACAACAGGTTTTACCTCTCGAGGGATCTCAAGAGGCTTACAACCCCACCAGGCAGTGTACCTGACCGATGTAGTATAGTGTAGTGGTAAGTACGGGGGATTGATCGTTCTCCACAGGGAATAGTGTTCGTTAGGTATGAAAAACTACTCTAATAGGTCTAAGGGTGAGAGAAGATTCTTTTTATGTTTTTATAATTTTTTATGAAAGCAAGTAAAATCTCGGGTTAGAAGGAGTGGGCGGAATTAGTTGCTAGTCAACTAACCCAAATTACTACGAATGCAAATAAAATAAAATAACAGAAAATGAAAATGTTGATGAAACTTATGTGGAGAGAAATGTGTTTACTTAGATTTCCTTACTCCCTAACTATCTTTTACCGGTTGATTAGTGTGTATTAATCGCGTGGATGATGGGTGTATTCCTTAATACCAATCGTGGGGTGGCGTACGTACTTCCCCAACTCTATGAACTCCTACTTCACTCCTATGTCGAGCCGGCTAGGAAGCTCCTAACATGGGATCACTAGAATTCGCTCATGCATTAAATACAACCATAAAAACCTTAGTACGCATTGGTTCATGTTTCTTAAGACGTTCAAGCAAGTTACCGAATAGGAAGTTAGCCAGTTTTCTTAAGCCTAACATAGATGAACAATCATCCAATACAATTAATAACACACTAATAACCAACAATCAATAGCTAGGTTTCATTAGATCTAAGCAAACACAAAGATAAATCTAGCCTAGCATGTTAAACAAAAGACAAGAACAAGATAGAATCAAACAACACATAGACATATTAAATGATTAATTGATAACTTATCTTCAATGTAACATGGAAGATCTCAAGGCAAAAAGCCTTGAAAAAGCTGCTAAAATCGTCTTAGGGTTTCCTCCCAAAAGGTTACACACAAAGTTCCCCCCTAATGACAAAAAATTGCAAAACTATATATAGAGATTAAGGGCTGACGGCGTCACGTTGTAGATTCTGACGCCGTCACCTCGCCGCTTTTAGGGTTCCCGGATGGCCTTCCTGACGCCGTCCCTCTTTAGACCTCCAAAATCCGTTCTGGCATATCAAAGCTTGACGCCGTCAGATTATGGCTTGACGCCGTCCCTCTATAAATTAAGTCGTGACGACCTTGATCAGATTAAAGGGTGACGCCGTCAGATTTTTCATGCAAAATTCTCTGGCTTATCATGAGTAATTTTCATATCCATCTTTTTCTTGCCAAGCCATGACGCCGTCCAGGGCAATCCCTGACGCCTTCAAAGGTACTTTTTAGCCGATTTTGAGACTTTGTCGTTTTCTTCACTTTTATGCTCCAAAAACGTCCAAAATGCTTCCTTTTCCAGATTTCTTCTCCAAAGTACCTAAAATGACAAAAGGAACGATTTAGGGCAATATTTGATCAAATAAATACGATTTAGGGCTTAAATGACCCCTTAAAAGCGGTACACTTTTCGCTTCATCAAATACCCTTACACTTGAGATTTGCTTGTCCTCAAGCAAATGCGCTTTTATTCTAATCAAAATACAAGTTAGGGGTCATTTAACACTAATATAAAAGTAATTACAACAAATAATCGTTCCACTTTAATCATAATAAGCACGGAGATTACAAACTAGCACCTCACAAGTAGTGTTTAGATACTCACATCTCTCAAGTGTCATCAAAATAAATCTCATAAATGAAAACGGATAATATCTCTCACTACCTGTCATAGCAAATAGATTACCATAGGCTTGGGAAAGGATCGAAAACCTCCTACACTAGGCGTAAGCACCTAATATAAACTATCAAAGAGGGCTTTTACATGGGTTATAACGTTAGGTGTAGGGATATGATAAACACGGATTTGTTGGATAAGGGATATTTTACTGGTGGCGAGTTAAAGATCTTGATTAATTACATGTACTATACAATGTTGCTAAGCCAAGACTCGACTCAATCTTAAGCTAAAAACAAAATAACAAAAACATAAAACAAATATAAAATGAAAAGGGATGGTAGTCCGTATGTTTTTTTCTATTTTTCTTTTTCTCATTTTTTTTTGTATTTTTCTTGATTTTTTCGATTTTTTTTTTTTTTTTTTTTCATACACTCTTGCCCTACCATCCAAAATAATACATCATAGGGGCGTTGCATTCCCCTTACACTTGAACTTTTACATAACTTTACAAATAACTATTCTAATGACTCGAATTAAGATAATTGAAAAACTTGGAGTACTTTTAAAATATTTAGCACATATGGGGGTAATAATGATGTTCTTCCCCATTACTCCATTACACTAGTACTTTACCCATGAGTCCCAATCGTCCCAAAACAATATGTACAAGGATATGACTCGACTTAGCAACCATGTAATCAACTAGATAATTAACTTGGGTTTAAACAAATGTGTCACAATAATGCACTAAAAATGAGTGCATACAAGGTAGGCTAAGGCGATTTGGGTGTACATTTTAGTGGGGTGTAAACAAATTCTTCCTTTAAGTAAAATGCTTAAAGGTCGAAACGAAAAGATAGGCTCTGAGGGGTGTACTAGGGGTATCGTGTACCAAAAATGAGTACAACGCAAAGGGTGTGGGAGAATTACTTGACCAATGTAGCCAAAGTAATTATAACAAAAACACAGGTGTAAAACAATGGGTTAATCCTAATGCCTCTTATCATATAGTAAATCTAACTACACGAATGTAGTCTCACTTGTGGCCTCGGAATGGTCCTAACGCAAGTTCTAGAATCTAAGTGCTACCGGTACACACATCATAGCATAAATGCTTTTCCTACCAATTCTAGGGGCGATCCTCACATATTTGGGGTGGAAAATTTTTTTAGTGGTACGGTTTTTGTGCTAGTCATATAACTCCTATCCGTGAGACGCTCATTAAGATCAAAGTTTCACTCCTAAATGTTGTAAAAAAAATTTAAATTTGGCACTAAAATTGCCCTAACAGGTATTTATCTTAGTTTTATTACATATCTACCATCAAACAAACAAAAATCAAGCGTAACAGCATTCTCTAATCGTACTTTTACCCCCTTACACTTAAGATGAACATTGTCCCCAATGTTCAAATAACAAGATGTAAAAGTAATAAGGTAAAAGAATGAAATCAAATACTCCCCTGATTCGCTCGGTGGATAATGAAGTAACATGGTTAAATCTTCTTCCAAGAGAATGTTGAAGCTCGATGACTAATGTATCGCCATAAGTTGATTCCACATACATCTCCTTGTCCAAAATAACCTGTTAAACCTGAGAAAACAAACACGAAAACCTGCATAACATCGGCGGGATAAACTCTATATAAGGATATAATGCTTGTGGAATGATAATTTTGCAGATTCCTGGAGATTATAAGTTAGAGATTTAATAAAAACTTTTTATGAAAACAAAACTTTCAAAAATTTTCAGAAAATTAAACCTGACGCCGTCAGGTTGTAAAGCCTGACGCCGTCAGAAATGATCTGACAGAATTCTCATGTTAAGTTTCCGGAAAAATTTTGGAAAAAACTATACCTTACTTCCTGGAAATCTGCAAAACATCATTATGACTCGATACAAGCATTTGACTCAAACAAATACTAATATGTATGTTAATTTATTATTATTACGATTCATGTTCATTTGTTCTAATAAACCGGTTTGGATTTCCTTTACACTTAACTTTTGCAAAATACCTTTATATGTAGTTAAGACGAAGTTAAAAACAAGATAAAGCATTTTCACAATTTAGTTTTGAACATGAATCAATAATAATAAAAATTAAACACACATACGGAAGCAAATAAAATCAAACAAACAAATAAATAAACACACAAAGCAAATAAAGCTTGGGTTGCCTCCCAAGAAGCGCTTGTTTTTGTTCGAGTCACGAGCCTGACTCTACCCTTATTTAACGGAAATAGGGGAGGTTTTCCCTACACTTAGGGTTAAGTGCGGGTGATAGTAGCGATACACACCAGCTCGGTAAGGAGTATGTCACGTGAGGAAAGATTGGTGGATGAATTATATACTCAAAGGGGTGTGCTCCTTTCATCATAACCTTACCTAGTTCACTTTGGTCAATGGGTGAATTAAAGTTTTCTCCTAAAAAGGGATCATCTTCTATCAACTTCGAGAGATTCCTAGTTGGGAATCCATCTTGACCTAATAAACCCGGTTTAAACCCATAATGTTTCTTGTGATCAATCATGAATGGGTGATGTAAGTATGTAAGGTCCTAGTTCACTCCTATATTAGCTTCCTCACTACAAGGCTTAATGTCTACTACCTTAAACTTAAGACTACCCGGACTATATGTTTTGATGGGTGGATCGGGACCTAATTCAATTCCTAAATTTTCATCCAAGGATGGAAGATTAGGTAACGGTTTTGGTTGAGGTCCGGCTCATCAAAACTAGGAATTTCCATAGGATTAAAAGAAAGGTTGTGATCACTAAAAGCATTCAAACCTATTTCTTCTAGTTGTGTTTGGTCCAAGGGCTCTACCTCTATTGGGGTTCCTATAGTCTCCTCAACTTCTTTCGGGTAAGTCACGGGCGGTGTGTGTGCCTCAAATGATGGTAGGACTTGTGGGGTACTTGGTGGGCTTATGTTACTTACCTCATCATTCCTTGTGTCAAGATCACCTATATCCTCATCATGTGTTTTAGTAGGATCTAACCCTAACATTTTCCCAAGTATCTCAAGTGCTTCTCTAGGCATCTCAACTTCTATATCCGAATCATAAGGATCATCCTCAATATTCTGACTGCTATATTCAAATTGCCCAAAAGATTCATCATGTGTTTCTTGAGATTCATCGTCATCGATCATAAAACCTAGGTCTTTTTTATCAATGTGATCATGCTCGGCTAGATCCTCCATCACATCAAGATCACCTAAGTGTTCACCCTATATTATGGTAATGCCTAACCATGACATGCAGCTAGGTGGCTCAACTCTGCCCTCATCCCCAAACAAACTTGTTTCATGATCCTTGAAATTTGTGGTCAATTGACATGTATTAATGTTTGTTGGGTTGTCTACTATATAATAATATTGGGCACAATTCTCAATAGCTTCCCATGCTTCTTCAGCACTTAATTCCTAAGATCCATGCCGGCAAAATAGTAAATGTCCCTTTGGGCATGTCGGTCGACACGATCGTAAAAGATTTGAGTTAGGGACCATAAATCGAAGTTATGATGAGGGACTTTTTGGAGTAAATATTTAAAACGAGTCCATGCATCATAGAGAGGTTCATCTTTATGTTGTTTAAACATCAAGATGTCATATGGAGTGGGTGAATTACGTGGTTGGTAGTATGGTGGATTCGCGTTCTCCATAATGGTGAACGGAAGAGTCAATGGAAATTACGAACAAACACACAAAGAAAAATAGATAGACTAAAGAAAACCTAGAAAAATAAAATAAAAATCTCACTAGAAAGGAATCTAGTGAGTAGACCTAATAAAATAAAAAAATTCAACCTAAACAATAACTATTCCCCGGCAGCGGCGCCAAAAACTTGATGCGTGGTTTTGCAACCTTACAACAGGTTTTACCTCTCGAGGGATCTCAAGAGCTTACAACCCCACCAGGCAGTGTACCTGACCGATGTAGTATAGTGTAGTGGTAAGTACGGGGGATTGATCGTTCTCCACAGGGAATAGTGTTCGTTAGGTATGAAAAACTACTCTAATAGGTCTAAGGGTGAGAGAAGATTCTTTTTATGTTTTTATAATTTTTTATGAAAGCAAGTAAAATCTCGGGTTTGAAGGAGTGGGCGGAATTAGTTGCTAGTCAACTAACCCAAATTACTACGAATGCAAATAAAATAAAATAACAGAAAATGAAAATGTTGATGAAACTTATGTGGAGAGAAATGTGTTTACTTAGATTTCCTTACTCTCTAACTATCTTTTACCGGTTGATTAGTGTGTATTAATCGCGTGGATGACGGTGTATTCCTTAATACCAATCGTGGGGTGGCGTACGTACTTCCCCAACTCTATGAACTCCTACTTCACTCCTATGTCGAGCCGGCTAGGAAGCTCCTAACATGGGATCACTAGAATTCGCTCATGCATTAAATACAACCATAAAAACCTTAGTACGCATTGGTTCATGTTTCTTAAGACGTTCAAGCAAGTTACCGAATAGGAAGTTAGCCAGTTTTATTAAGCCTAACATAGATGAACAATCATCCAATACAATTAATAACACACTAATAACCAACAATCAATAGCTAGGTTTCATTAGATCTAAGCAAACACAAAGATAAATCTAGCCTAGCATGTTAAACAAAAGACAAGAACAAGATAGAATCAAACAACACATAGACATATTGAATGATTAATTGATAACTTATCTTCAATGTAACATGGAAGATCTCAAGGCAAAAAGCCTTGAAAAAGCTGCTAAAATCGTCTTAGGGTTTCCTCCCAAAAGGTTACACACAAAGTTCCCCCCTAATGACAAAAAATTGCAAAACTATATATAGAGATTAAGGGCTGATGATGAAGCGAAAAGTGTACCGCTTTTAAGGGGTCATTTAAGCCCTAAATCGTATTTATTTGATCAAATATTGCCCTAAATCGTTCCTTTTGTCATTTTAGGTACTTTTGAGGAGAAATCTGGAAAAGGAGGCATTTTGGACGTTTTTGGAGCATAAAAGTGAAGAAAACGACAAAGTCTCAAAAATCGGCTAAAAGTTACCTTTGACGGCGTCAGATTTTACTCTGGACGGCGTCATGGCTTGGCAAGAAAAGGTGGACGTGAAATTTACTCATGATAAGCCAGTGAAAATTGCATGTAAATTCTGACGGCGTCACGCTTTAACCTGATCAAGGGCGTCACGGCTTAATTCAAAGAGGGACGGCGTCACGTTCAAGGTCTGACGGCGTCAAGCCTTGATAAGCCAGAACGGATTTTGGAGAGCTAAAGAGGGACGGCGTCAAGAAGGTCATCCGGGAACCCTAAAAGCGGCGAGGTGACGGCGTCACACTCCATAAGGTGACGCCGTCAGATCCAAAAGTCTATATATAGTTTTCTAATTTTTTGTCATTAAGGAGGGAGCTTAGTGTGGAATTTTTGGGAGAAAACCCTAAGACGATTTTAGCATCTTTTTCAAGGCTTTTTGCCTTGAGATCTTCCATGTTACATTGAAAGATAAGTTATCAATTAATCATTCAATATGTCTATGTGTTGTTTGATTTTATCTTGTTCTTGTCTTTTGTTTAACATGTTAGGCTAGATTTATCTTGTGTTTGCTTAGATCTAATGAAACCTAGCTATTGATTATTGGTTATTAGTGTGTTATTAGTTGTATTGGATGATTGTTTATCTATGTTAGGCTTAAGAAAACTGGCTAACTTCCTACTCGGTAACTTGCTTGAACGTCTTAAGAAACATGAACCAAATGCGTACTAAAGGTTTTTATGGTTGTATTTAATGCACAAGCGAATTCTAGTGATCCCATGTTAGGAGCTTCCTAGCCGGCTCGACATAGGAGTGAAGTAGGAGCTTGTAGAGTTGGGGAAGTACGTACGCCACCCCACGATTGGTATTAAGGAATACACCCGTCATCCACGCAACTAATACACACTAATCAACCGGTAAAAGATAGTTAGGGAGTAAGGAAATCTAAGTAAACACATTTCTCTACACTTAAGTTTTCACCAACTTTTTATTTTCAGTTATTTATTTTATTTGCATTTGTAGTTATTTGGGTTAGTTGACTAGCAACTAATTCCGCCCACTCCTTCAAAACCCGAGATTTTACTTGCTTTCATAAAAATATAAAAACACAAAAAGAATCTTCCTCAACCCTTAGACCTATTAGAGTAGTCTTTCATACCTAACGAACACTATTCCCTGTAGAGAACGATCAATCCCCCGTACTTACCACTACACTATACTACATCGGTCAGGTACACTGCCTGGTGGGGTTGTAAGCCTCTTGAGATCCCTCGAGAGGTAAAACCTGTTGTAAGGTTGCAAAACCACGCATCAAGTTTTTGGCGCCGTTGCCGGGGAATAGTTATTGTTTAGGTTGAATTTTTATTTTATAGGTCTACTCACTAGATTCCTTTCTAGTGAGATTTTTGTTTTATTTTTCTAGGTTTTCTTTAGTCTATCTATTTTCTTCGTGTCTTTGTTCGTAACCATACCATCCGACATCATGGAAGATGGTAATATCCTTAATCCCAACAACCCACCACCACAACAACCACCACCTCCTAGAGCCCGTACTTTAGGAGAGTATTCCCGTCCTAGCCACCATGGCTATCGAAACACCATTGAGCTCACTCAAGGAGCCAATATCACACCCTTGCGATCCGACACCATCCGGTTGGTGCAAAGCGGATGCGCATTCCATGGACTTCGTTCCGAAGATCCTAATCAACATCTCAAGGACTTTCTTAAAATCGTTGATTCTATAGACCTTGATGTTGCCACTCAAGAGACGACCCGATTGCGTCTCTTTCAATTCTCTCTGCGGGATCAAGCTAGTCAGTGGCTAGAACGTCAACCCGCAGGATCCATCACCTCTTGGGATGATCTCACTACTCGTTTCCTTGCTCAGTTTTTCCCACCGGGAAGAACTAACAAGCTAAGGAATGATATCTTGATGTTCCAACAACGTCAAGGCGAAACTCTCTACGAGGCATGGACTCGATTCAAGGACTTACTCCGAAAGGTCCCTCACCATGGCATGGATCCTTGGCTACAAATCCAAATCTTCTATGATGGTGTCAATCATCAAACTAGAAGAGCCATAGATTACGCCGCCAATGGGAGATTGAGCAGGCTCAGTGTCGATAAGTGCTGGGAAGTCATTGAGGACTTAGCACAATACGAAGAGGAAGAATGGAATGACTCAACGTTCTCGGGAGAAGGGATTTTAAATTGCATGAGTGCAACCCAAGAACAGCTGTTCGAAAACATAAAAAGGCAGGTTGAGAGCTTAATGAAAGCTGAGACACCTACGGCTGATGAAAATCCCGATGAGTGCGTGAACACAATTGGTAAACATACGTTTCATCAATTCTCACGACAAGATGAATATGAAGGGATAATGCTAACTTTCGTGAACAACCAAGAGAGACGTATCAAGGAATTAGAAACACACTTGAAAAACACCCAAGATATGTTCATGGAACTAGCAGAAAAATTTATTGTGAGAATAAAGGAGAAAATTAGGGAAGAAGCCTCACATAAAAAGATCGAGAAGATCTTTGAACTCCCGGTCCCTAATGAACCATACAACGAATGGGATGATGAAACCCCTCTCCCCGAGCCTTCACTTTTAAAACCCTCTTATCTATTTGGATCCTCTCGCGAGAAAAAGAATTCTCAAGATCGTAGCATTTTCGTGGGAAGCATGGTTTTCACGCTCCCTAACTTTCATGAGGCTAGGAAACGATCTTTTGGCTTTAAGCCAGGTGTGAGAAGAACTCAATTAAAGCACATCCTCATTTCGAAAACCCCCTGTAAAAGCTCCTCACACTCCCTGAATACCTGCCGTGACGGAGATTGGAACCTGAATGTGACGTCAACCGGACCTTTTCAACATTTTACCACATCCCGTGACAGTAACAAAACATTTGACCCAGGAGGAACTTGTTAACGAGACTAGCTATCAGGATTATTGACCCTGACTAGCTGCTCTCTTAAAGTACGAGGGGCTCATTTGTAAACTTGCACAAAGTAGTAAAATACGCTAATCTGACGGCGTCAGAATTTGAACGTGACGCCGTCACCCCGTCTGCACAGCAATAATAACTTTAATTCCATCACTTTCATCACAAACCCCACAAACCATATCCACTCCAACCCCACCTTCGAATTTCCAGGATCTAATTCTCCGACTTTCGTCACCAATCTTCACGTGGTAAGTAATTTTTACTCATTCTTTTCGCTTCAATTACTCATAGGATTTGTAAATTTCGAAAATCCCCAACTCGTGAAACCCTAGGATTGATTCATGCTTAGAACTCATAATGTGTTTTAATTAGTGTTGTTTAACAATAATTAAAGCATTTGACGATTGGCAATCAATTGGGTCTATTCACTAATGGGGAGGCCACGAATTTGAACCATAACCTATGACCCAATCACCCATTTTGCTGTAAAAAAGGGCGTTTGGTTTATAAGCTTAAAGTTTGAATATTGATTTTTCCCTCGTAATTTTGGATTTAAATTTGGTTGAACCTGACGGCGTCACCTATCAAAGGGTGACGGCGTCAGACCTGTCTGATACGCCACCAAGTCTTTAATTCACATATTAACACTTTTGTTCCTCCTCCTTTGTTCCAGATAATGAGTAAGCGTCAAAGACCCAGCCGAGGAAGTTCTTCCCGATCTCAACAAGAGAACTTTGGGGATACGGTCCTCAGTTGGGGTGTCTTTGACAACGATGCTGCTACAAGCAAATACGCACAACTGCTACTACACAAGGTCGAAAATGGGGCCGTAGTTGATTGGAACTTTCTGAGGAGAGAAGGTCTTGAGCAGACCTTTCTCCAAAGTTTTCAGACGGATGGGTTTACCGGCCCTCAGTGGGAAAGACTGTTTAAAATTCAGGAGCCGGTATATGAGGAATTGGTACGTGAATTCTTTGCCACCTTTCATTTTGACATGGCTGAGGCAAGGACCGATGTAGGCAGTACCACGATCTATTTCAGGCTGGGGGGTGAGCTAAGGACGTGTTCGGTTACTGAGTTTGGGTGGAGACTTGGGTTGTACGATCAGCATGATACCATTCAGGCAGGGTTCATGCAGAGGTTGTTGCATGGGGAGTCGATGAAGAATGATTTTAGGTGTTCCATGTTCTGGCAGACTATTGGGGATGAGGTATACACATCGACCACTGTGGCATCCCAAATCAGGGATCCTAGGGTTCGGTTGACTCATCGATGCCTCACCTACAGCTTGACAGGGCGTCACAGCTCTCACCACCGTGTCACTGCTTCTGATCTCTTCTACCTGTACACCATTTACTCTAATGATGTTTACTGCAACATCCCATTTTGGGTTGCTATCTTTATGCATGGTGGAGTTGGGGAGAGGGAAGGAGACAGGATTTATGGTGGGATGTTTATCACCCGGCTGGCCCAATCTTATGGAGTCCTCAGGCCCGAGGTCATGAGGTATTTGAGTGGTGATGCATGCAGGACGGTGAAGGAGAGGTCCCTGAAGCAGATGGAGGTGATTATGGATATGCATGATGGGTCCTTTATGTGGTATCATCCAGCCGGAGCTGAAGATGATGATGATGAGGATGATGAGGAGGAGGAGGAGCCCCAGCAGCAGCAGCATGAGGGTTATGAGGCCGGTACAGCTGATTACTACCGGCATATGAGCAGGGGGGATTGGCAGGCTCACCAGGGGACCTGGATGGGCCAGGTTGATACTTGGAGGACCAGGGTGGACGAGAGGTTCGACTGGATGTATGATCACACGGTTCGTCAGATGCAGCATCTATCTACACGTGATCAGTTGGACCCACATCTGCAGATTGACCCTTTCCCGGGTCGTGAGCAGGATTACCCACCTTATGGGTACTACGGGCACCTCCCTCCAGGCTACGACTATCGCCAAGGTCCCCCACACCAGTGATGATGTGATTTGATGTTTTGATGTTTGAACAATTTGATATTTGGTTGTATGTGTTGAAACAATATGGTCTGTAATAATTTAGGGAAGGCATCTGTTTGCCTTAAAACATTTGTTACATTGATTTTATTTATCGCATGCTAGCCTCATTTGATTGTTATTTTATTTGCTTTGTGTGTTTATTTGTTTGTTTGTTTGTTTTTATTTGTTTCCGTATGTATGTTTAATTTTTATTCCTATTGATTCATGTTAAAAACTAAATTGTGAAAATGCTTTATTTTGTTTTTAACTTCGTCTTAACTACATATAAAGGTATTTTACAAAAGTTAAGTGTAAGGGAAATCTAAATCGGTTTATTAGAACACAAATTAACATGAATCGTAATAATAATAAATTAACATACATATTAGTATGTGTTTGAGTCAAATGCTTGTATCGAGTCATAATGATGTTTTGCAGGATTTCCAGGAAGTAAGGTAAAGGTTTTTCCAGAAATTTTCCGGAAACTTAAAATGAAAATTTTTGTCAGGTCATTTCTGACGGCGTCAGGGTTTATAACCTGACGGCGTCAGATTTAATTTTCAGAAATTTTTGAAAATTTTGTTTTTAAAAAGTTTTTATTAAAATCTCCAACTTATAATCTCCAGGAATCTGCAAAGTTATCATTCCACAAGCATTATATCCTTATATATAGATTTATCCCACCGATGTTATGCAGGTTTTCGTGTTTGTTTTCTCAGGTTTAACAGGTTATTTCGGACAAGGAAATGTTTTGAATCAAGCTTTTGGCGATGCATTAGTCATGGAGCTTCAACATTACTTTGGAAGAAGATTTAACCGTGTTATTTCATTATCCACCGAGCGAATCAGGGGAGTATTTGATTTCATTCTTTTACTTTATGCTTTTACATCTTGTTATTTGAACATTGGGGACAATGTTCATCTTAAGTGTAAGGGGAGGGTAAAAGTACGATTAGAGAATACTATTACGCTTGATTTTTGTTTGTTTAATAGTAGATGTGTAATAAAACTGAGAGAAATACTTGTTAAGGTAATTTTAGTGCCAAACTTAAAATTTTTTACAACATATAGGAGTGAAACTTTGATCTTAATGAGCGTCTCACGGATAGGAGTTATATGACTAGCACAAAAACCGTACCACTAAAAAAAATTTCACCCCCAAATATGTGAGGTTCGCCCCTAGAATTGGTAGGAAAAGCATTTATGCTATGATGTGTGTACCGGTAGCACTTAGATTCTAGAACTTGCGTTAGGACCATTCCAAGGCCACAAGTGAGACTACATTCGTGTAGTTAGATTTACTACATGATAAGAGGCATTAGGATTAACCCATTGTTTTACACCTGTGTTTTTGTTATAATTACTTTGGCTACATTGGTCAAGTAATTCTCCCACACCCTTTGCATTGTACTCATTTTTAGTACACGATACCCCTAGTACACCCCTCAGAGCCTATCTTTTCGTTTCGACCTTTAAGCATTTTACTTAAAGGAAGAATTTGTTACACCCCACTTAAATGTACACCCAAATCGCCTTAGCCTACCTTGTATGCACTCATCTTTAGTGCATTATTGTGACAACATTTGTTTAAACCCAAGTTAATTATCTAATTGATTACATGGTTGCTAAGTCGAGTCATATCTTTGTACATATTGTTTTGGGACGATTGGGACTCATGGGTAAAGTACTAGTGTAATGGAGTAATGGGGAAGAACATCATTTATTACCCCCATATGTGCTAAATATTTTAAAAAGTACTCCAAGTTTTTCGATTATCTTAATTCGAGTCATTAGAATAGTTATTTGTAAAGTTATGTAAAAGTTCAAGTGTAAGGGGGATGCAATGCCCCTATGATGTATTATTTTGGATGGTAGGGCAATAGTGTATGAAAAAAAAAAAAAAAAAAAAAAAAAAAAAAAAAAAAAAATCGAAAAATCAAGAAAAATACAAAAAAAATGAGAAAAAGAAAAATAGAAAAAAACATACGGACTACCATCCCGTTTCATTTTATGTTTATTTTTATGTTTTTGTTATTTTGTTATTTTGTTTCTAGCTTAAGATTGAGTCGAGTCTTGGCTTAGCAACATTGTATAGTACATGTAATTAATCAAGATCTTTAACTCGCCACCAGTAAAATATCCCTTATCCAACAAAACCGTGTTTTCCTTTTCCCTACACCTAACGTTATAACCCATGTAAAAGCCCTCTTTGATAGTTTATCTTTGGTGCTTACGCCTAGTGGAGGAGGTTTTCGATCCTTTCCCAAGCCTATGGTAATCTATTTGCTATGACAGGTAGTGAGAGATATTATCCGTTTTCATTTATGAGATTTATTTTGATGACACTTGAGAGATGTGAGTATCTAAACACTACTTGTGAGGTGCTAGTTTATAATCTCCGTGCTTATTATGATTAAAGTGGAACGATTATTTGTTGTAATTACTTTTATGTTTGCATTAAATGACCCCTAACCTGTATTTTGATTAGAATAAAAGCGCATTTGCTTGAGGACAAGCAAATCTCAAGTGTAAGGGTATTTGATGAAGCGAAAAGTGTACCGCTTTTAAGGGGTCATTTAAGCCCTAAATCGTATTTATTTGATCAAATATTGCCCTAAATCGTTCCTTTTGTCATTTTAGGTACTTTTGAGGAGAAATCTGGAAAAGGAGGCATTTTGGACGTTTTTGGAGCATAAAAGTGAAGAAAACGACAAAGTCTCAAAAATCGGCTAAAAGTTACCTTTGACGGCGTCAGATTTTACTCTGGACGGCGTCATGGCTTGGCAAGAAAAGGTGGACGTGAAATTTACTCATGATAAGCCAGTGAAAATTGCATGTAAATTCTGACGGCGTCACGCTTTAACCTGATCAAGGGCGTCACGGCTTAATTCAAAGAGGGACGGCGTCACGTTCAAGGTCTGACGGCGTCAAGCCTTGATAAGCCAGAACGGATTTTGGAGAGCTAAAGAGGGACGGCGTCAAGAAGGTCATCCGGGAACCCTAAAAGCGGCGAGGTGACGGCGTCACACTCCATAAGGTGACGCCGTCAGATCCAAAAGTCTATATATAGTTTTCTAATTTTTTGTCATTAAGGAGGGAGCTTAGTGTGGAATTTTTGGGAGAAAACCCTAAGACGATTTTAGCATCTTTTTCAAGGCTTTTTGCCTTGAGATCTTCCATGTTACATTGAAAGATAAGTTATCAATTAATCATTCAATATGTCTATGTGTTGTTTGATTTTATCTTGTTCTTGTCTTTTGTTTAACATGTTAGGCTAGATTTATCTTGTGTTTGCTTAGATCTAATGAAACCTAGCTATTGATTATTGGTTATTAGTGTGTTATTAGTTGTATTGGATGATTGTTTATCTATGTTAGGCTTAAGAAAACTGGCTAACTTCCTACTCGGTAACTTGCTTGAACGTCTTAAGAAACATGAACCAAATGCGTACTAAAGGTTTTTATGGTTGTATTTAATGCACAAGCGAATTCTAGTGATCCCATGTTAGGAGCTTCCTAGCCGGCTCGACATAGGAGTGAAGTAGGAGCTTGTAGAGTTGGGGAAGTACGTACGCCACCCCACGATTGGTATTAAGGAATACACCCGTCATCCACGCAACTAATACACACTAATCAACCGGTAAAAGATAGTTAGGGAGTAAGGAAATCTAAGTAAACACATTTCTCTACACTTAAGTTTTCACCAACTTTTTATTTTCAGTTATTTATTTTATTTGCATTTGTAGTTATTTGGGTTAGTTGACTAGCAACTAATTCCGCCCACTCCTTCAAAACCCGAGATTTTACTTGCTTTCATAAAAATATAAAAACACAAAAAGAATCTTCCTCAACCCTTAGACCTATTAGAGTAGTCTTTCATACCTAACGAACACTATTCCCTGTGGAGAACGATCAATCCCCCGTACTTACCACTACACTATACTACATCGGTCAGGTACACTGCCTGGTGGGGTTGTAAGCCTCTTGAGATCCCTCGAGAGGTAAAACCTGTTGTAAGGTTGCAAAACCACGCATCAGCTGACGGCGTCACGTTGTAGATTCTGACGCCGTCACCTCGCTGCTTTTAGGGTTCCCGGATGGCCTTCCTGACGCCGTCCCTCTTTAGACCTCCAAAATCCGTTCTGGCTTATCAAAGCTTGACGCCGTCAGATTATGGCTTGACGCCGTCCCTCTATAAATTAAGTCGTGACGACCTTGATCAGATTAAAGGGTGACGCCGTCAGATTTTTCATGCAAAATTCTCTGGCTTATCATGAGTAATTTTCATATCCATCTTTTTCTTGCCAAGCCATGACGCCGTCCAGGGCAATCCCTGACGCCGTCAAAGGTACTTTTTAGCCGATTTTGAGACTTTGTCGTTTTCTTCACTTTTATGCTCCAAAAACGTCCAAAATGCTTCCTTTTCCAGATTTCTTCTCCAAAGTACCTAAAATGACAAAAGGAACGATTTAGGGCAATATTTGATCAAATAAATACGATTTAGGGCTTAAATGACCCCTTAAAAGCGGTACACTTTTCGCTTCATCAACTTGTCATCAGGTTTCAACTCTCTGGTGTAGATAGACGGGCTATCTCTTATAACAGGTCGCTGGATAGGAGTAGGAAGGTGGAACCGTGGGTGTGTTGGGTCAAGAGCAAATTCTGGCTTCTTCAAGTATGCGTCTCCTATGGATCTCAAAATCTGAAAACACCCGCAATAGATTGAACATCTAACCTCTAAGAAAGAAATGCACAATTTGTTTCATATTAAAATGAGTCAACCTGGTCCAATCAAATGCATCAGGTTGGACCGGCCCGTCAACACATGTTTGTCCATTCTTTGAAAGTATTAACTTGAGACTGTTAACTGAGATAATGATCTAACTTCTTATTAATAAATCGCTTTAGGAGGTTTACAATATTTATAAACACCTTGAGAAACTTTAGACCAGTCAACCCAATCGACCCGTTTCACTTTTAGGTAGGTTTCCAAAAATTCCCCACTTAACCCGTTGGGAATAAAATATGACCAAAATATAGGAATTTATAGTTCAATGGGTTGAGATTTTCGCCTCTATTTACTATGTATATTAAAGGATCAAACACCAAAACCTGAATAATGCCTTTGATACGCCACACGCCTTGTTTTTTGACCACAATTTCCGGGTCATCTGGATGATATGACTTGAGCTCCTGTCTAACTTTCTGTACACAAGCATTATGATCCTCAGTGATTTGCTCAGCTACAATTTTCGTCTGTCGGCGCTTCTTTACACGCCCTAAAATAGCTCTAGAATCGCCCATGTTAGCAATAAACAATGTGACTTTCGATATGAATCCAGCAAGACAACAAGAGCCAACTGCAGCTATCGTCGGCTTCAAGCCAAAAATCCTGCTCACCAGCTGGAGAAATCCCTCTTCGGTAGCAGAAACAACATTTTCAAAGACTTCTGAGGACATCAGTCCTTTTTCTTTTGCAAAACCTATTAAACAACAAACAATTCGAACCAAAATCAACAAATAGTACTAATAATATTACTTTTTGCTCCAAATATTATAAAATTCTCGACTTCTGTCAGTAACTTCTAGGATTAATAATGGTGAAACAACTAAATTTTCATCATTGTGGCGATTAAACCCATACAGTTCTTTCTCACTGGTTCGTTCCCTAGACCTTTTTTTTGTCCCAAAACTCTTACTGTACTCACAGAAAAATTGCAACAAATAACCAAAAAAGTGGAGGGAATAAATCTTGAGAATAGAAGGTTAATGGTTAAATTGCCAAATAGGTAAAAAAAAAAAATCAGTGGTTTTACTATTATTAACTGTAATGTTTACAATAAACAGCAATGACATTAACATGCACTTCTCCTGTGAAGAAAGAGTACCATATATGCCAATTGATACAAACGTGAAACAAGTTAACTAAATCAATCAAACAATATGATGCCGAATCATAGTGCAATTCATCAGACAAGCGATACAAGATTACAACTCACAAAAGTATGAAGTACAACCTTCTAAGCATACCCAAAACACAGACTCCCATAACGTTTAACCAATATTTATGTTAAAGTGAAGAGAAAAGGCTTACTAATGAGATGCGTAAACAAATGATCACACATGTAGTCTGAAGCTTCTGCACATGACTCCTTAGCAGCTAATACACATTCATGCCGCTTAATCAATTTATTGAAAGCAAAACATCTTGATATAACTGATGCATGCCACAGAATCAAAATGGTAAGATGGATTAAATGCAAATGAAATCTTGTTTAATCAACTATTCCGTTATCTACTGAACCACTTCGAGAATTTGTTGGATGTGAAGCCTTTGTCATACTGTAAATGACCTATTAAATGACCTGTGCAAAAAAAAGTGGGTAAATCCAGGTTCAATGTGTATCTGTTAAATGACCTGTGCAAAACAAATATATATGTTATCAACAAATACACAGTTGTTTATTTAAAACTCTTTTACGACTGGTACGATATCAAGTAATACACATAATCTGCTAATACACAGAAGTTTATTTAAAACACTCTTATGACTAGTACGATATCAAGTAATACACACTCCAAACTAACACAAAACATGCATGCAACTTATGCACATGACTCCTTAGCAGCTAATACACATTCATGCAGAATCTAATACACACACACAGGTTTATTCCATCTGACACACATAACTAACTAGCACACATACTCACATAATAGCTTATACTTAAACACATCGGTACGTAGATAGCACACACGAATCCTTAGCAACTACTACACATGAATCATTACACACACATGTTTATTCGTTCTGTGACTCATTTGCATATTCAGTAACACCTAAAATCCCACTAACCTCAAAAACCTATCATACAATACATACACATATTACCTCAAACGCAAATTATACACAAACGGATCGATTAATTAGATTATGGATAAATACTACAAATACATAAAACACTCTTAATAGACACAATAAAAAAAAAAAAAAAAAAAAAAAAAAAAAAAAAAAAAAAAAAGCACTGAATCAATTACCAAACGTTATTTCTTGTGCATTCCAATTGTCGATCACTTGAGATACAAAATTCGGCGTACTCGTTTGTTATGATTGCAGCTAACCCTTGGCTACCTGTATTTCAATAAAAAAAATGAAGAACGAAGATTTGAGGATTGTGTATTGATTGATCGATTTTGGTGATTGTGATTTTTAATACGAATTGCATGATATCCGGTTGACTTGGTAGGTGCGTAATTGTGGCTATCTTCTTATTGTAACTGAGACCTTAAAGATCATCAAGACAATATATACGCTCTTATAAAAAAAATTGATACACAAAAGCCATTTATCTTTCATTTAACTACAATTTTGCCACTCATCTATTTAATAACTAATCTCATCTATCAAGATTGATCCAACGATCACATGTGTACCTATTACAATAACGCCCCCCATATATATATATATATATATATATATATATATATATATAGGGAAGGGTTCTTTTCAGAACCAAATAAAGGTACAGAACTGCGAGAACCAGCATCAACCAATCAGATTTTTTTGGATATTTATTTTTATTATTTAATTCAAAAGGGTATAATAGTAAAATTGCATTTTTTTAATTTCTTTTTGATTTTTTAAATAAAAACCGTTTTTTAGTTCCTACATTTTAGGGATTTTTTTTTTTTTTTTTTTTTTTTTTTTGAATAATATTTTTTTCAGCATATATTTTTAGTAAGGTGCACATGTGTTTTTTGTATAATGTATGTTTACGTATATTTGTGGTGTTCAATTTACGTGTATTTGGTAAAGTGCATATGTGTTTTTTTAGATAATGTAATTTACGTGTGTTTGTAGTGCATGGAATGGCAAACAAAAGTATTTTACATGTATTGCTTACAATTTAAAACAAAAACATTATATACAAAAATTAAAATCACGTGATAATACACTTCAAATACAAATTTATAAAAGCAAAAATGTTGTCATATATGCACATGTACTTTCTCTCGCTGGACACTTTGTATTTCTTTGTATGTATATGTGCACTTGTATCTGCGGCTGCACTTGTGTCTTTAATCTTTAAATCTTTAGCTTAACTATCTTATCGCTAGATAGTATGTACAAAACACATGTGCACTCTTCATATTGCTCATCATACTCGTACCTGTAACCACGAAACACAAGTGCACACTTAAAATAGAACTAAACACAAAAAATCTTTATATCATAACTAAAAACATATATGCACTTTCAATATGTTTAACTCCAAAACTATAAAAACACATATGCACAGAAGTGATATGCACAAAAATGGTATGAAACAAGATTATAGACCACAACCCTTTAAATAAGATTGAAATACCAAGGAAGAACTAAATAAAAATGCGACAAAAAATAAAAAATAACAGTAAGGACACAACAACTCAGTCATTTGTAACATTTAGAAAAGCATACATATAACCATTTAGAAACGCCTACACATAACCTACTTCATTACAAACGTTAAAATATGAACCAACATAGAAAAATACATGGACATGTATTTTTATGCAGTAGTGTGTGCAAGTCTTTAAGACCACACAAGCAAACAACCATATTTTGACAGCAAAAACATCAACCAAATAACCCATATTTAGAAAATACATGTACATTTAGAAAATACATGTACTATTAGAAAATACCCATATTTAGAAAATACATGTACATTTAGAAAATACATGTACTATACATTTACATGTAGTAGTGTGTGCAAGTCTTAAAGACCACACAAGCAAACAACCATATTTTGAAAGCAAAAACATCAACCAAATACATGTACATTTAGAAAATACATGTACTATAAGACCACACAAGCAAACAACCATATTTTGACAGCAAAAACAAGCAACCAAACAGCCATATTTCGACTGCGAAACCAGCAACTAAACAGCCCATTTGAACAACAAAAGCAACAACCAAAATCCCATTTTCTACAGCTAAATCAACCATCAAACTACCCTTATTTTAACAGCTAAAACATCAACCAAATAACCCATATTTGACAGCAAAAACAGCACCTATATTAACACTTTCATTAGTCATGTACATGTGCAGCGTTTGTTTTTACAGTTTCATTAAACACTACAAATTAGCTTTTATATCCTACACCTATTTCAAATAAGAAAGCTAATAGACTTTAGTAAACAAAACACCAGAAACTCTAAAAACACGTATGCACTTTCAGTACATTTAAACTCCGAAAATTGAAAAAACACATATGCAAAGAATGCATCAAATTCACTAGAAACTCTAAAAACATATAGGTAGAAAAAGAATACAAGTTAATAACAGTTCATAGCATGTAACACAAAATTGCATTGAATGAATAATGGATTCTGAGTGGTACCTTGAGATATGCATGACCAAGAATAAACTAGAAGGTATGCTCATGCTCAAACAACATCATTCAAACTATGCAAATCAAAGAGCTTTTCCATTATTTGCATATGCTAAAGGTCGTTGTTATTAGGCCAAGTTATTGCCCGTTCTCCACCTAATACTGTAAAAACACATATGCTAGAGACACACACTGTCACAAATTCATTCCACTCGACCAAAGAGAATACACTGAATTAAATAAATCTACTTTTTCATTGAAGAAAACGTAATCAGACAAGCCAAATTATAAATATTTTTTGACACTAAAACGTAGTTTTTAATGTTTTTGATAGATTTGGAGGCCCGATTAAAACAAAAATCGTTTCTTTGATTGCTTTCAATATCACAAACCCTATAAATCGAAAATGCATAAACAAGTATTATCTTGCGATTCTTACTACTTTTTTGACAACTACCATTCTACGAAACCGCAACCCGAGACGTTCCATATCAGGGCCACCACACCCACATCCCACCGGGTGACCGGGTACAATATCCAACCACAACAACCTGAAAAAACAGTTTTACATAGATCAATTCGGTATAGGATTAATAGATCAATTCGGTCAGATCTGGAAGAAAGTCGCAACCTTCATCAAAAAAGAACCCGAGGATGTTTTTCTGACTCGATGTTGATTAGTATCGTTTTAATCAAGAAATGAAATGGTGGATTGGGGGAGTGACGACTAGGTTATTTGAGAGAAAGAGGATAGGAAGAGAGAGAGACGTATATGAAAACTGAATATATTGCATCTTCAAAATCACGAAAAATATGCAAAACGGTTTAGGAAATAATGAATCTAAAATTACTTGATTACCCTTCTTTCTTTTATAATATGTCCCATCATCTTTCATTTAATTACAACTATGTCATAACCTCTTACAGCCCTTGATCAAAAAATGAATGATTTAGATCGGTTCTCGCAGTTCTGTACCTTTATTTGGTTCTGAAAAGAACCCTAACTATATATATATATATATATATATATATATATATATATATACCCAAAATACATGTTCAAGTGAAAAACTAAACATATTATATGACTTAACGTGTGTACTTTTTCAACATAAGAATGATGACCGTTTATTTGTACGGTAAAGTAATAAAATAGAAACAAAATTTTTACCAACGCATATATGAACATAAAATTATGAGTAAATTGCAAAAATCGTCTATGTGGTTTGGCCAAATTGCACGTTTCGTTCTTGTGGTTCATTAAGTGCAAAGATCGTCCTTATTTTGCACTGTTACGTGCACTTTTGGTCCTCCATCATTGCCAAAATCTTCCTTGTGGTTTGCCAAATTTCACTGTTGAAAGAAAGTGCAAAGATCGTCCTTATTTTGCATTGTTTGGTCCTTCAACAGTGAAATTTGGCAAACCACAAGGACGATTTTTGCAATGATGGAGGACCAAAAGTGTACGTAACAATGCAAAATAAGAACGGTTTTTGCATTTAATGAACCACAAGGACGAAACGTGCAATTTCGCCAAACCACAAGGACGATTTTTGCAATTTACTCTAAAATTATTGAAAAACGTCTTTGAAGGATCTTTGGAAAGTCCGTTAGCGCATGTAAGTTGAAACTTGAAAAATCACATTCAAAGGGTCTGTTGAAGATTTTGTCTCCTGTCAATTCTAATGCCTCGACATTGATTCATTCAACTGTTTTTGTTGTTTGTTAGTAAATAAAAAGTGCCAAGAAAAAATATTTTAACATATTAAGAAAATAAGAAGTGATTATTAATGTGATAATAATCAAAATGACACTACTTTACAAATTTAGTCATGTTTACTTGTATTCTAATAATTCCAAAAAAACACATTCCTGCACGAACCCACCACCTATAAATATATACATTTGCACAACCTTAAAATCAAACCTAACTTGAAACACAAGCTTTTAAGATTCTACTTTCACTTTCATTAAACAGAAACCATGCATCGATCAGCCATGTTGAACACCATCAAACGCCAAATGGTAATGCAAAAAGCCCGACTCATGAGCCAACCGGCTTGTGACGTTTTTATAAACCATCGTGGTATAGACACGAAAAGATCAATAGCATCTTTGCTATACCACAACCTTATGATGTCAAGAATCCCATCATTTCTTGACAACAAGAATATGAAACCTGGCGATAAGCTTTTTGAACACATCGATAATGCAATAATGGGATGCAAGATTGGTGTAGCAGTATTTTCACCACGTTATTGTCAATCTTATTTTTGTCTTCATGAGCTTGCATTGATGATGGAGTCAGGGAAAAAAGTTATTCCGATATTTTGCGACGTGAAGCCTTCTGAGCTTCAAGTCTTGGATAACAAAATATGCACGCCTTCTGAGATCAAAAGGTTCAGCTATGCAATTGAGGAGGCTAAGAACACTGTGGGACTCGCATTCGACACAACCAAAGGGTATATTATTCAGTATATCACATATCTTACAGTTCTTATATATATATGTGTGTGTGTATATATATATATATATATATATATATATTTTTTAGTTGAACGTGCTAACCCCATATATTTTGTAACAGGAATTGGTCGGACGTTGTAATATATGCAACAGACTTGGTAAAAGAAAGCTTGATTGAGATCGAAAATGAAAAAAATCAAGCATACCCTGCAAAAGTCTTGTACTAAACAAGCCTTCTCGAGAACTGATGTTTCGCTACTATTTATAACAATTTGATTCATTTTTTGATTGACAGTAATAACCTACTGTATTTGGTTGGTAAACGTAAATTAGTTGCAAATACTGACAATATAATTTGTTGTACCCTATTCTATTTATAGTATCTTTTAATAAAAGCATTTTGTTCATTCACTTAGTTTTCAAATGATTGAATAGAGTAACACAAGGCCATTATGGTTCAATTACATGAGAACCAGAAGAATGAGTCCAATAATCAAGCTGCAATAATTTCTTACACCAGTGCTTGGCATGGCCTCGGAATTTTTTGGGCCTCAGTATTTACCGAGTAATAGTTCAGTATCTTATATTAGTCATTGGGTCAAAACTGTTAGTAGCACATGGTTTGATTAGAGTAAATATTAATAAATAAATCAAGAAATCGTTTTCGTGGCCTCAAATATAGTAATTGTGAAGTTTTACACAGGGCCTCCAAGTCGGGGGCGCTTTGCAGGAACAAATACGAATACCGTAACATATAAAAATATACTATTGTATAAGAATGAGTAAGATATAACTAATGGCAAGTGCAAATCAAGCATCATAAAAACCTGCTTGATTGTGCACTGTTCTGATTGCTTGAATATCAACCAAGCTGTCATTTTTCAAGAAATTTTGATACCATTTTGCTGACAATTTTGGCATCCTTTCAAATGTATTGCGGTCAACATAATGTAGCCCGAATCTCACATTGTAACCATACGCCCATTCATAGTTGTCCAACAATGACCACAAAAAATAACCGCGTACATCGGCTCCACCCCTGCATTACAAATATAAGTCAGCTTTCTTTTGACTTTCAAGGTCAGATTGACTACTTGTCAAATATACAGGTGACACAAAAATGGTTGAAGATCATCAAGTCATGATATTTGTACTTTCTAATGTCAAGTCAATTTGGTCACTATTTTATCTATTATGCAATGAGAGACCAACATTAATCTTCCAGAAAAAACTAGTTTGACTTAAAAGTCAAAGAGTACTAAATTCACCTTATAGTTTCGGCTAAAGAAGCAAGGTATGACTTATGGAATTCAATTCGCTTCACATCGTTCACTATCTCTTCAACTTGTACATTCTCGACGTTTGGTGACGAATATCCTGAAACAGAAAAACAAACAAACATCAGCGATATGAACAATTTAATGTCATAATTTTCAATCAAAAAATGTTCATAACCAAAAAACTTACCATTTTCCGTAATGTACATGGGTCTGTTATTGTACCTATTCTTGAAATAGTTCACAATCTCTCCCATGCCTCTAGGAACTACAAAAAACCTTGGCATTGACGTCTGTTAAATGCAACAAAAATTATTTATATACCAATAACATAAAAGACTAAATGCACAAAACTGAAAGAATTATGACATTGTAACAAAAAATAGTATGTATTACTAGGTCACCAATCAGTACGCCATCACGCTCTCCAGTAATTTCCACGAAACCTTTGATTACACGATTAGCACTTTCTATGCAGTTAGAATAGGTGCAGTCTTTGGCATATATAGCTGAATAATGGTTGATTCCAATGAAATCGATACTATTCTTCATTAAGTTCTGTTCCTCTGGAGAGAATATTGGCAATTCACTTCCATGGTATTCACGCATTTCTTTAGGGTAATCTCCAAATATCGGCGGATCAAACGACCTGTTCGTAGAAAAAGATTGCAACTTTGTAATGCGTTTCGGTAACTAAGCTTGGAATGGACTCATCATCCATCATTAAATGATAGCATAAAAAGGTAAGAAATTTTGTTCTGACTTTCTATTCTGGGTAACCAACTTATTCTAGGCCACATTATATACCATGGACGTTTCAAGTTTTAAAGTTATGAAATGGCATGCTTCCACGTCTTCATTAACAATGTTGGTTACCTTAAGTGAAATTTTTTAAAGCTTTGATGGTTTTCTCTTCCTTTAAAAAGTCGACCTAGAATAGTAAGTCAACAAAGATGATTTTTTTGTGTATGCAATATGTGTTCCAGAATATTACCAGCCAATATTGAAGATCATGGCCCTTTCCGCAGCTTTACGGTCTGAATCGCTGTCTGTTAATGGTTCATACATGAAACAGTGTGCAACTAGTCCTATAGACCCCCCTTGTTCTGGCTGAACAAACAAATCTAAAGAATATTAGCCTTTATATTTTATTTTATCAAGAAGTCTAATTAAGTTAAAAGTTAGTAACTTGCCTGAAATTTTTCGCGATATAGCTTTGCAGTCTTGCCATGAGCCAATAACATGTTATGCATAGCAAGCAGAGGCTCCACATCTGAATCTCCACCAAGACAGTTACCAAACGGCTGTGAACAACGAGAGGGTGGATACGTCCCTTTTTCATAAGCCATTTCCGCAGCTAGATTTGGTTCATTGATTGTGATCCAGTACTTCACTCGGTCTCCAAAACTTTTAAAACAAGTTTCCGCAAAATGTACAAAATCGTCCCTGCATGAACAATGTTAGTAATACTGTCACTCCAAAACAAGTTACTAGCTGATTTTGAGGGTAAAATAGATATTTGAGCATACTGCATTTGTGGGTCAAGCCAAGCCCCGTATTTATCTTCGAGTTCTTGAGGGAGATCCATATGGTGAATTGTCACGAAAGGCTCAATTCCTGTATAATTAATTAACTTTACCTTATTAATCGAGATCCTTAAACAGATTTATTGTCATTGATGATTTTGGATTTCATACCAAGATATTTACAATGTACCATCTTACAACTTTTCTGGGAAATTAATTACAATTACCTTTTTTATGTTTAGTGACTACAAAACAATTACTTGTATGAACTACATTTAGAATTTTAAAATGATGATAGAAGTCATAATGCATCAATATTTACCTTTTAGTATAAGATTATCAATGATCTTGTTGTAGAACATGATTCCCAAAGGATTAGCTAGACCAAATCTTCCCTCTATAGGAATTATCACAAACAAAACAACATTTGCAAGATTTTATGAATATAAAAAGTGGACGATGAAATATAAAATAACTTGGAAATTTGTTAGTTTACTTGGAAGAATTCTAGTCCAAGAAATCGAAAACCGGTATGCTTTTACACCAAGAGAATGCATCATCTCAATGTCTTCCTGTATCAAAGCCAAAATCAAACAATAAGAGCAGTTTGTTACAAGTCTCCTTAGAAGGTTTAGATCAGCGGGGAAACCCTGACCCGTGCACCTTTTTGGATGTCGACTAACCCTTCCCCAAGGAAGTTGCCCCAAGCAATAAGCAATCTTAGAGTGATCTTTTAGTTAGGAGCTATGATTGAACCTAAGATATATTTCCTCAAAGCCCTCCTTGACCGTCAATTGGACATTTATGGTGAGGGAGTGATACCACTACGAGTGGTATATAAATCTACATAACAATGAAGTAGCAAGTAAAAGATTAATACCATGAACTTATGGTAGTGATCATCTGCAATATCCCCATTATCCTCCCCATTTTCGGCACAACCTAATAACAATGTCATACATCGAGTTAAAAATTACACAAATAATTAGTTGACAAAAATAACTCTCTACATTTACTCCTTTTTATCATTTTGAATTTGAACACTCTACTAACAGAGTAACGGTCAAATATATCACTTGATATATGATTAGTTACCGCACTTTTTGTTGTTATTGGTAAATAGGAAATGCCTAAATTGTGACCGATTGACCATTTTACTCACCTAAACAAACTTTGCTGCGCCAAAGCCCAAATTATTGTTTTATAACCAAAATTCAACTAAAGTGACTAACTTGTCACCCCTTACCCATTTACATGTAAAACTAGAGGTGAGTTAAACTTTGTCCGAACTATTAAAACCGACAAACCAAACTGAGACTAGACAAGTTATATATGGATCACTTCTCTACCCATTGTAAAAGATGTCGGTTTGGTTTGGGCCATTCCAGTTGAGAGCCAAAGCTGTCCTAAACCATTACTATTCGGTCTAGTTTTTAGTTCCATTATCTTTAAAACTCAAGTAAAACCAACTATAACACAAATTAGTACAGTATATAATTAGAATAATAAAGTAACAGTAAAAACCACACTAACCTTGTGTATGACAAAAATAATCCCAGTTGCTAAAAGACTTACCATCTTCTAGATATGCACCTTCCACCTACAAACAGAACATGTTTATGACTTCAAAAGAGAAGCTAAATTCTTAAAAAAACAAAAACAAAGAAGAAAAAAAGTTATAAGATTACTTGATAAGCAGAAGTGGCCACTCCAAACATAAAACCAGATGGAAAATCTGATCTTTCTATTGGGTCTTGTTGTTTAAATCTTGTTTCACCGCCATTAATTGTGGCATCAAGAATTGAAAAACAAGCAAATATAACAAGAATGAAATATTTTGCTAGGGAACATACTTTCATTTTTGAATGTTTTGTTATTGATACGTGATACTGATGTTGTGTTTAGTTAAATGAAAATTTGTGAAGGATATAAAAGAAATATTGTTGGAAGGAAATAGCTAGGGTGCCTTGTTTTCCACAAATGTTTGGTGAAAAAAAAAAGAAAAATAGAGATCGCGTTCAAATAAGCGTTTTTTAACAAAATATTTTGTAAAACATAAAATCTTTTATTTCCCAGCTTAAAAAAGAAAATTACAAAACAAATTTTAGTTGTTTTCCTTTGTAACCCCCAACTCTCCTTCCCCTTCTTCGAAATAGAATACAAACATCAACTAAACGCGTTTTCTATATTTTTAAGTATTTTGTGAAGATAAATTTCCCTTCCAAATTTTTACAAAACTATAGATAGAAAACAAAAGAATTTTTTCTCCAACTAAACGCACCCTTAGCAACCTACGAACATTTCTCCTATGCCACCGAAGCTCATCTGGTGGGGAGTCTCTATCCCAAAAAAACTAGATACGTCTTCATATTCTAAAACATTATCAATTTTTTTTTCCTATTTCTTTTTAAGAAAGGCATAAACGAAAAAAAATAAAATAAATAAATAAAAGAAAAAACATACAATACATGGCACCCCATCTTAGCTAAACAAGACAATTAACTAAGAGCGGAGTCTCAGAAAAACTAGATACATCTTCATATTCTGAAACGTTATCAATTTTTTATTTTTTTTTCGTAATTGATATTAGCTGAATCCGATATACGACATGCATTAGTTAGCTTGCTTCAATAATTAAATAATTATAATGAGAAAAAAATGGGATACTGTCTTATAAATATATTTTCTTGTAACCCTATCATTTTATATGTGTTGAATATTTTTTTTTTTTTACTATTCTATGTACCCAATTTGTATTTTGCGTCACTTATGTGTATTTTGTGGCTTTTTTTGCCCCTCTCGGGTAATAGGAGTGTTAATAAATTGAAGAGAAAAAAAGTCACAAAATACACACAAGTGATACAAAATGTAAATTTTGTACATAAAATAGAAAAAAAATTAATTCGATACATATAAAAAGATACGATGACGAGTAAGATACATTTATAATATATAGGCCAATATATATATATATATATATATATATATATATATATATATATATATATATAAAAAAAAAAAATGTTTATATTAATTGTCTTGTTTCTTTCCAGCAAGGCAAATACAAACATGAAATATTTTAA